>JAVJGG010000082.1:14654550-14704883 GCA_035590195.1 Aviceda cuculoides | reverse complement strand
GGTTTTTTTAAACAGTAAAATGTAACATTACTGCTGCATTAACACTGTCACAGCTATAAAAAAAATTATCCTCGTATGATCTGGATTAGTCTGTAGTCCCTTAAAAGCTCCTGAACTTTTCAACACTGACACATCCAGTAAAATGGCATATGCAGTGCAAACAAAAAACCCTTGCAAAATTAAATTATGCAAAATGCATGCTGTGAATAAGCTTCAGTCTTTCAAAACTCCCATTCTTTTCTACTAAAAACCACCATTGGTGCAGTACTGGCAATGTCACTATTTCAATAGGAAATAAACACACACAGATCGATTCTGATTTGAAGGCAATGGATTGTAACTACACCAGATATTACAAAATCTAACATTTAAAAGTAAGGTTACCCAGCAGTCAGTTCTGAAGTTACTTCTGTACATCAAGAACAGCTACCAAAAAGGAATACTGCTAGGAAGAAAGAAAAACTATAGAGAGAAATCAATACACTAACTACTTACCATGTCATTTCTTTGCAGGAGGGGTTGTCCTCATGATTCCCACTTTAGAGGACTCCCTAATCTTTTTTCAATGATAATGCCCTTTCCTGATGGAGATGCCAAATCAGCAACTGCATTCTTTTACACCAAAAGAGCACAGAACTACAGCCAAACACTGATAAGCCACAAAAGTATCACATCTCTGCTGGCAGCAGGCAAGGGAGTAACTTAAGAGTCTCTGTCCATCTATGAATCATCTTTATACTGGCATGATGTCCCCTCGGCAAGACATAGCAGTTCGAGAGACACATCTGCCTATATGTTCCACACCACACAGCTGCACTACAATGTAGCATCTGGCTGTTTGTACTTCAGTTTGGGGCTAAAGCAGTTTCTGGAGTGTTTCATAGATATTCCCCATGGTTATCAGCTGGCCCCAAATTAACTGAGAGCTAAGGAAAAAAAAAATGCTTCTGGACTGTGAGCACACTATATAGAAGCAAAATGACATAAGATGAAAAAAAAATCAGCATCCATAGATTAATATACAGGCTCAGCATTCAAACTCTTTGTCCTTTTGAGCCAGAATAGTCTCCAAATAATAACTATCTTCATAATCACTTTTAAGGCACTGCGATCCAGTGCACAGATATTCAGAAAATACCCAAAGCCTGAACACTGCGACAAATGTCAAGCTGGTAACATACTGCTTTCTTGACAACAAACCATTCCCAGATTTAATGTACACTTGTCTGATGACCTTGTGGGAGGGATGAAAGAAGAGCACAGATTATTCTCAGCTAACATGCTATGAAGAATAGCAGCAGCCTTGCTTGTATGCTGTGATAGCACTCTTTATTTTACAGAGGAAGCTGAAAGACCTGTAAATCTATGTAAGTAAACAGAGATAAAGATCCTCAGTTATCTTCTTTCGTGCTCAGCATTTCCAAAATCCCATAACAAGATGAAATTCTGAAATGAGGTAGATAGGAAACACTTCACTTGGGTGTTAGAGAAAGTGGAGTTACAAAATGTAACTGATAGAAATACAGGATGCATTTGATTCTTTCTGATGGTAGCGCTAAATATTTTCCGATTTTCAAAATATGGTTCAGTACCTTTAACCTGTCAATGTGACTCTTGAATGACTCTCTATATACCAAGAATTATTCAAGGTTCATATAAAAGAGGAATCTGGGCCCTGCTATCTAATCCTAGAGAAACAACAACCATAAAAAGAAGTAAAAACAGAGACAAATACACCTTAAACACAGACCCTTAGACTGACACAAGAGGCCCAAATCTAAGTACACTGCAGGCTGGAATAAGCAGACTGCGTTGTTTTTTTCTAACGAGATCCAACTTTGTCAAATATCTCTGTAAGGAGAAGGTGCAAGAAAAATTGATTGAAGAAGCTCTCTCTCGGCTTTTGCTGTAGTACTCAAATGGTTCTGAGGCACTTAGTGACTTTGTGTTAGCTGGGGTTCATCGATAAAATGCAGGCAGCAGTGGCAAGGAGCACAGATAAGTTTGACCTCTCAGCTCTCTTTTAGCCATCAACTTTTCATTTAGTAGGGTTAAAAAGGACAAAAACTATGAAAGGCTAAAAATCACTGTAACCTACAGCTCATGAAATTCTAGACAAGGTCATCCATGGCTTATTTACAGATGAGGTCAAGTATTCTCCAAGACCTCTTGAGATTTTACCTTCACTTTTTCAGTGCAGTCTCTCCACAGTTGCACTTTACTTAATTCAAGCTTTGGGAAAGCTGGGGAGGCAAGGAGGCACTGCCCTCTGGTTTTGACATTCAGTGCCTGTGACTGGCTTTCAGAGTCAAGGGCTTGATAGCTTGTAGGTTCAGGAAATTCATGGAGAATAGAACCATGTTTCCCAACTTTTACCAAGACAGAAACGGCCTGGCAGGATTCCCTGGTACCTTGCCCTCACTCAGCGATTCTGTTACCAGCAGATGTCCCTCTTCTCTCAACGCAGATGTCTCAGAAGTAATTTCTGTTCTATGAAAACTGCTGTATGTCTAATGTAAGACAGCAAAAGCAAGGAGACAAGACTAGTGACAGTGTAAAACCTATTCCCTACCTGACCAACTGCACAGAATTGCAGGATATTGCTGTGAAAATTCTGTTACAAAAATAAAAGGGACTCTTCTGACATTCTAGTATTTCATCAGGAAAGCTGAGGCCCACACAAACACTCTGTATTGGGAGCTGCCTTATGTGTCCAGACTGCTACCACCCTTCAACGAAGCTTTCCACCCCGGAATGACTTTTGCAGCACTGGAGGAGCCTACTCTGAAAGCGGCTGGAAATATCAAAACAAACCAAAGCTATGGGAAAACAGAACTTTTCTGTAATGTGACTGTGGGATATTCCCGTGGGAATCTTCTGCTACCTTCTAGCTGCCCTCCTATCAATATGATTTTGGCAAATATTTAATAGCTTGTTTCATGGGAGAAAAATGAGGGTCAACTGAAACAGAAGGTTTTTTGTAAGTCAAAAAGAGCCATATAGTAGAAAAGTCCTCTGCCAGCAGGGCAGTGGGAACAGTACTTTCTGGCAGAAGAGCAGAAACTATCAGCTGGAGAGATGGTCCTTCCCAACAACACAGCTGGATCTGGGAAAGAACAACTGTCAGGACAAATTTACCCCTGATATGGAGTAATATTAAAGAATGTAAAAAGAGCTGACTTGACTTCGGTTAACCTTTTAAGTTAAATGCCTTAATGCATTGCCAAAGCGGATGAGCAAAGAAATCAAGAAGTCCAGATTTTGGGCTGCTGAACTACAACAGCTTTATTGGATTTACACCAACTTTGGATAGGCAGCCTACGTGCCATGTGCTAAGGCCTCACATCAGCACTACATCACTTCTGCATTAAGGAAATTCACCCCCAAATACACACTGGCCTTTTCAAATGTCCTAGAAGAAAGCAGATTATCAGATTACTAGGTCACAGAAAGTCCATCTGGGAAGTAAAAAAGAAAAATACACACATACGGTCACACCTCTAATATGTGTGTGTTTTAATTTTAGCTCACAGTAATTTATATAACCTGATTTAATCAGGATTCCAAACATTAGATTTTGAATTCCACCTTTTATAGTCACTCTCTGCTACCACAGTAGAGTTGCTTTAGGAGTGGACCATGACAGCTGCTTGTAATCAGAGACAGAGTACACCTTATTTTGTGGTTGTTTTGTTTTAAGAGTGGAAATGAAAACCAATTTCTCAGCTGAAAACACCAATAAAATTTAAGTAGATAGAATGTAAATACCAGAGTTGGAGCTTGGAGACAAGTGGAGAGATAATAAACACACTCTTGTTGTTGGAATAGCTATACTTGGAGCTCAGCGATGACTTGGCCAGACCTGCTGAGCACATCGCCACAAGAGGCAGAGGAATGTGGAACTGCCCCAGTGCAGAGATGATGACAGATCACAACGGACAGCGTGCAACGAGCCCTTCCTGGAGGGGAAGGTTCACCACTGCACACAGCAGGCACCAGCTCTGTGCATGCCCACCTGCCACAGCCTGGGCACCCCTAAGGGACTGCCCCCACACTCTGCCACCCTGTCCTATGGGACCTGGCAGAATTTGCTTCCCACTGACACCACTCCTTACACGGCTAGCCTGAAGAAGGCAGGAACTTGCATCAATTTTCTTCTTTGTCATGGTTACTCAGTTCCATTATAACTCAGCCTTCAGTGAGTAACAATTACTTCTTTTCCAATTGTAAATTATTATCTACAGAAGCAGAATACCTTCTTGCCCTCTACCTAGGCAGAAAGGTTTTGGGCTTTTGTATTTGGATCTGTCACTGAATTTCCTTGTTTTAAAGTATCCCAACCAGGTGCCAACCAATCCTGACCTTTGTCTATTTGAGGAAGCGACAAAAGATCTACAGCAAGCAATGCTCACCTTCCTCATGGCAACAGGGGGGAAACAGCAGAAACCACTACAGATGCATCCCTTACACATATCTGGGCTGCTTAAGCTACAGTCATTGCTGCTTTTTCTCCAAACTCTTGCCTCTGTCATTTCACAAGGGGGGCTTACTTTTGAACATGGATTAAATCAAGGACTATTCTAAACTGCAGTTAGTAGCTGCATAGCTACTTAATGCCACACAAAGACTCACTTCTTCTAGAGGAGATTTACTATGTCCCAGAAGAAAGATGTTTTCTCATGAACAAAACAGGAAGAATTAAGCAGGGCAGATAACCCCTAGAAAATTTTATTTTAGCACAGGAGTATAGCAGCAAGTTGATGTACTTACCATACATGAAAGGCCAATACAGTACAGGCCAATTTACTTCCCATATGCCAATATCCCCAGGGAAGGCAACTTAGAAAGCTCTACATTGGTTTTGGCTTGATCTACTTTACCCTGTCCCTTGTGCCTCACACAGATCAGGTGGATCACCACTGTTGACAAGTTCTAGATATCTGTTTTGGGGGAGTGATTCCCAAATGCAGGACTCTTCACATTTATGGGCCTTTCAGACCCTACCCACAAGCTGACTGCAGCATGACACACCATTTTTGGTAAGCGTCTTGGCAGATAATGAAGCAGTAGATCTTTTAGTATAACTAGCTCATCTGTTGTGACAGTCTATGTAACGGGCCAATTACATAGGCCAATGTAATTGGTGACGGATGTATCACAACAAACCAATTTGTCTAATACAGTTTATAGAGATCTAAGGTGGCTAAGAAACTTAACTCCAACTTTCCTTTTTCAGAATAAATCAGAGACACTGTTGGGTTAAGTATAAAAGTGAATGCTGCCAGCATCTCCTTTTCTTAGCTTCTTAAATGTTTTCAAAATATAATTGTGGCACGTTATTTCCCTGAAAGCCTGCTGAAAATACACACAGAAAAATCAATTGAGTGTACCCATGTAAGTTATACAAGTATTTGTACTATCATGGAGTTTACTCAGTACTGCCAGTGATCAACCAGGTCTGCCAAGGGATTTAGTGATACTGCAACTGGCAAACAGATACTCAGTTTTAAAGGAGGGGATTTAGCAGGTGCGTGTTACTGATCACTATTCAATGTTTATCTCACAGGCAAAACACGTTATAATACACCCTAAGTACACACAATCAGAAAAGAGAAAAAACATCTATTTTTAAAATCCCTTGAGTCTCTGGGTCTAAGCTAGTAGCATACTATCAGTACTCTGGATCAAGTTTCTCAGGGCAGTTTACAGCAGATTGATTGAGTACCAGGCCTTGGTGGAGCCACATAACTTGCATTGTGAACTGCAATCTTAAGCTCTCAGGAAAGATGACGTGTTAAAAAGCACCATTGTTTTCTAAGACTGTTCCATGTCAACGGGAAACGGAAAAGAACCTGGCTACACTGGAATCCCCGTAACTGTAAAGAATTTTCTTTCCTGCTTTTGTCTTTTCAAATAATATGAACCACACAATACAATTAGGTTATCGCTGAACAAAATTTTGGAGGACTGAGCTCCACCCATCAGGAAAATGAAAGTAATTGCACTTCCCTTCAGCATCCCTATGTGTTACAGGTCCACTGCACAATCGTCACGAAGTCTGCTGTACAAGTCCCACATAGAGATCCTAAACAGCTGAGGGATTGCTGTGTCTTAAATATTTAATGGTCTCAGTGCCTACTTTTGATAAATCACTATGCACACACGGGCTGATAAAGTCACGGTTTCTTTTCACCATGGCACACAGATGTGTTACAGAATGCTCCAAATGGACGTTGCTCTGTAGAGTGTGGAAGACAATAAACCAGGTATTTCAGTCAGCCAAGCAGGCTGATGATCTACTCAGGAAAAACAATCAAGTACTGCTGAGGAGCTCTCCTTTTTTTTTTTTTTTTTTTTTTTTTTGTTTTGAACTCCCACACACTGTTTAATTGTGAAATACCTTGGCTATTTCTGTGTTTTCCGCTACCATGAAAGTGAAGCTGATGTTCACCAGATCTGTGCCACTGCAAACACACACTATCCGTCCTTCCAACTCATTTTCTGATTTTCCAACAGCCTCAAGTGCAGACAGTATTTTGGGATCCTGTTAAACAGAATAAATAACTTGTTACATTTGCAATACTTCTGCTATGCAATGCACTATGGTAAAGATGCATTTCCATCTCCATATACATTAATAAATTTAAAGCTTTGCCGATCATCTTAAATGAGTGCTTTCACTTAGAAATATTGTGTGTAAACCTGAAAAACAATATATTCTAACAATTAGGAATGCTATTATGAGAACTCAGAAGTAAATGAAGTATTTTAAATACATTTTAGAAAGTTAAATTAGCAATTACATATATTTTCATCATGAAAAACTAATCACTCCAAAGACTGGAAACAGAGGACCAGTATTAATCTCCAAGCAAATTATTCCAATCTAGTTAAGTCCATAGTTATTGAGAGTTATGATCTGTGTGACTTTTTGCCTGTTTCTTAACAACATGTCGTTCAAGCTGGTATCTCTGCTAAGGGTCAAGGGCTATAGATTTAATGGGCATAAAGAGCAAATTACCTATGTAAAGACAGAGGTGAAGTCTGAAGCATAGTGGTGTGGTTGACAGCACATGAAACACGGGGTTGTCTGCACTACCACTTCTCATGCCCTTTCTCTACAGGGGGAAAGATTTTAGTCTATGGATTCCCAAGAGAACTACTAAGAGAAAGTTACCTACAGTTAAGACAGAAATACTTAAAACATGAAAGTGGAAATGTAGAGGTGCTAACAGACATCTATTGCTTCATAACAATTCTTCTAAACTAAAGGCCTGGAGGAGGGAGGCCCACAATTCACTTCAGACAATTCTACCTATTCTTTCTGAAGAATACCACTGAAAATATTTCCAAAGTTTTGGGTTTTTCCAGAACTCCTGGATAGTACTTCTGCTGATATTCTTCAAAATGGCAGACAGCAACCAGTTGCCCTCTCTGACCATCTAACTGCATAAAGAGGGATGCAAACAAAACTTTCTATGTTTTATGCCAATGGAGCAAGAGGGTCCAACAAATTTTAAACAGATAGGAACAACATTTGGAATGTGAAACATTTTTTTCCGAATCACTAAAACAAATATCACAATACACTGTTACAAAATAGTTTAAAAGTCCTGATATGTCCTTTTAATGTCTGTTGTTCAACTTTCACTGCATCCTGAAAGCTGAGCACTGTACTACATCAGAAAGACCGCATGACAGAACCTTCCCACTGCAATCACACCAGATTACTGGACTTAAAAACTTAAAATTTTAGACGGTGATTGCAAAATAAAAGCAGCATTGCTCGTATTTTTTTAAAGAAATGAACTTTGTCCTGCATTTCACTTTCAGTTTAAATACCCTTGGTTTAAATGAAGAGTATAAACTAAATATAGAGTACCTTTGGTACAGCTCCAAAACGAACACTGTTGATCAGGGAACATTCTAATACCTGTCCTTCCTGAAATGGCAAAAAAAGGTTCAAGTTCAAAGGTCTGTTGACACACGGCTCCATCAGGTATTGCAGCAAAAATAAACAATGAATCTTATTTGTAAACAGTGTTAATTAACACTAAACAGTATATTTCCCTTTTGTATCAGTTAATTCCCACTTAAATACTTCACTTCTGTCAATTCTAAAAGAAGAGGACTAAGGTTAGTTTTGTAAATAAACTAACGCAGTATTTTAGATTTTTAAAAACTGGACAGAATATAAACCAAGTGCAATAATATCTAATATATCTTCCTGACGTAACAGTAATATACCTTTCCTTCACTTCTCCAGCTCAGAAAAAAGCCAAATTCATCCACTTGGAAGAGACAGTTGCTTTCAAAGACAAAAGATTCCTATAGAACAGAAAACACAGACCATTATTTTAGTCACTCTGACAAATGCCATACATTTATTCATTGTTCAAAAAAAAAAAAGTTTGTTACATTTCTCCCAAATACCTTCCAGGAGAATTTGCTATTGCCAAGGCAAACAGAAATGAGGGAGGCAGATTTTTTAAAAATTATCTTCTTTAATGATTCGCCTTTTTGCTGCCATTTGAGACATTAGGATGCACTTAATATTTTCCTACTTCTTTGCAGCTATGAAGAATTGTTTTGTTTAATAAAAGCAGTGATTCTTACCTAATCAAACACCTTAATGAAATGGAATTTCAAAAAAATTATTGAAAATTAAATGCTTCAAACTACATAAAGATTAAAAACATGTAATTTGCCAATACTACCTTCAGGATCAAATAACCATATTTCATTTTAACAAATCAGAATTGGGAAGCACTTTTCTGTTCGACTATGACAGCATGCATGCCGCAAGCATTCTGTAGCCAGGGTATCTGGCAAGCAGAGTTTGAACAATATTGATTTGTAGAGAAATCAAGAAAGAATGGCATATCAAAGAGGCTAGACAAGGCAAAAAATCAGATTAGCTGAATTTAAAAAAGAAATTTCCCCCACACACCTCTAGGCTCAATTAATGCATCATAAATTAAGCTAAAATGCAGGATAACACTGTGCAGAATCAATCACTTTTTAAATAAAAAGGATCCAGCACTTCCTGACTTCCTTAATTGAAAACCAACAAGCATGTGTGCAGGCTACAGCATTGCTTACTGTTTCAGAAATCAGTTCTTTGTTCTATGTTTAAAGACTGAGGTACCTTTCTGAAATGCCATGCCCTCTCCTGTGCATATAGCAAGGGCAGCAAGCACATGAATATACACAGCTATTTTCAGAGTCAGGACAATTTGAATTTAGGTAACAAAACCAGGTAAAAATTCCAATGCCCTTAATCCATGGAGCATGCTTTTAAGTCAATAAGTCTACGCAGGACATTTTGTTCTCACTGGGTTCCTCTGAGGCAGCCCCTCACCCGGACCTGGGATGCAGGACATCACGCGGGCAGCCACAGGTGCCTTTTTGTCCTTTGCCATGGAACAAGGACATCAGGTGGTCTAAGGAATGGTTACGTTCCAGTCAGGTCTTATCCTGACTTGACCCTGGGCATGAAGGCAAGCAAGTTCCTGGATCCACAGTTGGGTAATGTCCTTGAGCCCTCCTAGATGGGCACAGGCAAAGGGGACATGCTGTGTTTGGGATAATTGCTCCTTTTTCCTGGACACATTAATTATTGAATGGTGTCCACTTCTGGACAACACTTTAGGTCCTCAAATGATATTTACAGGTTTTAAGGACTGATACACTGCAGTCTTCCATCCAAGTAGCAAACAACTATGTTAATTTTACAGGTGGGGGGAGCTGAGATAGAAAGTATAAAGTTACTGCAGCTCAGTCTGAGCCAACACCACTATGCATGAGTTTCCAGCGTGCACTGCTCTGCCCATCTTGCTTTATCATACTTCTATTTTCCTGCCTTCACCCTAGCACTCATCCCTCATGAAACCTACCTGTTGCCAGACACCTCAGATTGACTCATTTTACAGCCCTTGGAGTCCTGTTTCATATAAAAATGCAGCTAGCTACCAATCAAAATGAGTGCATCTTGTGCTTCCCAGGAAGATTACTCGCACAATAAAAGGCAGGCAATTTTTTGTCATGTCCCCATCTATCAAAAGGCTCTTGATATACCAAAAATGTTGTCTTCACAAAGGTGTCTATGTAAACTGCACTCATGTTGATGTTCCACCCCAGCTGTGACTCTATTAATCAAATTACTACTTCTGCAATTTGTTGCCTTGTATGGTAAAAAAGTACCTACCATCAGACCACGTAGATGCGACATGACCGGTAAGGTTCCTAATCATGTCTGACTTTTATTTCCCATATTCTGCTGAGATAATGCTATGCTAGACTCAGACTTCCCAGCAGTCAAACATGATAATGCTTGGCCTAAAATATATTTCCATAATTTTGTAATCCTCCTGGTTAAGGGACTACTCTATCACCAAAAGACGGATCAAAACACGGCTCCACATGACAATAACCAAGGTTTTTCTAACCGCTCAATGAAACTTGGGCACATAAAAGACTCTCATGCTGTACTAGGGCTGTTCAGTCACCCAGACCCTAAACCAGAATTCCTAAGCCCCAGTTCCGCACTGACCTGCTGTATGACTGTAGTTGAATTACCATTTGTCTTTTTCCCCAACGTGACCTTTCCGTTAGGGTGGGGAATTAAGCACAGAATTTCCGTGATTCTGAATCCTGGATCTGAAACATTTTTCTTGAAAATTGCAAGCCCTATAGTATAGGAATCGGATCTGGCTACATTTGCACAGCCATTTCTAAAACAATGGTCTCTCTTGGGTAGGCTATCTAGTTACTACCATAACACAATTAAATAATCGCCTATGTATATCATAAATCTGATAGTATCAAACAGCCAAACCATCAAGTGCTCACTGTTTACAGGCTACAGATTTTAACTTCTGAGCCACTAGGGTTTTTTTACAGCCCTTGATGATTTCTGTAAAATTGCAGGTAAAATATACAGTTAGTTACCCAAGTGAAAGCCTTTATAATGTTTCCAGAAGAGTCCCCTTCAAGAAAACAAACCAGGCTTCCAACTGTACCATAGCAAACCTGGAGTAAACTGCAGCAAAACTTGCAGCAAGCAATGCAGCTAGAGAACAGCATGTGGATGGACAAACATTTTGTTCCACAGGTGGCAAGTAGGAGCCCCTTTCTACAGGGTTTTGGAAGGCAGTAAAGTCAGCTGCAAGGAGCAAGATTTCTGGTGCTACCATCTCACCCCACATCTGCCCAGCATTATCTAGTCTTGCAGAGGTGCCTGCTGAGTACACCAACCTACAGTGCAAAAGTGTAACTTTTTGAGATGTCTCATTCTCCCTATCACTACATCAAGGACCCAGGTGCCTCACCGAGCATTCTTATCTCACACCAAAATTTGAGCACTTAAATTTCTCTTCTGTATCTGCCCATTCTCTGTTTGCCATCTAAGGTGCAAGTGAAAAACCATGGGCCATACCCCTCACTTGGATCCTCACAGGCTTAGTTTCTGGAGCAATATTTGCTGAAGAAAAATAAAGCTTTTATGAACCTCCTTTCTAAAGAATTCAATGTCCACTAGTATCTTCTTAGTTTATCTGTCCCCAAAACTGAAAATACAGGGTAAAACAACTATCTCTATCTTGACAGGTCTCATGATAAAAAATACCTTTTACTTACATTTCAAAACATAAGAGGAAAATACTACTATCCCTGAAGACTTTACTGAGATACCTTCAACTTTTAGAGACTTCCTGTCCAAACAAGATTAAAAATAGACCCTGATAAAATTATTCTCACAGGCATATCAATGCTGAGTATAAGGTAAATGTCTCAGCACTTTATTTTGGCTGTCTGTGTAAAATGTCTTTTTTTGCATTCCTCCAATAAATTTGGATTAAAGCACAGCTGAAAGTGGCATCATAGTAATCATATTTCAGATAGAGTACAGGTTGATTTTCTGAAGTAGATAAAAACCACTCCAGATCTCAAATGATGCATTTGAATCAGAATATAAATGTTTTGTGTTCTCTTACTTTCCCTTGTGAGATGCAGGTCCTCAATTTATCTATTCAAAAAAAGACATATTCCCTCCTGCCTCCATTTGATAGATGTACGAAAAATGGAAGGATTCGCTTTATTCAGTAACATGCTTTATGAATCTGCAAAGATGAGAGCTTTATGCATGTTACAGATATGTTGATCCAAATCTCCCTTTCTCTTCCTCTGGGCTTATTTCAAATCAGAGGGATCGAATATATTTTAAAGTTATTTACTTCAAAAACAAAAATCTGTATAGCAATAAAGTGTGTTGGTATTTCCTCCCCACACACATTTCTGGAGTTATTTGAAAGTTTATTTGTGTACAAGGAAAGCAAAACATGAAATATTCGTAACATCTACATATTTAAAAGAGAATAGCAAATGAAATGCAACTGGCCTCTTACCTCTTCATATCTATCAAACACAGCTCCATCTTGCATAAAAGAGGGAACTGGCTTCTGCCAGTTAAATTCATAAGGTTTTGCCATGATTATAGAAGAAAAACCTGAAATGGAATGAAAAAGCAGATTTCAATTACTGTCTTTTAGGAGTATTTCAAAGTCTAAGCAAGAAAAAAAGGTGACATTTAGCTTTTCCTTTCACACAGAAGTATTAAAAAGTCACAGTGTACTTCCAAATCAAGAGTTTTCCTGGTAAGAGTATTTTTGTTTCATAACTTTAAAATGAAAAATACTTGTAAAATGTGCGTCTGAACTTAATTACTTGAAAAAACACTTGCACTGTAACATTGCTTTAGCTTAAATACATGCTGCATCACTTCTAGAGTATAATGAGGCTGAGATTAACGCAGCCCTAGGCGACACAGAATACCACAACCTGTAATATACATAATTGTTTCTTTTTTAAAGGAAAACATCAGATCCTACATAAACAGATTTTATTTTTTTTAACATTCTAAATTCTATACTACATAGGTAGCAGGAAACACATTTTTTCTCTGTTTTGTATTTCAAAATCCATTCATATTAAATAAAGTCCTGGGTATTTTCAGTGGTATTTTACATGTAACTCAAGATACGGATAATATATAGGTCAAAATTCACAGGGAAAAAAAACTGTTTAGGTATATAGGGCATTAAATAAAATCAGCTTGCAGTATTGTGCATTTCTGCAAGCTTAGGAATGTGAACAAAGCTGTTCATGTAGAATATAATACAGAAGTCAAAACATATGGACCTTACAAGAAAGACTATCAAATTATTCAGTATCCTTTCCAACACCTTGGTGCCTTCTAGGTTATGCTGTTTTACACCAGAAAATGTCCCAACTACATACTCTGAAATACTGAGGTTCATTTTATCTGAAGTAAAGTGCATCCACATTCTTCCTGATTACTAATGCCATCTAGGACACACAGTATCTTGGTTATTCCTTTTTACAGTGGACCAGAAAGTCTCGCATGAGGGGGAATACACTTGGCAGCAGCAAGGTAAGACTGACTCACAGATGTCAGCAAATCATTCTGTGAAACGGTATATTGAGGATGAATACAGCACATGGTCACAATAACCTGACCTCACACGCTACTGCCTGTCTCACAGGTGAACACCACCTTACCCTGTTCTTGACTGCTTGCCTTAGCCCTCCTCTGACAACCTTCACCTACTGTGGGCTGTCTCTAGCAGCACGACAGAGGGCTAAGCGTAGCCAGTACAGTTCTTACTCTGTTACAATGCAGGCACACAGCCCAAGCAAAGTCTGTCTAAGTGAGAAGAATAAAAAGCACACATAAAATTCAAGGGAAAGCATGACAGCCTGGGTAATCTATGCTATGCATATCATCTTTGTAGTGTTTGTGTATGCCAAAACTCTGAATAGCAGACTAAAATACTACCAATTAGATAACAATGCTTCCACAATGTTCTTAGACAGAAATGTCTACTTTGACTGAACTTTAAACCCACAATAGATGCAACAGTTTAAAAAAAAAAAAAAAAAAAAAAAATTTGTAGTATCCTCCTTCTCTGTCTTGTTTTCATTTGTATCAAAAATGTTCTAACAAGAAAAAGAACAAGAACAAAAGAACTCGGAGGATACTGCTAAAAGACTGTCCCAGCACCGACTTTAAGAACAGTTACTTTCGATAGTTTTCTACTGAAAAAATACCCTTACTACTAAAAAAATGCAAAATACATTTTCATGCTGCACATCTCTATCTCCTGCCCTTTTCTGATCATTGATATAGGAATATCAAAAATACATATCACATTTCCAAAGCCTTAGGAATAAGATAAATGAATTCATTCTCCATAATTATAAAAAATACATTTTGACAGTTATTGACAAATATGACAGAACACATTAAGTGTTCACTTTTGTTTGAAAATGGGATGAAAACTCAAAATAACATATCTGTACTCTCCATTTTAAAAAGAAGAGGCTAAACAATATTTAAGACTATTCATCTGTACTTTTTTTTTCCCTGATGAAGAGACACTCTGAACAAACAGAGGACAAGGAACTAGGGCCAAGAAGTGATCAGCTACATTTAGTATATTATCAAAAGCCCCCTTTTCTTTCTGCCAGCTCTGCGCATTTTGCTCTTACCACTCTGTAAAAGAGTAATAATAACTTCTTCATGAGGACCATGAGATGTCTTGAGATCCTTTCAGGGAATGTGCTAAATTATTGAATTTTTATTATTTCTTAAAAATACACTTACAATTTTAGGGTCTCTTCCAGTTTAGATCTGCAAAGAGCTGCTCTTTCCTCATTCCATGGAGGAGGCTGCATAATAGGACAGCCATCCCATTGCAGTAGCATGATGGTGTCTTGTTCCATACAGCTCACAGACTTCACACAGTAGCTCAGTATAATCACAACACCTTGAAAACTTAGTGCTTGTTCTTAGAGCAAAGCTACATTTGGAGATACGCAGCTTCAGAAAGCTGTTTTCTGACTTCACAGGCTTTGTTAACGGTAAGTTGAAACCAGAACCAACGAAACCCCATCCTATACAACAAATCCTCAAAGGTCTTGGAAAAATATCCCTTAGATTTAAAGGAAACTTAAAAAATACACACCTGAAGTGATAAACACTCCATTTTTATGGCATTTTGACCATTCCCTTATCTGTTTAAATGACTTTTACTATCAGAATGTTCCCAAGAAAAAGTTACTTCAAATATGACAGGTACTTCATGCAGCAATACATGCTGCCAGCATGTGAAGTCCTTCTGGGAAAAGGAAACACATTCTGTGCTAAAACGTAAGAAATGCGATAACACTGTTGAGACTGTGAAGAATATTCTTCCACAGTCCCTAGCCTACATACATGGCCTTTACACTTTTTTACTGACACTGAATCCCATACAGATGCAGATTTCAAAACCTTCAAGTGCTGCAACTGCTCTGAACTCCTGTATAAGACACATCATAACATCCTGTCCAGCATCTGGCACTCTGAATCCTGGATGTAAAGAGTGCTGGAACAGACATTTATCTTTCAGATAGACTAATTACCTTAACACTACAAACACGCACTTTATTACCAGTTTGAACTTTGCTGAGTTCATCATCCAGTCACAGAAATACAGCTCTATAGAAAACCCTCCTTTACAGGTATGTTCTCCTTGTCTGGATACTCACACAGTATGATGAAGTTGTCTCGCTACTTCATTGCTGGTAAATTAAATGGATCGAGCTCTTCAGTTTCTGCTGCAATGCATGTTTTTCAAATCTTGGACTCAGCCTGAGCCCTCTCCACTCTTCCAGCTGCCTTTCTGAAGTCAGGGGTCTGGACCAGCACACAGTAGCCCTGCACAGCCCTCTGTCATACAAACCAGAATTACAGTCGTCGTTCTTATTTGCATAACTTTGCATTTAGCTGCAAGAAAACACACTTGATTGCTCATAATTTATCAAGCAATCAAGTTCTGTCTCAGGCACTCAAACTCATTGTTATTTACCATCATACCAATCTCTTCTCTAGCTCTGCTCTCTCACAGGTCAATACAGTTTACAGATGAACTGAGACAGATGAAGCATGAGGGAAAGATGGCTTGAGTACATGTAGCAAAGAGTCAGATGAATTGTAACAAACAAGATTTTTAAGCCATATGCTTTGGCAGCTGTACAGAAGGTGAAGAAAATTCCCTCTGCCTTTAGAAAAGCTCTTTTCAGCCTCTCACATTTCTTACACTTCTCTCAAAAATCCATTCTTCCATAACCCTGTTAGCTTTTAAGATCACAAAAACAAAATACAAAATATTCCCCTATCACTCTTTGGATCTCTTTTAATCAATTTTTAAGCAGTTCAAAGAAAGTAAAAAACAAAAACAACCCCACCCACCCACCAAACCCAAACAAACATGACATTCTAATGTTCATATGGTTGTAAATGTATGCATACATATACCCTTGCTATGATGAGAATCAAGAATTACTCTCTTTAAAGAAATTTAGTAACAATGAAATGTGTGCAGATTCAACTGGGAGAGAGATTTAGAAACTAAATTTAAAGACTAATATTTTAATTTTAAAACTTTTAAACAGCCTTTAAAAAATAAAATCAAATTCTTCTCACTAATTTAGCGTTCTTGAAGTATAAAAATGCCTCTGAATACATACTGTTCACAAAAGCAGAAAGAACACTCATATAAAATACACCTCAGGACTTAATGACCACAAGGGAGAAGTAGGTGAAGTCTCTCAAACGCAGTAGTTAAATGCCTTTTGAGCTATCTCCCTTTCTTTCAACACTGATTTATGCCTGAAGACATGACTTGGATCACATGAAAAAAAACCAGCTTTTCATTCACCTGGATTACCCAAAGAGTGAGGACACAAAATTAACCATATCCAGAATAGCATTATTTAACACAGAAGTCTTCCTCTTGTGTAAGCTTGGCTGTACTAAGCTAAAGCTGGGTGGAAGGACTATAATTCCTGGTTTTTTCATTCTTTGACCAAAAGAAGGACAAGGTGTGGCTGAACAGGAGAAAGAAAGGATTCTGTTAATACAAAGCAGGCAAATGTTTGGGGAAAGAGGTGATATTCTAAACTAACCCACAGGGTTGGCTAGTGTGATGGATAGGATACTCCCTGGATCCCATAAACATCCTGTCAATGTTGAGACACTGTTGGAAAGGACAGCAGTATTCCTTAGAGCTGATTCCCCCCAGTCTAAAACACAGTAACTCACAATTTCCGCAATTTGCTTAGCCCCAAATACTATAACAATATTTGTAAATTTTTTTTTTTAAGTATTTATTATTTTTCGCTCTGTAATGAATCACTATTTGCTAGGTGAAAAGTGAGGAGGGTCCATACTGTGTTTGCCATTTCACCGCTTACCTCTTTGAATCATACCACCTAAACCTGCATCAGTTACTGTCTGTGTGGGTTTCAAGGGCAAAGTACAAGCCCTCTTTTGTTATGAAGAAACTTTTTTACCAAGACAACCAGATCTATATCAGCAGATCTCTATAACTTTGGGGTTTTTTTATGGAGTTCATCCCAGTCCAGAAAGTCTACCTGCAGTGCTGTGGACTCGAGTGAGAAACTAGCTGTCTAAAGCTAAACAGGCAGTACAACACTGAAATTCTTATAAAAATGCCCCCTTCATTTTTTAACGAGGCTCTGAAGTACTTTCATATTCAAATACTACAACTGTTTCTAGAGATTTACAGGAAGAAAACTCAGATCTTCATACATTTACTCCTCAGCGACAAATTTACTTGGTCACAAATGCACCAGCATAACCATATGCAAAATGCAGAGACATGGTGTTTTTTAAACACAAAACTTTGGTTTCTATATTAGAAATTAAATTTCAGAGTAAGTTTTAAGAAAGTTTAGAAAATACAAGCCACTACAGTGTGAGTCCTATGTAAAAAGTAAAGGTGAGAGCCACAGTGCTGAATTTCTGCAGTATCCGCACTAAATTGCAAAGCAATTCTAAGATTTCACAGCTCTCCAGGCTCCTCCATGGTCAAATTTTGTTGGGTTTTTTTTGGTGTTGGTTTTTTTTTAAAAAGAGTACTTTTCAGCATGTTATTTTTTAAACACATTATTCCCACAACTAATGCAGGCAACTTAAAACAGTTCTCCGAAAAACAAGGTCCAGAAGCAACAAAAGATATACAACTGAGCTCAGGTGCCTGAACATGTACTGTCTAGTAATGGTCTTGATTTCCATTTTGTCTCATTTTACATTTTGTTTTAATTGCTGGAATGCATTCTCATGCAGGGACAGCTAAGAGGTTAGACCAAAACAAGAAATGGTTTGTTCTTAACTAACCTCTTCTTCAGCATTTCATACAAGTTCTGTGAGGCTGTCCACTGCAGAGCTCTGCTTCAGGCTAAGAAATGAGTGTATCTGTTACTGACAGGAGAAAAAAAAAACAATTGCTCACACCATAGTGCTGAAAATGAGACAGTCCTGCCTTAACTTAAGCTCTGAACTGTAGTTCAGTCATCAACTCCAACAAAAGCCATTATCTCTAACAAGGACAATTCCTAAGATAGACCATAGGACCCAAACATGACCTCCCAGCTTCCTTAGATGTTTTTCTTTTTGTCCTGAAGCCTTTCTAGTCTGTTAGTATCTACAGTTTTTCCCAGCCCTCCCATGTTTTTCTAAAATTCTCATTATCTGCCATAAGTGCTTACCACTCATTCTTTTTTTTTTTGGGGGGGGGGCATTCCCCTTTCTGAGAATTGAATGTTATGTAAAGAGACATACTGGTTATGTAAATAAGCTTATTCTGGTACATTTGCAACAGTATAACAAGGCTATGTTCTGACAATTAGAAATATATTTAAATCAAGCCATTACGGAAAGCTTCTCAGTCAGATGATTAACTCAGGTTTAATTCCTCACAAACTTCTAAATTAATTGATTTAGTGGGAGCCTGCCCAACAGGGACAGAGACAAAAAAATTAGGAGCGCATATCAGCTTGGCTTATGCAGCGCAGACCAACAACTTAACCTTGCATATACACACAAACCACATAAAAAATAATCTTAAATCTTAAAACAATCTTGCAGTACCATCAGGAATATTTCAGAAAAAAAAATAATTTCCAAATTCTCTAAGAGAACGGACTTCCATAGAAGTCGCTATAAACTTAAAGTTTGTTAATTCTCAAAAATAAGTGTGATAAAACAGATATTACATATTCAATAAATCTGATGCAAGAAATAGACTATTTATTTCTTATAAATTATATATATTTTTATGTCGTACAGAAAAAATAAAAAATATTGACTATGGTCATAACGTTAAAAGACAGCTTAATCAGACTAATACTAACACAGAAGCAGCAGCAAAATCCAACATGAGAAATAGTTATACATAATGGAGTAATTACCAAATTCCCCCCAAAATAAAAAACAAAACAATACCAGTAACAACAAAACCATCTAATTTTGTCACCTACTTAAATGCTAATCCTACTGATCATGGTTGCCTCTATCATCAATTCAGCTGAATCATCTGAACCTAAATTAAAGGCCTTTCCTTCCACTCTACTAAGGAGCCTAAATTTCATGCCATGAATATTACACCACTGAAGAACAGAAAGATCATTAACCCATCTCATCCTCAGAGCAAATACTTGTAGTCCTGAGAATGCAAATTATTTCTACACTGAGCAGCAACACAGAGTCACTGGAGGGGATTTTCCCTTTTGAATTTACTACAAATTGATCACCGAAGTCATTTGGACTCGTCACGTAGCTTCTGATAGGATTGGGATTGGTCCTCATGTGCGACCATTATATACTAATGCTATTAGCTTCATCTGCTGACAAAAATGAGGCTTTAGACAGGTGCCACTTGAAATGCCTGGAAAAACAAAACCAACTTGGCCATTTCAACAGCAAAGTGTTAAAATAAAAAGGTACATTTTTACTCATAGTCCACAAGGAAACTCCTACAGCAATAACAGGAGCTCATCCATACACATTCCTAGGAAAAGTATGATTTGAATAGTAAGCCAAAACGCAGAGCTATCATAACTGGAAGTCAGTAAAAACTTAATGTTAAAAAATAATGCACCGTACATATGAAACTACAAACTTTACTGAATAAGTAGTTATTTTTATTGTTGTTCTTTCCTTCTGGTGATAGAAAATTTGATGTTCACATTTTCAATTTTGCAACACTAAAGGGGAAAGGCAAGGGGAAAGGCACGGATCTTCCCAAGGAATGATTTCAGGAGGGGACATGCTCATAATGCTGTCAATTGTACAGAAAATTTAGTAATCTGACTCATCAAAAGATACAATAAATGACAATTCATTTTTATTTACACGTATTATTCAGTACCCATCTAACAGTAACTTTTTGCTTTTGATCTGTCAAGTGAACTTCCTTTCATAACATGAGCACATGATGAAGAACCTTTCCCTAGAACTTTCCCTGTTTTGTCTCATACCAATAATAAACACTAACCATGTAAAAATTAAGTTGTCTAAAAATGTGGAAGAAGTTACAGTTTTATCTTTAGTTAAGCAGAAGTGTTAGAGGTGTTCAAGATTTATTTTTAGTATAATGTCAAGCATCCCATTTCCTGCAAGCCATGTCCTCCCCAGGTAGTAATAGAGAATGAATTGGACTTTGATGAAAGCAATGGTTTGTGTAATAGTTGTCAAGATCTTTTCTGAATTGCTATAGCATATGATGTATGTACACAATGTATCTCGATTTAACAGCAGTGACTTTTATTAATTACTTCATTCTGTGGCTTTCAATTGAAGACAGTGTTAAAACAAAGGCTACTTCATGGAATAATTTAAAAAAAAAAAAATCACAAATATGTAGCACTTGCAAAACATCAAGTGTTTTCTGAATTCCTTAAGCCCAAGTTCTCTCTTTACAGTCTCGTAAAATCTGACACCTTGTATAATTACAGCAATGAGCCCTAAAGGAAAAGGACTTGTCAGATTTATTAAAAGGTCTTCAATATGCTCTTTGGGCAATTAATACTGTACTTGATTTCTATTGTTGTTTAATTTGTAGCTGACATATAATACATCTTTTAAGTCAGTGAGTAGCGTTTCTCCCTTTTAGGTACGCCTGAATGAAGTATGTGTCAATTATTTTAATTAAAATCATGCGCAATTTTGACATTTGGAACTTCAGTTTCTCCTTTTTAGCCTCCTTCTGAGGCTTAGTGCTCTAAAAGATCTCAAGCAGAAGTCATTCCTGTACTTTAATGTGATAGGAAGACAAAAATAAATGTTTGAAATCAAAATCCTGGGAAGAATTCAGGTGAGAGTACAGATAAACACCAAACAACCTTAAGTGAGCATCATTCCTGTTATGAATGCAAGAGTTCAGGGATCCTAGGACATAAAACAACTGCAAAATTCTGGAGACCGAATTATTAACTACAAATATCATAGAAAAGGCAACACAAACTTCCAAACCAGATTAATATTACCAGTCTTTCATTTTTAAGTGCAAGGAAAAGTTTTGGAAATAACACAAGCTAGTACCTCAAACAAAAATACAACAAACTACAAATATCACCTGCTCCATGACCATGTCCTGAGGACACAGTTGTCCATTTCCAAACAATGACACAGACTCAGACCTTGTATTAATAAAATGTAATGAAAGGTCAAGATCACATTTTTGTAATAACTTCTAAATCCCTGTGTGTTTTGAAAGAATCCCTTCTATGGTCAGGTACTTTAGTTCAAACCAAACTTTATTAAAGTTTTGACATGACTTAATGTGAGTTCTTTCAAAATATACAGATATTTTAAAAACTAATAAGCTGTGAGGAACATAGACATTCCTTTAAAATCTAAAATTAGGAAAGTGGCATTATAATTTGCAGGGTTTGACCGGTTTTCTACATGGTTTCTGAGAAAACAGGAGTGAGCCACATTGCTGGCTTAGAATTTCAGACAAAGCTAAGGTGATCTTCTTTGGCAATCATTCCAGTGGTCTAAAATGCATTAATATCAAAAAGCTGCATTCATTATTTGACAGTTGGGAGTGTGTTAAAAGTAGGTATTTGTTGAAAGTTTAAATTAATTACAAATTTCTTGGTACTCTGGATAAAGCCTACAAACTACAGTC
Organism: Aviceda cuculoides; assembly: GCA_035590195.1. NCBI lineage: Eukaryota > Metazoa > Chordata > Aves > Accipitriformes > Accipitridae > Aviceda > Aviceda cuculoides. The sequence continues at coordinate 14,682,825 of JAVJGG010000082.1, read as the reverse complement.
ACCATGGAAATACAGGGGGGTTTATACTTTTTAGGTGAGATTGTCATTGTGCAATGTAACCCATGGCACTGGTCAGAAAATTTTTGTATCTGTCTTAGAAGTCATAATGCTGCTCAGATTTCATCTCAGCACCCAGCTTACACCCTAAAGACAGCGGGTTTTGCATCCCCTTCTTTGAACAAGAGAAGATAATATAGAATGAAAAGCAAGAAACACAGACTGAGTATCTGCATTTGATCAGTACATTCCTTCCTTCCTTACAACTCATATCCTTTTTCTTGTTTCCATCACCCTTCACATCCCCTGTTATCCTGCTCATCTGTATGTTGGCTCATGCCTTGAATCAAGTCTCAGCTAAGAGGGAGGGGAATGCAGGCACAGCATTATCAGCTGGTTGGAATGGAAATTATCCATCACCCTTCTGACAACCCAGCCCCAGTGGCTGTGGTAAATCCAAATCCTGGGTAGCAGAGATTTGTAGGCGCAGCCTTTCTTCCTTCCTCAGTTCTGTGATGCAACTTGAGCTCAAGTAAGGGCAGCAGCTGGGCAGCTGTAACCTGCCCTAGCTAATGCCTGGCTGGAGCATACTGCAGCTCCCTCAGAGCTTTAGTGCTAATGGTTGGTTGGTTTCATTTTATTTTTCTGCCAAGCTTTGAGGTTCCAATCACAGAAAAAAAACAGAAATAAACAGAATATACTAATTGTCTTTAATAATGGCTCTTCCTCTGATTCCTCCCAGGTCAGTAAGAGGAAAAACACATGCGGTGCTCATGGTGTGCACTTCAACATCACTGTGCAAAAAGCAGATCTATGAATCCAGATGACATTTAGCAGATCGGGAAAAAATCATCATAAACTGCCTGTCCTAAACACTGTTGTAGAGGCTCAACTCGTCTATTTTCCTCTCTCCCAAACACTCTACCTGTTGCATGCAGAAACAACATTCATTACCAATTGTTCAGGAAAAACACAGCCCCTTTGGGCTAGCTGGGAGTCAAGGGATCTGGGTTACAGTTGATGTTTAGCTAGACTGCTCCAGAGTCCTGGATTGACTTTTGCCATTTTCCATTTTCCTTTTTTCCCCTCTAAAAATGAGGCTAACAAGACTTATCTTAATTACACACTTAATGAAGCTAATTATTTATCTATATAGACAGTTTGAAAACATTGACAGCAAGATATCCCAGAGCTAAAACTGAGGTTATACACTTCTGACCACCAATAACATCCAGTATTAACTCCTTAATAAACAACTGGACATTTTGCTGAGGATGGGATTGACACAGTTCTGAACACAATGTATCACAAGTAGTTAAGGCTAAAAATACAATGCTGCCTATAATTTGTAAATCTAGAGGCACTCTTTCCAGCAGGACAGCTGTCCAAATATGGACAGCCATGTTTGAGATATACCAGGTTATCAGCTATTTATAGCTTTAATTTCCTAGAGATTCAAGAGGAAAAGCAACTGGTTCTGAACTTTAAATTATTATTATTATTGTTGTTACTTCATTATCGTAGGTAGGTGGCAGAGTAAGCATTTCTTGTAAATTTGTTTCAGCCAGATTTCTTTTTAAACGGCTGTTGTGACACTGCCCAGAAGCTCTAAAAGCAATGGAGACAGAATAAGAAAGATTGTGCAGGTAATGGGACTAAAGATAAAAAATGTCACCAACGCTTTAGCTGATAAGTTCATAGTTAACCATAAACAGAAGATGTGGATGCATAAAACATGGCATCACAGTCTCTTTGCTAATCCCTGCCTCAAAGAAACTATGCAATTTGCATATACGTTTCTACTAATCAAATATTAAAACAACTTGCCTGACATTGTGCTATGTTCCCTGTCACATCAGTCATTATTGAATTGAGAGTTGTTGTCTCTTTGGGGTAAAATGCGACTGCGTAAGACATCTGAGGTAAGTTTATCTGATAAAACAGTTCAGAGTGCTACACTCATTATTGAAGTATTGAGTTGTTTACATTACTTGAGAACAAAGTCCCTAAAATGTCTTTCTGAATATTAATGTATCACTTGTTTAAAAAATGGGACAAAACCAGGCTCGTCGACTATTAAAGAAAGGGGTGGAAGAGTGTTCCAAGCCAGCAGCCTCTCCAAATCTTCCTGCTGGATGCATTTTGGCCTGTTCAACTATTCATAATAGATATGAAAATTTCTGGAGGAAAGGCATCTCAATTTTTGTATTGCTCCAAACGGATGATTTGACACAGTATTCCAAAAGGGATAAAAATAAAAGTGTTGGGATGTAACCTATTTGTCCAGTACGGAGACAAAAAGGAGAGCCAGTCTGCCAGTCAGCAGTGCTGGTATGGCATGCTGGCATACAAAGCCCATTCCGAACACTTATTTGACATCTCATAATAAACAGCAGTCTTTACAGCATGCTGAGAGGTTCCATTTATTCAGATTTTTCTGGACCAACTAGAGACACCAGAGTCTGGGTACTTACTGTCTCTAAATTCCTAACATTAAGATGCAGTTCAGTGTTGAACAGCAGGAAACAAAAGGGGGAGCTGTTACCTCTCCAAGCCTCTTCATCACTGTTCTTTATTGTCACCTGCTGCTGGGACCTCCACTTCTACTGAGGTGGAAAGGGACAGGTACATAGTGGAACATGCTCATGCAGGCAGAGAGATAAGTAGCGCTTTCTCTTCTCTCCCTGGAAAGGTGAGAGTATGCGTATCATCCTGGAATATGTAGACATTCTTGATCCTGGACAAGCATTAGGGGAGAAAGAAATGAAACAGATGTGTGGGGAAGAGCACAAGAACTGAAAAGAGGAGGAGAGAACTCACAACAGAAAAAAATGCAGAAAGCAAGGATGGGATGTCTGACACTGATGTGGGCTTTGACAGAATGATGAAGTGCCCATGAAGGCCAATACAGCTAAAATGAAAAGAGAAGGTGGCAGCATTTTCACAATGTTAGAAAAGAACAGTAGGTCATTTGGAATAGCTGAAATGGAAACGGTTTAGGACAGCACAAGCAAGGCTATTTTTAGAGATTATTCCAAGCATGAAGCTGGGTTTCTGCAATAAGACTGGAAAGGAAAGAACAGGGTAGGATATACACTAAGAAAGACCAACAAAACAAAACAATGGTGTCTATGTGTGAGGAGTAAAGAAGAAAGAAGTGGCAAGAACAGTGCCAACATTCCAGGCAACAGCAGAGTGGGGTTATTTACTGTGACAGCTAGGGAGTGAGGATGGCAGGGCTCCCGGAGACGAGGAGCTCGGCATTCCCCCGTGCTGCACACAAACCAAGGGATGCATGGGGAAAATGCCTCAGAAGGTGAAGATGATTCTAGATGTGACGGTGGAGGTCAAAGGCAGAGGAGCCTGCTTGGAAGCCACCAGATGCAATGGAAATCAACAGATGCAACTTGTTACACCATAAAAATTGATAAAGGGACCCTAGAAGAGACAGACAGAAAATATTTTGCCATTTGCACTTGCTGCACACACCAAAGTGTTCTGTGGTGCTTAACTAATGCTGCCACCATCCACTCTGGCTGCCTACAACTTAGTAACAGGTGGCCCACACACTCATCAAGTATAGTGCCCATCAGAATCAAGACAACTGTCACATGCAAAGCACAACAGGCCCTGTAGAAAGTGAGGATAACATTCTTACATGTCTAAAACCAGCTGTGCTCTATATATCCCCATTAAACATTTCCAGCATAATAATTACCATTGCAAAGAATAAAAACTTGGTCCCAGCAGGATTTATCCATAAGAAAACTGGTCAGCTAGTTCAGACTGCTTTTTTTCTTGTCACATACCTATTAAATGCTCCAGACTGTTTAATGCGATAAAAATGTCTAGACTGGTTTTTGACTGAAAGCTTAAAGAAGAGAGTTCTTTGCCCTTGGCTAGCAAACCCCTTTGCTCCTTTCTTGGTAAGCACAATATAATGTGCATGCTTTACTTCTGCAGACTACACTTTCTGCATATATACAATACATGCATTTCTGATACCTATAAATCTTCTGAGACTTCAGAGACAAGCCCAGGGAAACATGAGGAATATACACACAGTATATAGATACAATACTGTATAGTGCTGCTTTGCAAGGAAAAATCTGGAGCTTATAATCAAGGTGCAGATGGTGTTGAGGAAAAGATGATAGAGCACCCCTCACAGTCCAGTGAACAAGAAAAGCAAAAAAATAACTGAAGAAGCTCTGTTAAGATTAATAATGAGCAAGATGCTTTGCTGAAGCAGGCAGTGAAGGTAGAGTTTAGGCAAGAAATCCCAACGGGCACATTAGAAGAAGTGTTACCACGTGAATCAGTGCATTCGATGCTTTGTGGTCCCTAGCTGCCCTCGGTCTTTAGCAGCTGCTTATTTTTGTATAACAAAGCTTCTGACAACTACAATCACTCTAAACTTAGATGCGAGTACACAATTTATACTAAAAATATCTCTGGCAGTGAAATTACCCAACTCAACTGGTACACACCCTTCAGTCTTTTCTTTTTAGGCTCTATAAATCTGCATCTGTGGAGTGGACCATGGTCAAGGAACAGGTGCATCTGATTCTTGTCAGCATGTGTGACTTGCATGTTGGAAACCAAGCTACATACTATGGAAAAAAGCTTGAGAAGAAACACTATCCCTGGACGCTGCTCATTGTAGCTGACTCACATAGGAAATACAACTTGCCAAAAGAATTAATGGATAACGTGATGTGACAAACATCACTTTGGCACAGTCTCAACTGGACTGTCAAATCATGTATCAAAGTCCCACTTCCCATCTTCCTGTACCCCATTTGTTCCCAGAGCAGTCTTAACATCCTGAGGATAATTTTTTGTTTAAAATGTTCTTCATCCTCATCCAAGATCCTAACTAACTTGTTCTCTGTGATCGGACCATAAAGTGCACTGCCAGTCAGAGGAGTTGAAGAGACAACTGACCACTCCACAGGAAAACAACTAAGCGCTTCGGAATATCTACGAGAAGGTTGTTTCAAGGGAAGAAAATGGCAGCGTTTCCACGTTAAAAAACTAGGAGCAGAAAGATCTGCACAGTAAAGGTACTGGCCCACCACTGAGCACTTCTGTTCTCCATTCTCCTTAAGATACCATTTTTCCTGAGCAAGTCACAACATTCCCATCTGTTAAAAACAAGAAAGGGGTTTTTCAGCATCACTGGGGAAGGTGATTTTATTGGTTTTAAGTACTCTGATACTATACAATGCAGAACAGACTGAGCAAGGTGCCAATGTCTAAAACGAGTCTTCTGTGAAATAACTATGTATACACAAGTTAGAAGCTTGGATCAGGAAGTTTGCACGTTGGGGTTTTTTTGCTTGCTTTCCTTTTGTCAGCACACTCTCCTGCAATCTTTGCTTCTGAACTGTTCCCATGCATGTCAGAGGGTGCTCTGCATAAGCATAGCACTGCTGAATTAAATCCCTTCTCTGCTCCATATATGCACAGTTCCTTTGGGCATCTGAGTGAAACGGCACATGTAGGGAAACGGGGATAGTGCCAGCTGCTGTTTCTCTGGAAAGCCCCATTCCAAGTAACACAGAGTGGTCTGCAAGTTCTTCATGCTGAGCAGCTGGCAGAAGCCACCTGAAAGCAGGTACCCAGGCTGTGCTTACTGAGATACCAGGCTGTTGGCAAGTTTATGGATGGGAGACAAAAGCAGCACAGGGAATAGAGAGGCTACTGCTTCTCCTGAAACAGAAGTGGCTGGCACAGAAGCAGAAAGAACAGATTTTATAGTTACAGCTTTCCCTTCCAAAGTCACATTTCTACTGTTCTCTCCAAAATCTCAATAGCATGGGCTAGTTAAAGGGTTAATCAATAATATTGTTCACTGCAGCATGCAAACTAACATGCATAAAGACTTATGCATAAGAAAGCATGAACTGTGCCTACCTCAGAGTATCTTTGATTAACCACATTAAGGGCACACACCTATTAGCTTTGTAAACAGGCAGAGCAGTGAATACCACTGTCCCCAAGTTAATTTTTACCAGTGTGTGCTAGAGACAACCACTTATCAGAGGTAACCAGAGTAATCTAACTGCAGAAAAACCATGAAAATGCAACACACAGCTGCTTGTTCAGAGTGCCAGCAAAAAATGAGCACTTTTGGAGTGATCAAGGATGGTAAAAAGAGCCAACCCAACTCACGCTCACTGAAAAGAGCCATCCTAACCCCTCGCTTCTGCTAGCCCAAGTGATCCCAGCTTAGCCAGTTCACCTCTGTGTGGTGGTGGAAAGCCAGTCACTTATTTTCTGCTAGTTTCATGCGCTGTATCCCAGTCACACAGGAGTCAAGACTTGACCAGCATAAAGGAAAGGCTGGCAGCGTGTGGCTAAGAGAAGCAAGAGCACCAACTTTTTTGGTGGCAGCAAACTGGTCTCGCACACTACTGGGAAAGACCATTGTGATTTTGATAACTGGTTGACTTTACTTGAGTATGCTTTCTCTCGGCATTGATTCTCTGCAGTCTCTTTTGTCAGGACCACTGGTCTGACCTACCAGTTCTCAAAGTTTGCTATTTCTGTAAATTCTACAACAGACTGCAAACTCTGCTTTAAGTAGAAACTTACCTGTTTACAAAGGCATTTAAGAACTTGCGTACTGTAATGTAAAAACACAAACCCACAGCTACAGCTAACATAGCTGGTGAGTTGAAACATATTTTCAAGACCTACCTTTTTTTTTCCTAAACAAATCCCATGTGAACATAAAGAAACAGCAGAACAAAGACAAAATTTATTATCTAGTTTGTTTTAGAAGCTATGGTTAAAGAAGAACCTGATTTTAAGGTTCAAGATAGTAATATCTGAAAATCAGGCTGAATATAAGATCATGCAGGTGCTGGACGTGATAAGCAGAGAAATTGCACTTTCTGTCAGAAATCCAAATTCACACACAAGATAAGAAGGAATAAGTTACTCATGCAAACCCATCACTGTGGCAGAACTATCAGATCTAGGAAACAAAGACCGCTCTTTTCAAGCTTCTATAACAGACAGGAGTCTGTTTCAATTAAAGAAGTCAGACTTCCTTTTACTTTCAGACTGGGTGCTGTTAGGCACAAGGAATCATCGTTTCTCTCCAACCTGCCTTTCTTAGAAGGTGTGGCTTTGTTTTGGAGCAGAAGTGTGAAACCAGGATATAAACCAGGTTGATATACTGGGATAAAAACTGCCACAAGATCCAAAGCTAACAAAAAGGCACAACTACAAATAAGAGCTCCAGCCACGCTACCCCTGCAACTGCAGTCTCTGGCATGTGCCACAAATTGAACTCGAGGAACACAAAGTCTAACCAGCGATACTACACTGCAGAGCAAAGCCACCCACTCTGTAATCATACCTGTGGCTGATATTAAGACATGCCTCCACAGACCTGCTTTAGAGATGACATGCCATAAGACCAGTTTACTCAATGTTGTTTATAAAAACATTGTTGGAAAATGTGCTATTTCTTTAAAATTTCAATGTTAAACAAGAAAACAAAAAAAATTATAAAAACTGAGATTTTTTTTCCCCCTTTTTTTCACACATGGGTATTAAGAGACACTCCTTTTTTCCTGCATCAAGAGTACAGAGGATTCTTGGAGAATGCGATGTCTCAATCCACCATTTTGTTCACACACAAAAATATTCTGGCATGAATTAAGTAATGTTTCCAACTGGAACTAGGTGGCCCCACAGTGGTAACAATGACCAAAGATCAGGTACACGTGATACAGAAGCTGGTAACAGAGAAAAAGCAGCTCAGGCTACAATAGCACGTGAATATGTTATTCAGTTCTCCAGTGGGCACATTTATGCTGCGCAGTATAACATGTAGATGTGCGAGTCAACTCTGAGCTGTCAGCGTCGTGACATGCTTTCTGGGGTGCTAGAAGCAACCTCACTGTGCAGGTTAATTTAGTCTGCTTCTCAGCCACACAGAGCTCCACGTTACTACAGCCAGGCTGCTTCCAGCTCATTTAGTGCTTGCCCAGGGATCCTGGGGATTTCTACCCATTATGGTATGTAGGGCAAACATACCTTCTGCTGCAACACTCTAGTGTGAATGCTGTTTCGCAGTACATTTACAGTCACTCAAAACAGGCTGGCTGAAAGCCTTAAAATATCACAAAGCAATCTTTGAAGCAATCAGAGATGATTTTAGACTGCAGTAATACTCTCAAAGACTCTTCAGTAACACTTGTCTGTTCAGAGTAACAGCCTGCAGTTACTGAATCCTCCATAAATTACTCTGTACTAGCAGTATTGCTGTAATACTCGTTTTCACAACGTATAAACAGTACCTGCACCTATGTAACATATCAAGACAGTGAAAACGCAGGTCTCTAACAGAATTCTGTCTTCCAACTATGAGCCTCTGCAGGCAGGTGCACTACAAGGTCAGGTTACTTCAGCAAAGCATGGGTGAAATCCAAACCCCAGGTTTATATTCTAGCCTTTAAAATTCAAAGTTTACTTCAATAAAACCATTGTTTAAGGATTAAGTTGAAACTGAAACCCAGGAAACTGAAGCAAATTCAACTGTGAAAAAGCATGCATTTTTCCCCACTGAGTCTGACCTGTGTTCAGCTTACATACCACTTCTTAGGAAGGACCCAAGAGAACCCCATAAGGCATTTGCAAGCAGTGTTTTAATGTAAGCAACCCGCTTGCTAGATTCAAGTGACCCATCTCAAGAACATCTTGAATGGCATGTCAAACCTATTTTTTCATTATTCTGTAAAAGACATAAGCAAACAATTATAAATGGTAACTGTCAACATACAGAGATGAAATAAAACTACTCAGTCAACTTCAGGCAAGAGGTCAGTGCCTCTGTTATGAAGAATGGGACAGAGAAGAGGGATGGTGGGATACCTGGGAGATGCAAAGGATGCAAGTTCTGATCATTCTGCTGGCAGAGGATCAGCCAGTATCACCCTGTGTGAGACACTCAGTTTCATCACAATTTTCACAACATTTTCTGCTTCTCCCAAAGTCCTTGACAGCACATGATTAAACAAGAATCTCTACATCCATCCTCCACATGGTTGCAAATAAAACTTGGAAATCTGACTCGATTGTCTCTGAAATATCACTAAGATCAGAGAAATAAATGAATGCAAACACACATACAAATTTTACTTACTCCTCTTGCATACTTCTTGAGCAGTTAGTTTGCATGGTTTCATACAGCTCTGGCTGCAGGAAGAGTTCGAAGCTCTAGCAGTAACAGACATTTCTCATCAGCATACTGTACTCTGAGGTACCTTGCATGTCTCAAATGATACAAGCCATGTGAGGCATTAGTAGAATTGTATTTTATTCACTGTCTGATGGAGGAGGAAGAGAAAAAGGTTGCTTGTGAAACATCTGAGAGGGGTGCAGAATGAATCTCTCAGAAGACACCTTAAAGATTTAAAAAAAAAATTGAAAAGAAGAAAAAATAATACAGACCTAGTCAGAAGGACAGAGGGATGCTGGATCCAGAATCACTAACCTGGGAAATCTCCAGGTAAAGATTAGCCAATATAATTTGGTTTGTCTGTGAAAATTTTGCTCAGCTCTTAATTATATACTATTTATTAAAGTTTCAGTGTAAATATAGTCAATAAATATTTTTTAAAATAGTGTTCTGATGCTGAACCAAAGTATGACAAGAAAACATAGTTGTAAAAGGTCACAGAGACTGAAAACCCAGTGGATATATACCTTGATGAAGAACCAGATGACCTAGTCTAACTTTTGATTTTCCTCCCAGGGCAGTTCCACCCGCTTCATGAAATGGAATTTATGCCTTACTAGCAAGTCTTACTAAACTGCATTGCCTGTTTCACGTAGGATGAATACAATAGAATGTTACCTCAAAACATATAGAGCCTAGAGATTCAATTCGTGCTAAACCCACTCATGGGGACTATTTTCTTGTACATAACCAATAATAAAGAATAAGCAACAGGAATAGATATTGTTAATATCAATATTAACCAGGTATAATAAACAGAAAACCAGAAGAACGGCAAGGAATATTGTTGTAATGAACTGAAAGTGACAGTACCTAAGGAAGTCTTCTGTGCATTGTGGACAACATCAGGACAAACTTCATTAAAGATAATTAATAACATGAGTACAGTCTTGGATACATTACACATTCATGCCATTTTAACATCACAGAATCTTGTTTCTTTGTATCTTACAAAAGAAAAATGTTTCAGGATTAGAGAATGTAGTTTAGTTAACAAACAATGAGAAATAATATTATTTTTTTAAAGATTAGCAAGGTGATCTTATGTAACATCTTCATTTCACCTTGTTTTTTCTTCCTGGGGATAAATTCCTGTTGTATGCATCTGATGTGTACTCTTCATATATATAGTACCATATTTAATACTACCTCTCAGAAAGAAGGGAGAAAAATTAAAGCTAACTTGTTTCAGTTCCTACTGTTGTGTAACATAACATTCTTCTACTTCATAGCAATATGTAGTGACAAAATCTGTGCTTAAATCTTGTGTTATCTATCAAAACCCACTGAAATAGATTTCTGATGGGCAGAAAATGGCAATAAATGGTAAAGCCAAAAAAATAAATTGAAGATAAAAGTATTAGACAATGCTAGTGAATTCAAAGATATTTTCTCCACCCAAATCTTATAATAAATAGTACAATTTTACCTTTTTCACAGACAGATTTTTTTTAATTTTTTTTTTTTTAATGTATGCTGACCTATAGTTAATCACCTTCTGGAAGTTAAAATTTATATATACAGCAGGAGGAATCAATGATCGTAGATTTTAAAAAGCACCATTTGATATTTTTACCTTAATTGTATACACATTCAACTCCTTTAAAAAAACAAAGGAAGATAAAGAGTTAGAAGGGAAAACTTCCTCTTTAAATCTCTTCAGGATTTAAAAATCAAATTCTAGTACAGTAATAAACTTGACTATATATAGCATGGTTCATCAGATGGTCAGAAAGCTCCCCAGAAAAACAGGCTCCTCTCACAGACAAGAAAAAGGCTATGAATGGCAGAAAACAGATGACCTAAGAAAATAATTTTATTTATCATCCACGAGATGCGTAATGGTATTAGTTTCCTATACCAGAGGGTCTGTTTTCACCAGAACACCTAATACAACATTGCACAACTACTACATTTGAGAATTTTGCTCATTTAGACGTATACAGCTACTTGATCTACAGGTTTGAAGACCATGGACTACACTTCCACAGGAGCACAGGGAAATAATAGTCATAATAATAATAATAATAATGGCCAGAATCACCTCAGACTCAGCTAACACACACCCTTCTGTAAACTCCAGTGGATCATTACTTGCACTACTACATGTTTATATATGCTTACAAATCTGGCTGAAGTAAGTCAAAACCACATCAAAGCACAGCTAGGTCCCTGAAAGTCTGGTTCCCCTCAAGGTATTGATGACGTTGCCATGTTCTTCCTGGGGTCAAAATTCTACCTCGATCTCCCGGCCCAATCCTCTGAACATCACAAATGCTTACTAAAAATTTTCCTATGATTTTTGACTTGTTCATAAGGTCAACTTCATGAATGTCACACACTGCCACAGTACCTACCAAATTCTTCTAGGACAGCCTGGAAGCTCTTTCCAAATATAAGGCATACCTTTTTGGTTCTTGTCGTCACAGGATGTATCCCAATCTATTTTGAGAATTATCCCCACAGAAATATCTAACAGATTTCCATTATCATACAAGTTAAAGATGAAATAAGCACCCAGCTTCTACTTCATTTTGGTACTCTTCAATCATTACTAGCAAAATTGTCATTTCTAATAGTTGAACCAAACTAAAATTCATAATGTCATCATGCTGGATCTGCAATATTTTCATGTTAATTTGCAAGTTTCTCATTCAAAGTATGGAATAAGAATGAATATGCTTGGATCCAAAACCATTTTCCAAAGATACATTCCAAACATTCACAATCTAAATGCCACAGAGGAATCTGTAACTTACAGTAAGGCTTAAGCTTTTGCTTAGCTTTATAATTCCCTCTATATTAAATCACCTTTATTAGATGCTCTTACTGTGACTGCTTTACCAGAGTGGTCATTGCTTGAAAATATGGCTCCAGTCGTGTTAAAGGTAGCAAGTCTCCTATTCCTATTTGCAGTGATCCCTTAATGTAGGGGGAACAATAAAAATAGATTGGGCAGACTTAGAAGGACAGATTAAAATCAATATGAAGATGTTATCAAGTGGTTGAGTCACCATCCCTGGAGGTATTTAAAAGATGTGTAGATGTGGCATTTCGGGACATGGTTTAGTGGTGAACTTGGCAGTGCTAGGTTAATGGTTGGACTCGATATTAAAGGTCTTTTCCAACCTAAATGATTCAATAGTAGCATATCAAACTGTCAGCTGCAAAAGGTGTGACTAGCAGTAAACTACAATTATGAAGAAGAAACACTAGCTTCATTTTAATCTGATTTTTTCCAGCATAAACTCTTGCTGTCCTCCACATGTTTGGAAAAATTAACAAGTGCAGCTTCTGCTGCTACATAAGATCTTAACTTTTGGGTAGCTTTACTTCAAATTATTTTTCTCTATAAAATGAGTAAGCTTTTCTAATTTTGACATTTAGTGATTAAAAGGTCCAAAATAATCAGGAAGATTTATCTTCTGATTTGCTGCCAACCACGTTCGAAATGGCCTGTGTCTTAAAAGCTACTTTTAAGATTTTATATACATATATATAAAGTTAAAATATACATAACTTGCATTATTCAATGCACAGAGACTGTTTTGAGATACCTCGCTATTTTGTTAAACTTCCCCCCCCCCAAGAAAATTTAATTGTTTCTAAGGGATTTAGAAGATGGCAAGTCTTGGGCAAAGGGACACAGCTGTTAAGTTTTAATAAATGACTGACCCACTAAATCACAGTAAGTCTGATTTCAGGCAGTTTTGCAGATCTCTGAATGTTAATGTATAACAACTTCAACATTTTTTGATGAATTAAATAATGACATTAGCTTCATGAAAGATGTTTTTAAAAGATGCATGCATCTTTTCTAGATAGAAAGCCAACAAATTCCGCAGTACTAAATTGATGGAAATGCACATCTTTCAAATGTATCTTTAGAAGAAAGTTTTCATCAGAATACCTCTTCCTTCAAAAACAAAACCAAAAAAAACCACAAAACCAAAAACCAAAGCAAAACATACACACAAAAAACCCAAACCCAGAACAACGACAACAAAAAAACATTAAGTCCTTGTACTTGAGGAGACTCAGAAAAGTCATCTACTCCATTTTCAGCCCCTAGAAGGGCCAAACCCATTCCATTCTGATAGAGATGACGAACTTCTGCGTAAACACCTTCAGTGCTCTGAAGGCAACAAGCTCTGCAGGCAACCTATTCAAGTGCTTCACTATCCTTTACCCTGGAAAAGTTCTTCCTAGTTTAAATAATCCTAACTTCAAAGATTTCCATTTTTCTTACCCTAGACACTATGGTACACAGGTTTTTCCTTTCTCTTTGCAGAAGCCTCTTGAGTATTTAAAACCCATGGTTAACCAATGATCAATTTTCCAATGATCATTTTCAGAGACTGTAATCTGTCTAAAAGTTATTCAACTGATAAAATGACATAATGTTGAAGATGACTAATGAGAGAGACAGCTGACAATATGGTCACTCCACACAGTGTTTCTGACAGGCAGCTTCATCTGCCTCATAGCCTGGTTGTCACTTTATGGAAAAATTAATGTCACAACTTACAAAGACAATAATAATAATAATATAAAAAAAAAATCAGTTGGAAATTTGGAAGCATCTTGCAGAAAGCAGAGAAACACAGCAGACAATGCTTCATAATCCTTTTAAGTAATCGGGGTAAGATACTGGAGTTAATTTTCATATCTGTGCTGCTGTTGTAGAGTGCTGGCATCTTACCAGAGCTTAGCATCCAAAAATGAACTATCCTTTGGAGCCCCAGACACACCCCAGACCTTTGCTGGGAGACAAGCAGGCAGGCAATCAGAAAGTGGCATGCTGGAAATACACTTCCATACTGCTCATGGAAGCACAGGTATCTTTAACCTGTCTGATGCAATTCATCAAGTCTGCCTACAAGAGCTCCAGATGGCTGATGGAAGAGAATAACATTCCCATGGGAGATCTGTTCATGCATCTGCAGGAGAGACCTGCAGATCCCATTGGCACTGTCCCAAAGTACAACAGATATCTGAACAAGTCTGGCAACCTACCTCACAGCACAGAGGGAGGTACCAAAACTGGACATGGTCTGTATAAGCTTGCAAAGGTATGCCAAATGTCTGCTGCACAATATAACAAACAGGATGTCTGAGAGAGGTCTCGGGTAGGATAATACTGAGAACATCAATCTTGGTGCAGAGTGAGCAATCATCACTTGCTCTTCCATGCACATTTGCAACAAGTGGCAGCAATGGACAACAGTAAAGTAAGTGTAAAGCTGATATCCAATGGATCAGCAGAGTTTTGCATCTAATGGCCACTGAGGAAATGAACAGTTATGAGGCAAGGCTTAAGGAAAGGAAACCTTAAAAAAAGGGGGCAAAACAAGGTGGTACAGTACTTACAAGATAACATTTAATGGCTAATGACTACCTCACTTCTAGAATGGCTGGTATTTTTTGTTTTAAATTACACACATTTTTGAATGACAAATTTGAAACAAACTCTTGAGGCAATGAAGTTTTTCAGTCTCCATCTAAAAGCCATTTCTGAATAGACACACTGCTGGTTGGTGCTGCCTTTCAAATAAGTCACACTGTGGATGTTTAAGAGATTGAAAAGAGGCAATGAACGTGGCTGCTTAGCAAATTTTTACTGTTACTCAGTAGGTATTGTCCCTTAGCAATCTCAAGAGTACACATTGTTAATGTCAAAAGACAAAAAGTAGCACTGGACACAGATAAGCTGCTATCAGTTTTTCTAATTGATGACAGGGTGTAATCAAAAATCCAACTGGCGATCTGAATATGAAGACTTTATCTTTCTAGGCTAAACAATTCCAGTTCATTCAATTTTATCTCTTTTCTCATACTCTAGTCTTACCATTTCTCTCCTTTCAATTCCCTGTCCAGGGACCACACTTCCTCTCAGGTACTGTGCCCAACACTAGGTACTCCAACAAATTCTTCCTAGAATTTTGTTACCATCATCAATTAGGAAGCACACAAACTCCAGTAATTACCATTAATTCAAAAGTCATAGCGAGGACAATAATAAAAAACCTCAATCCAAAACAAAACCAAAAAAACCAAACCAGGTGTGATTGTTCGCTTTAGTACTGGACTTACATTAAGCCCTGTCTCAATTTCTTGAGCACATCTAGAAAAGCTATGTTCCCTTCAGGCTGTTTGAAAACTCAGCAGTAGATACTAATTTAAGAATTTTGGCAAGTACTTTAAATGGATTTTTTTTTTTCCCGCTGAAATACAAGCGGTAATTAAAAATACTGATTTCCAGTATGACCTATAAACAGGAATTCAGATGGGCAGGCTCTATCAGAAATGACAAAACATGCATGCTGTCATAGCTAAGATATCAGCACATGCTGGGCCACTGGACAGAAGTGATCCTGAAAGGCCAGCATCCCAGTTTATGGAACTTGTCTGGGAATATTTTGCTTAAAGAATAAGCCATTACAAGTTTGAAAGAAAACATGTAAATGTTTGTTACATAGTTTCCAGTTTACACAAATTTGAAACACCTTCCCTTTTTCAATTTAGACTAACTGATTTGAAATTAATTATTATAAAAATAAGGATGCCCCCAAAATAGGAACATAATTCTTTAGGAGGGGCAGCAAAATACACTGAATTTTAGCTTAGTGCCGGACTGCTGCTTTTAGCTGTTTAAAATAGAAAACAAACTAGCGACCAAAGCACTTTTCCACACAATCCTTATTATCATGTTTAGGTCACTGAAATAAATTATAGTATTTGCATGAGATTTACTACCTACAATTTTCAATCCAGCTTCAGCCTGGATTAAAAACATGCAAGGAATTAAGGAAGAATGAGAACACATGAGCTTTTCAAGACAGACCTACATGTAGTGCCATCTAAACACAGATGTGATTAGCAAGGTCCAACTATGACATCAATACTATGACCTACAAGTACTTACAAAGGGTTAAACTACACATATTACAGCTAGTTTCATTTAACAACTACTCTGTCTTGGGGACCAGTATTCTGCTTATGCTGGTATTTGAGATTGATGCTGTTAAAATAAATTGAAATGGGGCCTTAATCCATAATTTTTGAAAGATGCAAAGGGAACCTCTACTAAGCAAATAAACATATACAATACACTGACCTTCTGAACTTCCAATGCATACTTTTGTTCTATGTTTACCATTTTATAAGGAGAACACTATTGTTTAACTATTAAACATGATGAAAATTAAATCAAATTTCTCCATTTGAAATTGTGGTATCTCTGGCCATTGAAAAACTGTAGCAAGATGACAGGCAACCAACAACATATAATTAGTTGATCTACAACTTCCTCTTGATTGCCAAGGCTTATTATAAATAATGTGTAGACACTACTCCTTCCTGCCTGAGGCTTAAGGCATGCTTTTTTTTTTTTTTTTTTTAAATGGTATCTAGACAGCTAAAGAACGCAGCTACCACTAAAGGAATCTTCAATGAAATCAGCATGCTTCAATTAATAGAACTAGCTGGCTAATACGTGCCAGTGCTTATGCCTATATTTAGACTGATTTGATAGTTGCAGTAAAATTAATGAGTTAACACATATTGAGAGTGTTTCTAGGATTCAGACCCAACTACTGAAGAGAAACAGAACCTCTTGACCAAATTCCTTTTCCTGTTAGCTTAAATCTGGCCACATCCCCAAACTTTTCGTGATTTAAATAATTTACACTTAGCCAGTCAAAACATTCCTGTACCCTACATACAAACTCTTTCACAAGAATTTCAAAATGCAAAACTGAAAATCACAATGGAAGACAATCACACTCAATTACTAATTAATGTAACTGGGAAATCTATATAGTCTTTTTTTTTTATTTAAGCATAATGAATTTGCAAAAATTAAGATTCATATGATCACTTCACCTTAGTTTAATTACTCTCCCAAGAGAATATCACATGCATAACCACTGCCAGCAGCTATACTCCCTGATTCACAGTTTAAACACTTACGTAAGATCATCTGTTTACTTCTGTGAAAGAAGAGGAAAGCCCGCATTACAGACGGTGGAATTATATGATGCAGGGAAGGTGACAAATCTAGGTTTAGCAACCCTTGAATTACGCTGAATGGTTTTTAACTTCAATTCCTTTTGGAACACTGCCAAGGATCTAGTACCAAGGGATACTTTAGAGCAACATATTCTGCATGCAAAATTGCCAAGAGAATATGTTAGAGAAATTAAATCATTCTGTTCCACTATTCAGCACTCATGGAAGCCTGAGCAGAGGCTGGTAATTAGCTAATTTGCATGGATTCTGTGCAGAACAATATTTAAAATAATTCCAGCAGTATAATCTTCAAGGGGCAAGACAGCTTGGCCTGACTGGCTAGCTAGCTTGCATATCTTATCATCCCTCCATCTGAGGCAGGACAAGCCATTTTTAGCTGTACAAGGATGGGCAGGTAGATTTCTGAAAATAGCTACATCTGCAGTTTTACAGTTAAATATGTAATTTCCTCACAAAGAGTCTAATCAGACTCCCATTTAAGTGGACTGCAAAAACTGGATCAAGAGAAGCAATGAATCCAACCCTCATTCCAACTTCCCTGTAGGAAAACAGGCATTGTTCTTGGGTTTATCCGACTATCTTTGCAATTGTGACCAGGAAAAGTACCAGGGCAGTCAAAGCTGAACTCAGGAGAACTGCTTTAGGTGCTATGGAGCAGCACACAGACTCTGTGGATGCTGTGACAGCCCTTGGAAATACCACGGACTTCTCTATTTATTTATCTGTTAGAAGAACACTAACACCTAGCCCAATCATTCAGCATTATCAGGTACCAAGTACTGCTTGTTCATGACAACCTCATTTTCAGGGACGATTTACATTCCAACAGCAAATGGCACATCCTGCAGGCAGAGCTGGAAGAAAGCCATCACCAGTGTGCGCACAGACCTGTGCCTGGGCCTCACCAACAGAGCTTCTAGCTTGCAGTGCTGGCAACCCAGCCTCACACCAAATTAGAGGCCTGGTAAAATCTGATCCTCACTTCTCAATGCAGCGCAAGTCTCCCAGACAGTGTTTTAACTACAAAGTCCTGGTTACTGCTGGGGCTTAGTAGGCATTGTGCTGACCTACCTCAGACAGATCTGCTCCCCAAAAGTTTTGTGTTCAAAAGGATAGCACATTTTAACACCCCTCCTCCCCTCTCCCCTCTCCCACTTTGCTCAACTTTGCTAACTTAACCACCAACTGGAAAAGAAAGTGACCCTGCAATGCAAGGGACCTCTTACAGCTTATTTGTTGCTTTGATATTTTCTTTTAAAAGAAATGGGAGGTCAAAGCCAAAGCATTTTTTCAGTCAATTTTCTTTGAGAATGAGTATTTTGGAGTAATTTCTTACAGGTGGTAAATTATATCTCTACAGATTTTTGGATGGTGCAGGTGACGGTTTTATTTTGAAATACAACAACTACCTTTCCTGTACATGATGTTTTTTCTTCCCAAGCTTGAATTCTCCAGTTTTAGGCCATCTCCTGATGTTTGGAATGGTAAAATCATGGTAAGTCAAGCATGAGACCTTAGCTACAACAAACCATATTTTACACAGAGAAAGAGAACAGTTACAACTGCACATACCTCTGGTTTTATACTACTAATGATCTGCACATGGTTCTTTAATCATTGTGGTATACTATCTGTCTATAAGCTGATCAGTTCTGTATATGCAACATACATTTGAGAAGTAATGCTCTTTGTGATGATACAGCTCCATATCCTGCTTATGAAACACCAGCCTGAAAGCTGTTTTCAAAGTTACACAAATATTACATCTAATCTATTACGCAAACATCTATTTTGGAATCTTGACAACAAGGAACTAACTTCTAATGCTTCCATAACATTTGCAAGTTGGAAAAAAAGAAAGAAATGTTCTGCATCAACAGGATCCTCCTCTTCATGGAAATTAAATACCAAAAATAAATACGGAATTCCCTCATGTGGTCCTGCTTTTTTGTTCACTGTTTTCCCATAGACTTCAAAAAAGAGAAGTCCACACATGGATTTTAAAGAAATAAAAGCTACATTGCAGAAGGAAAAGAAATGCTATATATTTCTACCAGGTTTTAAGGTTTCGAATTATCTTCATGAGGTACACTGATAAAGCTAGTATAGCACTTCAGGTGAGATGAAGTTTACAGATATTACTCAGTAACTTTAATTGAGAATAGCTGAAAAGAAAACAGCCAAATTTTGGACATGGAAGCCGTATTTTTAGGTTGAAGCTTATTTTTATGTTGAAGCTAAACGCAGGTTATATTTGAGCTTTTTTTGCCCTCAATCTTCTGCTGATCTTTCTGACAACATCTGCAGCCACACTTTATGGTCCCCAGGATAAAGAAGGCAATTCTCTAGAGCAACAATAAAAGAGGCACAGAAGAATGTACTGGCTTAACTGCTGGGACTCTTCTATGATAAATCATAATTCCAACTTGAGGGAAACTAATTTTCACTCATTATTATCAAACATGACTAGGTAAGGCAGCTCTCCTCTCCTATTGCCAGGCTCTGTATGTATAAACCCGTGGTGCTCTCTCTGCACCTTCCACACACACCCTAAAACATCTTCCTCTTCTGCTTGCTCTCTCCTCTGTTCAGACATCCCCCAGCTCTTCACAGACTCCCTGTTTTGCTGAAATGGCGAGTTCCTCTGCTGTTATTCAAGCCACTTTGCCTCCCTTCCAAACTCTCATACCCATCTCATTTCTTCTTCTCCATCATCATCATACTTTCTTCATCCCTTGACTCCTTTCTCCAAATTCAAGTTGCTCATGTCCTTAAAATTCTGACTCCACCATTTATTCCAATGTCTGCACTCACCCCCACTTCATCTTTGACTCTTTATGAGCCATTTAAAACTTGTTTATCAGGCAGGGAGGCTCCTCTCACAGACAATGCCTACCAAAATTCAGCTCAAACCCTGGTTCAATTTCCAACTTGATTGCAGGTCCCAGGCAACCCTGCTTCTGCTGCAGTTCTACAGCAGAAATAGAGTTAACATTTTCCTACCTCAATATTAGCACTATGAGGATAAAGAGAGGGAGACGCTGTAGCATACTCATTGATTCAAAACCTCTGGAGATTTTACGTGTAAAACTCTGAGTATACAAGGAACAGTCTTTTAAAGTAAAAAACTTTGTCAAATTTGGATGATTCTTCTATGCAGAATGGACATTGCTGACTCAATACCACTTTGACCACGTTATGTGTACAAACTGTAAGAGCCAGAGACCGTTCATTCTGCATACTTTAGAGCACTTTCAAGGCTCTTAATATGGAACAAATTATAAAAGGTAACTTGTTTTAGTAACTTCAGGGTTTTTTCGCTTGCAGATGCAAACCGCTCATTTTTATAAACTGAAGAACATACAGACACATCAGGGTTTTTTATGCTACTACATCAAAACACAAATCAAACAACACAATTAAAAATGCTTCTTACTTAAGAGTATGTACAGGACTGGCAGCTTTTTAGGGTTTGGTATTCTTCATGATGTAGGCAAGAAGAAAATCTTGGACTAAGTGAATTACTTGATCCTAAAAGTGAGAACTCCTGTAGCAAACAAACAGTATTATGGTGGCATAGAAAACCTGATTTAAAACCTCAGAGTATCAGATATCAACTTACAGGGCCCTGTTCTAAAATGATGGGATGGCTGAAGAGCGTGGGAAAAATGTTTGCGCATTGGCTGCACCTGCAAAACTCTGCATGCAGACATTCATGCTGAGGGTAAACAAGTAGTCAGCCATGCAGCTATTTGCAGAGTGTGCACTTACAAATGTCCACTTCCATGTATAAATGTTGGGCTCAAAGGGCACAACATCCATGCTTCTGAAGTGAAAAACTGGAATCATGAGCCTCATACTGCAGACTGTCCATGCTAGACATCCAACACTAAGTCCTAGCTCTCATTCCTATGCAATTACAGCCCCTCCTTATTCCTGCCAACCAAGGTCTAACATAGCTACAAGTTTAAGGCAGATGGTCTGATGTTCCTTTTTAGGTTGTGTTTTATGCATCTGCCTTTCCAGTGCCAGTTTTGTGAGGTTACTGTACAAGATAAACTCCCTCTTGCTTCTTGGAGGAAAGGGAAATCAGTTTTTAAAAACAACAACAATAAGCATTGAAGGATTCGCTATATGTGGCCCAGGCAGAGGGTTTCCTCTCTTTTCTTCTTCTTCTGTCCAAGATCAGTTGTTCCCAACGGGTGTGGTGCCTCCCACTAGCAAACAGTCCACCAGTAGAGGTGTGGAGGTCAGTACCTACAAAAGGCTCTGTCATTGCCAAAGCTGCTGGCACGATGGGCACAGAGAAGAGAAAAGGTGATGGGTCAGGAGGAGATAAGGAGGCAGAAACAGACATCTGACTGTTCTTTTTTACAGCAAAATAACAAAAAACTAGCAGTGTTTAAAAAGATGCTGTGCTCTGCTGCAGGCTTAGTGATTCCTATCTCTGCATTTGTCAGGCCATTGCTTTACATTTGTTTAAGTAAACTTTGTATTTGGTTAAGTAAACTCAGCATACCAAAACATTGCCTAACATGGTATGGTAGTAACAGAACTGAGTCAAAAGGCATTGTTTGAAGGGAGAAATTTAGATGGATGGGAGGATACTTGCATATAAAACATCAATTAATTATGCAAATTTTGTGAAAAATTATTCTCCTGAAGGAATGTGCTTAAAAACATACAGAACAATATTCTTTCTCCATAACTTATCTACTCCGCACTTCCTCTGTCCACAAAGGTTCTTCAACACTGTTATGGGTTACAGAACATTTCATTAGACCTTAATATCTCACAGGAAATAACAAGAGCAAGACTGCAGCCTGTAGCTGTTTCACCCAGGCTTCACTTCCCACATTGATAACTCCTACTATCCCAAGTATGAAACTCACTAACCCACTAAACCCAGACCTGCAAAAAGACTGTATTGCTTCATAGGACATAATCCCATAACAAATTTTCCCCTTTTTTTAAGTCAAGTAATACACAAAAGCTTCAGCCCTCCAGGTGACGGTCAGAAACTCAGAACTTCAACACTGTAAGACAGTCATATAGCATACATTCATATTACACATACAGGGACAGATTTTCAAAATGGCTCAATATTTAAGGCTTCAAAAGAATTTCACTCCTTTTTAGGCTCATGAGTGAGGTGAGTGAATTTTCAAGTGCTCAGCACCCAGTGAGAACAGTCCTGTTCATACCACTTGTATAGCAACTGGCCATTTCTCAGAGGACATTATCAAAAGCTGTTCCAGCTTTGTTCTTTTCAACAGCATTGCTGCCTAATGGCACCAAGCATTTCCTGCAAAATACAGATAGGCTTACTTAACTTTTCAAAATAATCCATTTGAAAAACTGGGGCAGAGAACATGTGGAATGTATTAACTTGTCCTGATTTTCAGGAGGAACTGTCAGTTGGTTTGTACGAGAGTAGACCATTCTCTCGCTCTGCAAGCTTTGCATTTCAGGAATTTAGAAACTGGCCTGGAGGATAAAATAATTCCTTTCCTACTGAACTCAGACATAAAAGGATCTTAGCTCAGAGGTGCTTTGCCACTTTGCTTTCTAAAAAATAAATTCTCTAAAATATGAGTACATTTTGATAATTTGTGCAAGTCATAAAAGCAAGTTTACATAGTCTGGTGCTTCCCTCTACACAAAAGATTGTTCTGTTACAATTACAGTTAAGCCAAGTATGGTAATTGAAGCATAGTAGATACTCCAGAAAAGACCGTTCTCTGTTTAAAAATCTCCTGAGAAAAAAAGGCAAAGCAGAGACTTGACATTGCTTACCATCATTACTGTTACTCTGACTGTTCTTCAGTATGTGTGCATGTATGCACAAGCACCTTTCCATAGGCAGTGCTACAGAAGCAACAAGCTTAGCAATGAAACTGAACATAACTTAAGCACAAAATTTTAAGACTTTTTTACCCCCATTTTCTGTTCAAACTTGAAAAATTGGCCAAATTTATGTACTGCTTCTTGACTGGTTTTTTTGGTAAACTTAACTTTACAAGAATTCCTCAAATAATGCATAGCAAAACTGCAGTAGTGGAACTGAAAAAAAACCCTAGGTAATAATAAAGAACCTGCACTGTGTGCAGAACCAGCTTCCCATTTGGGAATTGCTAAAAAGCTACGAAACTTCAGTGGGATCAAGGCACCTTCAGATCCCCTAATTCCTCTCTTTGCAGAAAACCCATGCAGAAATGCTATGCCTTCCCTACTGATTCTAACAAATTAAATTCCTTGGTCAGTAATCTCTCCACACTGGAGTGGCATTTTAATCTTTATAAAACTGCTGGCTGAGGTTAAACCACGACACAATGGTAACAGTTTTCAAATTCTTAAGGGTCAAATTGTAGCTTTAAATTATGTCTCTGTTAAACTTTCGTATTTTCTTACTTTGCCACTTCCCTCTCTTACGCCTACTATCCTTCGTGGCAGCTCCTAAGTTTCAGAAAACTCAGCAGAGCTGTAACTTGCTCTAACTTTGATGCTCGTGCATTGCAAATATACTCACAGGGAAACGTGAGCATCACCCTTAAGACAAGGCAATTCAGCGCTGACAGAAAACGACAGGAAGTTTAATAAGGTAATATGAGAACACACAAAACATGCAATTAAAGAGAACAGCAATCAAAGCTAAAACAGATGGTATATGAGATGGTTCTGAAATCATCAATTACAGCACTGAAGTAAACTGCAGGAAAACCACCACACTGCAAAAGCATTACTTCAGATCATGTTCAGCAGAAGTCAAAAGCAAATTGCAATCCAATAAGAAAATGTGCTTCACTATTCTATGAGTTTACAAAAATGCAAAGACTTCACTTCTCCACTATAACATGATAGCCTTGTTTTCTTGCAAACCACACTCAGATGTTGCTCCTCTGACATCATTAATCTCCATGGAAACCTTAGAATGACTGTTGGCCTGAAATAGGTTCTGTCATCCCAGATCAACTCAAAAGTACTCCAGCAAAAGATCTTATATCTCATCTTTTTTGGCTGTACATTTTTACCAGTGAGCACAGCTGAAGAGTTACAATTCCTGCAGCTGCTATAAAATAGAGCTTTAACTCCGAACAATCAGAACATACATAAGGTGAACTATTTTTCCAGTTGAGGCTAAGATACAGAGATTCAAAGATTACCTACTTCTAGAGTAAGATGTAGACTTAAAAAAACCCAAAAGATGTGTCTGTATTGAGTGTCAGAAGATGATTAAAGCTAGGAGACCAGGCTCCTAAAAATCCACTATATCTCTGCACAGCATTAACCCCTTACAAGAAGGGAGCAGGGCAAAGCAAAGTGACCTTTCTAGAAGAATTTATTAAAATTTACTTTTGGGGGTCATCAGGAAAACGCCTATTTTAAGTGGAGCGCAACCAGATGTGTCATGTTGGGTTTTTCTTTCTCCTCCTCCATACCAATGCAGCCACTCTCTGTGACTAATGTCCCCAGCACAGGGTCAAGGCAGTTATTCAGATATGTTTCACCTAGCAAACAGGTCCTCTGCAAATGAGTTTTGTGCTGAGTTAAACTGACAGACTGAAACATAGAGATACAGTAAATGTCAGGAAAGCTCCTTTCTTGGCAAGAAGCCATGTACACAAATTGTTTCTACAAGGAAAATATACTGCCTGGGTGTATACAAACGCATAATATGTTATATATAAATAATTAGACTTCTTATAGACAAAATTGAGAATCTGTAAAAAGTAGATTTGAGACTTGCATAGTTGCAAGTGTCATGCTGCACTAAAACTTGCTTTCTTGAATTAATTCATTGTTATGAATTTCCAGGGATAATTAACATAAATTGCCATATAATTTTTTCTGAGACACATGCAAGGAAAAAATGCACAGACAGACAGGCAAAAGAAAACAAGGGAAAAAATTTAAAATAGTATATAAGGATTTTTACTTTTTCCATTCATTTTCAGCAGTCCTAGAAAGAGTTACCTCCACTTATAGCTGCAAGCCCTTAGACATTTCCAGAAAAAAACAACTACCTTACTACCTTAGGTCTGACCTTTCCAACTTTAACTCCTACAAGTCATTCCCTGATCACAGTTTATTTCTGTTCTGGGCAGAAAGCTTCTTTTGTGGTGTATTTGTCCACTTTCAAACCCAAACAAGTACTGGGGCTCTCTGCATGGCTGGTTTTTTTTAGATACTATGGTAATATAGAACTATCTTAAAACCAGGGCTCACTAATAGGCTCACTAACTTGAGTAACACTGCTGATTGCTAATAACATCCAAGGTACACTGTCAAGTCTGGGGTTTTTTGTTTGATTGTTTGCTTTATCTCAGCAGCATGTAGATGTGCACTACGCAGAATGAGCTGAATTTGGTAGATGACTTACTGATACCTTTACCATCTATGTTGAATTTACAAGTTCATTTGTTAATAAATAAGCTTTTAATTGAAACACTAGAGACCCACAGTGTCTGTGTAGAGAAGTCCACATCAATTCATGAGGTTATACAAACATGCCCCTGAATGGAAGCTTTGCTGTATTTTATAGGAAACCAACTTGAGAGATCACAGGCCTTGACTCACAGGCCTTGAATGGTAGGATCCAGTCTTTGCTAGCACTGGTCTCTAGACAAGCCTCAGTTAATCACTGACAAGCCCTCTGCATGCTTTCTAAGTGTCAGGCCCTTTGCATACCTACTTTTTTTATGAGGGAAAGGGAAAAAGAGAATGGGAGGTATACATCTGATGAATAAGATGCTGGACTGGAACCTTCTGCCAATAACTGAGGTGTTCAAAGCCACACACTCCCTAATTTTGTCCCTTGTCCAACTAACAAGCAGAAATAACAAGGCAGCTGCATGATGGCATCCTTATTACTGAAGTGCTGGGGAAAGAGTAGTGAATTCATCAAAACCTAAAGACTAAATGATGCCAGTTTTACAAGCATTCATCTTTAGGGGGCACAGCAGGCTCTCACCTTTTTCTCACTGTAGAGGAACCAAATACACTCCCTTGTCTTTGTGCTCACTACAGATTACAGGGACAGCCAACAGAACGGCAACAAACAGAGCTTGTCTAATATGAGAAGAGAGGAAAACGAATGCTCCCTCTGGGAGTTCCTTGTAGTTTGGTGTATGC
The DNA here is from genome assembly GCA_035590195.1 of Aviceda cuculoides. NCBI lineage: Eukaryota > Metazoa > Chordata > Aves > Accipitriformes > Accipitridae > Aviceda > Aviceda cuculoides. The sequence continues at coordinate 14,656,406 of JAVJGG010000082.1, read as the reverse complement.
TGCGCCTTACACTTGCTAACAATGTAATGTCATCTGTGCAGTTTTGATTTTTGCCTGGAAAAGAAGAGAAGCAACAAAACACTGGATTTTAACTCTTGAAGAAGTATCTATCCAATAACACAATGATCACACAAGACCTAATCAAAGCTTCTACCACCAATGGTGGCCATGAGGTGATACCTAGAGGCATGTACCTGACCAAACCAAACATGTAACTACGCTTTTCTCAGACTATTATTCTGCAGTTTGGTGCTCAGAAACTTTGAACCATAAGCAGTATTTTTGTTAAAATGGTTTTCTTAATGAGTTTTCCTTTCACAAGTTTGTATGATCAACTTATCAAATTCATAAGAACAAGTTCTAAGTAACATGAAACCAAGCTAACAGATATATAACCTAATCTGCTAACTCTGACTAAAATTCCACCCTTAGAACCCAGGCATGGACATCCAAGGAAAGACAGCAGTGGGATTGCTGCCTATGCCTATCTCGTATCTTTTCCTCCAGGCCTCCCTTCATTTTTATGATAGCTTCAAAACTATGGAACCACAGTGCAACATGAGAATACAAAACCTTTCAACCAGAAGAATACCTCAGTAAATTGATTAGAACTAGAGCAATAAATTGCTGCTTGTGGCTTTTTCCCCCCAAATTCTGCAAGTCTGGCCCACCTTCCTTTTCTCTGGCTCCTACCTCTGAGAGTAAGAACTTATGAAGCCTTAATAACCCTGCTGCTAGCATGAAGGAGAAATTGCTTGGTTCCTTTTCCCAAAGAGGCTTTTATGAAACATTCAGACTTCACCAGCTCAGCAAACAGAATACAAAACACTGCCTGTAGCAGAGAACATCAAGGGGTGACATACTTGAAAAACAGAAAGAAAGGCAAAGTAATTTTTTTTGTAGCAACTGATGTTAAATTTCACAAAGGGGGTAACCCAAGTTTTTGTAACAAACATGTCCTGGCTGCTTTTGTTACTCATGCTCACCACAGCAAAATGTCTCATTCAGTTTTATAACAATTAACTGTAACAAACAGAAGCAGCAGGGAGAAAAAGAAAAAATCCACAGAAGACAAGTAAATTTCCAAGCACTTATGAAGGAGACTGAGGACCAAAAGAGGTAACATCTGACAGAAAGCTGACAAGGTATCCTTGCAAGGCAAAAGCTCTGGCTGTATCAGCAGCCTGACATTGCTAGGCAACTCACACTGAAGTACCAAGGGTGTATCAAAACAAGGAGTTAATTGCTGTAAAGTCACTATGTCATTTTATTATACAAGAAGCACCAGACACAACAGCAGCTGAAATGTTTTAAACAAACTCTGTATTTTTTTAAAAATCGCTTACAGAATATAAGCCCTTATTCCCAGCATTTCCAGAAAGCTGCTGTGCTAAACAGATCTCATCCACAGTGCAATCTTGTGTACTTAACTAAAATAAAGTTCTCTAATACCTGTTATTTCAAGGACCTCATGTGCAGGCTTTTAGTTTCAGGATCGCTGCAAAAAACCTATTTTACTCCTAGAAAGGTTAAAACAAGCTTCCGAGGTACACATAAAATATTCAAAGCCAGCAAGGCTACCATAAAGCTTAATTATGGAATGCAAACACAGCTAAGATGAGCCTTCATGGGTCACAGAATCTTGTTAGAGGTTTAGCACCGGTCTCAGATGCTGAAGTTTGTTTTGGTTCTAAATAAATAGCTATTTATACTTTTTAAGGAGCACTTTAATTTAAAAGTAAGTCCAAATGTAACCTAATGACTTTTGGTATTTTTAAGTTGTCCTGGTTTCAGCTGGGATAGAATTAATTGTCTTCCTAGTAGCTGGTACAGTGCTGTGTTTTGAGTTCAGTATG
>JAVJGG010000082.1:14640530-14654450 GCA_035590195.1 Aviceda cuculoides | reverse complement strand
TAAACTGTTCTTATCTCAACCCACGAGTTTTACTTCTTTTCCTGATTTCCTCCCCCATCCCACTGTGGCGGGGGGGGGGAGTGAGTGAGCGGCTGCGTGGTGCTTAGTTACTGGCTGGGGTTAAACCACGACATAAGTTTAAATTATTGTAGACACATTTTCATTTAGGATACACACACAAACACACATATATGCATCCACATGCACCAAACAACCATGGCAACTCAGTAACAACAAAAATGCTTTCTGAACTCCGGGACAGCCTGGATATTGTTGTTTTACCACAGCCAAATACTTCATTATCCACTTGATTTCTGAATGGCATGTATTCTTTTTGGCTCCATATAAATGCCAAAAAAGACTTCTGTTGCTGTTTCTCAGTTGCCATGCTATTGTCAACTATTTCACCCCTTGGGAATACAACATCCACTCACAATTTCTCAAGTTCTTATTAGTGAGCTCTGCCTAGCACTAGCTGTATTTCCAGCAAAATGGTAACATTTTTCAACTGTTCTAATCACTGATTTAAGCTTTAACAGTAACAAACAAATTCGGTTTAGGCATTATCACGGACACTTGAATCGTGTGCAATGGCAAAGGAGAAAACCAAAATAGAGCAATACTCTGGTATATCCATGGAGAATATAGAGCTGGGAATATAAGAGAGAATGCTGAGTTGTTTGGCCTGGAGCTGAACCTATTTTACGGGTGGAAAAGGCAATTCCAGGTAATGCCTGTACCAGGTAGTACTCCCTTTTCCCTCACAACTGGGTATGTGTAGGCTTTTCTGCACAGTACTAATTGCATCAAAAAAGACTGAAACATTCTTCATTGCCCACTATAAGATTCACTTGGTTGATCCAGAGCCTCTGGTGACACTGGTCCAGCAGATGAGAGCATTTACGAGACTGGCCACTCCTCAGTAACTGTTACGCAGTTTATCACTGAACATCATCCTGATTTCTCCAGGAGGATTTAACAGATTAATTGGAGACCATAGCAATGGGCTCCCATAACACACAGATATGCATTAAGGAGCAAGACATTCAGATGTACCACAAAGAATTGTCTGGAGGAATAGTTACTTTCCTTCAGGCTTGAAATCTTGGATTTTCTGGGTGAAAAAAAAAGTACTTCTAAGTGTAGGCCACTGATCCAATATTTCTTATTAGTCTGCAGGCTTTGCACCTCAGCAGTTTCATCTGTTGCTAGTGTTGCGTGGCACTCATCCATGGCAAAAGAATTCAAAATTCAATCATGAAGATGTCTCCCATTTAGTGAGAGCAAGAACTAGGTGGAACATTTGGCTAATCTTTTTGTTGGCTTGGTTTTCTCATGACAGTTACTGAGGTTAGTATGAACCAAGCAAGAGCAAAGCAAGTGCAAAAGCTATGTTATGGTTTTGTTAAGCAGCAATTTGAGAGCGCTTCTGGAATCCTAACAGCTGCCTAGGCAGTACGGTTGTACAGAAGTATGTTTCTACCTGCTACTTCATGAAGTTCTTCTTCACAAGCTGGTCATCTACATGTCATGATCCCTGACTATTCCCTCACAAACTGAGCAGGCTCTCATTATGGAAATGAGATACTAATAGCTTTCTCAGAAACTACAGTCAACAGTTTTCCAGTGGCAACATCCCATGCCCCACTTGCCACATTTGGTCCCCACTGTTCCCCAAGCTGCCTCCTCAATTAGTAAAGCTGTCTCTTTTGGGTCTTGGCTATCTTAAGCTATTGGTTACAATATATAGGTCAGAAAGACTTCAGCGACACTACCAGCTCCCTGACCTTCCTTCCAATATCAGCAAGTTGTTTGAGTCTCTGCTACACATGCTACTCCAGCAGTGTTTACACCACAATACAAAAAAAGTCTGTGTGTTTTCCTTTGTTCTTTAAGCACAAAATTGGCTCCTGATGAGGTTCACAGTCTGACATCTCCACAGAAACCAGCAAAAGATGGTGGCAGGCTGAGATTTTAAAATATTATAAGCCAATACTGCTGTGAAACACATAAGACCTAGAAATTACATGCCAAAGTAACAGCCTCTTTGTTCTCTGATACTCTTAATTAGTTTCATTTTACTAATTACAGGATAATATATGTGAAGCCAAGTCTTATACATATATACACACACACACACGCGCACACACAATTGATTCAGAGTCATACAACAGTGGACCAAAAGTTTAAACTGATGTATTGAGAGGGGGAGAGAATCCATTAGCACCACATTTGCAAATTCTACTCAACTGTGATTTCTAGTTTACGAGCAAGCAACTTACAAAGCGGTTCTGGACTGGATGGATAAACAGTGGTCTAATTAGACTGATGTGCTGGGAAACTCTTCCTTCTGTGAAGCAATAAAACAAGATGATCAGTATAAACCCTAGTGTTACCTGCCAGATCTCACTATTGGCAAAAACACCCTTCCCATAGTCCACAAAAGTACAGTATCAAGACAAACGCTTCAGAACAGAATTTGGTTACGTCACTGTTAAATCTTTCATAGGAAATGTTTTTCTATATAATCTCGCAAAGAAAAAGTTAAGTCATGGCTGGTAGTGTTGGAAGCTCTGGATGAAGGATGCCATTCCCCACTGCACCATGGCAGGACAGTTTTTAACATCCATAAAGCATCCTGAATGATTAATAATCATCATAAAGGAGCAGCTGAAGAGTGCTGCCACATTTGTATCTTCCCACAATAAAAGCTAGCTGATTTTAGTCGTTTGTGTTTCATGTCTTCCTTAGATGAGCAACATAAAGTTGGGAAGATTTCACTTCAGAATGAGTAACGGATAAGCTCCAGTAACACCAGACTACTAACAGGGGAGTAGAGCATGAGCATTACGAAATGAGGACAATGACCCCCTGCATACCCACCTAAGGTTTCTAAGCATCCTGCCTGCCATGTAGCCAGGTTTCACCCACAAGTTACTGCAACTAAAACATTTAGCAAGGGCATGTTAGTATCATCTATATTTTGACACCACCTCAGAGCTGCAGTCATAGGCCACATGCTATTTTGTCTGGCACTGTACCAAAACAGAACCAGTTACTCTGTGTCCAAAACACATCCTGGGAAAAGTTGCCAGAGATACACATAGCTAAACTGGAGGGGCATGAGGAGCCTTGGAAATAAGGAGATAATACTTCCTACACAAGAATCTATAAACAAACCACTGTTTTGAGAGACAAGACTTTATATGAGGAACTGAAGAAGGATAATGAGGCAGCTTCTCAGATGTTATGGTAGCATGTTTTGCTGCAAGAGGCTGCAAAAATTAAGAGTCTAAAGGTCTTGACTTCAGAATAGAAAAAATGAACAATGAAGGCTTGGGTCCTGGACTGATCAGGGGTGAAAGTACATTTCTCATTACCGAAACACACCAGAGATGACAGCCACTGGGAATCATGGTAAAGAGCCCTGAAACTACAAAAGGGCAGAAGTTTGATGTACAAGAAGCCAGGAAGGAGAAAGAAAAGTGGCAATGACACTACTAAAGGAGCAGGCTAAATACTGTGGAATCATTTAAAATTGGTGAAGTAAGACTGCATTTATCAAAGCAAGTTTGTTACAGTAACAGGAATGTGACACAGTTAAAATTTGGGAAAACAATTAGCTGCGTGCACAGATAAGACACTTTTTCCAACAGATGTCAAGCATCTGACATGCAATCCCCTCATGCAACAGTCTTCAGTCTGTGACCCAAAGATCTGAGTAACACCTAAAATTGTCAGTCAGAGAAGTGTCATGGTGATGCACACAGCAATTAAAGTAAATCAGGGGCAAGAGGGAAGTAGCAGAGGAATTTAGGGGAGACCAAGGAGGACAAAGGAGGCACCAAACAGTGAAAGTGCATGAAAGATGAAAATGGCTTTTAGCTCTGTGAGTTTAAGAGAAAACTGAAGATGAAGAGGGACACTGAATATAACCAAGTGCAACAACAGTAGGTGGAGCTGTGAGATAAGAGAAAAAAAGTAACCTTTAAGGGGACCAGTTAAAATAGCAATTCTGAAAATGAAGGCATAAAACCCTACCTTCATGTTAAGTCATGAAACACAATCTACAAGAGCTGAGTTTGATACGAGTATGACAGCCATACCATGTTAGCAGATGGAGCTGAAACAACCTGTCACTTCTTCTTCCCACCCTTAGATAAGGAAACACTGCCCATGCCTAATGCAGGTTAAATCCCAGCCAGCTTGCTGTCAACCAAGTGCCAAGATCAGCCAAACACTAGGCAAACACAAACTCGACCTGATTTAACAACCATATTGAGGGGTTGTTCACCATCTTCATGCTTTGCGGTCTACACTACATGCGAATACCATTTGAAGTTTTCCACAGAAGCACAGGCAAGAATTTTGTACTATTTTCTGAGTTTTCTTAAAAATAAAGGAATTATTTATGAGAAATCTGTTGATCTCTGGAAAGGAATAAATAATACTTTGATGTAAGGGCTAATGAACACTAATGATATATAAAAAGATCTGCAGAGACAACTGGTATCACCCTATCACCGTAAGTTTATAAATGGACTTCACCAACGCAGGCTCTATTTCATATCCAGATTCAAAACAAAGCTGGACAACTCTAATAACTCCAGGTGGAACTATGAATTTTAATTGAAACTTTTCTGTAAACAGGAAAAAAACCCAAACCCTGGTCCTGCATAAGATGGATTCCTGTATCAGGCAACATACAGTGAGTCTGTCAAGAGTAAGAACAGCTTATTTGCCAGGGATCTAACAACCATTCCTAGGACGGATTTTGACATTTGATTCTTGTGTGAGCGTTCTCCAAAAGAAGCAAGTTCAAGCTTACATGAAACTAAGGCACAAAAAATAGAATTGCTTCTAGCCTTATTCACTGAAGATCCCAGTAACGCTTTTGTGAGAAGAAGCAACAGAAGGGAAACTTTATATAATCTTTAATCCCTATTTCCATGAGGAAAACCCTCCTCCAACTTTACAAGTAATCTCCAGTCAGCCTTTTTCAGGGAAACAACTGCAACCACCATCACCACAAATCTTTTTGGAGGACAGAACACTCAAATGATCAATAGGCATTATTAGAGCTATTTTTCAGAGACCTGGAAAAGAGCCTGTGTCCAGAAGCTTGTTTGCTAGTTTAAACATATCATCTGCTCCTACAAATCTTGCTTCTCTCAAGGTAAAAAGAAACAAATATTTTATATATAAGCACCTGACTGGCAATATTTACTAACAATTCACAAGAGGTGGCACTGAGGCCTAACTATATCATATGGTGCTAATTGCAGTCTGGGGCCTACTTGAACAAGCTATCAAATGGACTGTCAAATGGGAATTATGTGCGTAGCTACAGGACAATAAATTAAAGCATATGATTAATTTTATTAACAATAACAGACTTGAAGTACAGGGTAAGTTTCAGTTTGTAATTACATAAATGGGTCCACAATCACACCGCTGGCCTGCTGTACATCAAGCAACCCGTTTCTCTTATTTTTGTGAAGCTGAGCTTTAAATCATGTTGTGTAATTTATAAATCACCATACTGAAACCTGCTGATTATACTATGCATGCCACTACTCAGCTAAGTGATTTCCAGACCCAGTGGAAACCACAGAACTGTTCTTGGGCCCTTCAGACTACTGACATACATGCTAATTATTTGCTATTTAATAGTACTGTATAACTAGATGTAAATTACAACATGGTAGGGTTGATTAAGCCCTTTGTTATTTAAAACACTTTTACATGTTATCTTTTTTTTAAAATCAGCAACATAGCCAAGGCACAAATAGCATTAATAATCTAGTTCAACACACAAAAGAAAACTGCCACTGCCAGACACTATTCCTCACTGCTACTACACTGCTCAGCGTAGAGGCTAAGACAGGGAATCAGGCAGGACTGAATACATCCTCACTTCAACCTAAGCACGGATTGCTGCCCCAGCTACCAAGCACACTGACAGGCAGTAAATAAATCCCTTTTCACCATTGCTGTAACAGAGACAACAGATATGCATAGACCCTTGCTTCACTTCTCCTTGTCTACCTCTGACCTGAAGCTGAAGCCACACAAAAAAAAAAAAAAAAAAAATACACGATGAGCAAATGCACAGCTGCTGCTGAGGTGTCCTGCTTCCCACTGCAGTGCCTCTGCATCTCTCTATACTCAGTGAACCTTCCTCCTGAAGACTTGATCAGTAAAGAGACAATGACAAAGGGGTTAGACACACAGCTAACAACTTATTCAAACGTGAATGGCATTGCTATTATATGACCAGGAAAAGTAATCCAAAAGGGAGGGAATAGCAAACATTTTCTATTTGTTTCTAAAAATCTCAAACATTCAATTGCTATAAGGGAACACAATAAAAAATAATGGAGCAATGTTTAGATCTAACAATTGCCAAAGCCAACAATACAAATCTTTCTGGTCCCCAGTGTAGCTAGTCAGCTGTACAGTATGCTAAAAGTTGAAATATTTTATTGTTGCTGAAGCAAAAAATTTGTGACTGGAAGCACTGCAGTAGAATTCCGGGCAGAGCAGTAATTTCTGCCATAATACAAGGACTGCTAGACCATTTGGAAGATTACTAAGAAGGCCAGCATTCACAACAACACTGCTGGATGGGGATGCAGGAGGGAGGGAGTAGGAAACAGCATTGCTGTTTTCTTTTCTTGAAGAAAAGTAGCCTTGATAGTCTTTACGACAGCAAAGTACTTCTGGCCAGATCAAGTTGATCAAATCTGCCTAATTTTGGCACCTAGTAGAAGCCACGTTCTTAGAGAAACTCCTAAAAAACCCTGTAGCAAGCAAGTAGGGAAAGTGGGGGGGTTGTCCATCCAAGTTCAACCACCTGCATTGGGCAGATGTGAGCCTCCTCTGAAGGCCCTCCAAAACACATACATTAATTATACAAGGAACACAGGAATTATAAAAGGAACACTGGTACTCATTTTAGGGAGACTGCCTCATCAGGTGCAATCTAAGCTGACCACTACTTTTCCCAGTGGCAAAGACATTTTACAAGGTTCCCACCACTGTTTGTGCATAACTAAGTATATTGGCAGTTTGCTGCTATCCTACTCACATAGTTGCATCTGTGCAGCTGAGATTTGTGAGACTCAAATTATTTTAGGAAAAAAAAACCCCAACCAAACCCTACCTCTTTCCTTCTTTCTTTTTTCTTGTTTTCTATACTCAGTTCACCGATGAGGCTTAAGGTTTGGATTGACAAACACAGAGATGAGTACAGCTGAGGGAATAGTAAATTACAGTTGAATAAGGAGAAAAAGCAAATTGAGTTGGGACCAGGAACTGCTAAAAAAGCTTTATACCCAGGGCAATACAACATGGACCTGCATCCTCACATTTCTATTTCATGCAGGCCAGACACATTCATCTTTTTCTTCAGCACTGCCTTATGTGTGCTTTCATTGCAGCATGCTAACAGCAGTTGGCATTTTACAAAATGCTGGAACTAGAGATTAATGTTTTAAAGGATTTAAAGGCTGTGATTTCAAGCTGCTTTACAATTGCAAGGAACATTGACTTCTACAGAGGGTTGCAACAGGAGCAGTAAAAATCATGTCCAAATGGATTGGGAGAGAAAGAGAGTATTCAAAATAATGAGATTTTAAGAATCAGCATACAGTAATGTGCCACATCTAGAGCAATACATGGAAAATGGAGAACTAAAAACTTAACTATTTGCTGTATTTTGCACTTGCTGCTTCTCTTTTAACTTGAGCCTCTTTAGTTGCAACCAATGACCTGTCCGCCATTATATCCCTAGTGTGAAATCCTGGATTCACATTTGTTAACAGGGATGCTTCCACCAACGCCAATAAACTATAGCAGAGGTTCTACATCGGGAGTAAAGGAAGTTACTTTTAAAGGATACAGAGAGATGGCTATTCCTGAAGAGAGGAAAAGCTCTGCTTTTAGCTTCGTCTCCTGTCACACTGATTTTAGCTGTAGCCTCAGGGTATCTGCCTGTATGCAGCCTTCTCACCTCAAAAAAAGTAAGCACCTGTATGTACACAGTTGTTACTGTGAGTTCCAGCTAAGCCACTTGCCCAACTGTCTGCTACCAGTATTATCTGAGCAAACCCAGTTTGACGATCACTGCTTCACTGAAGAAATTTGAATTGCATAAGCCTGCAGCAGTTAGAGACACTTACATCTTTCTCCTACAGCTACTTTCTGCAGAAACTGGCACAACACTAATCCTGTGGGCCCAAGGCCACACCCCTCTATTCCACAAATGATCCTTGGATTCTGGGGATGTTCTTGTATATGTTTTTGGCATCAAAATCCCTTACATCCCTTTTTGCAAAGGCTCAAGTTTTAAATCTATATGCCTACTCAAACTATCCAGCAACAAGTTTGTTTTGTAGCCCTAAGTCTTAGGAGCTCGTGGGAACTCATTCTGTCTTGAAATGATAGTTACACATCACTCCTCTTTCTTGCAGCGCTGTACTCAATCTTTTATATTATTTTCTCTGTTCACTTTAGAACATTTAAAATGTGAAGAAAGACCTCCAAAATCACAAGGCCATTTTAAGAAAAGTATCAAACACATACATATACCCCAATTACAAAGATTTGCGAAACAGTCAAACAGAAGCCCACAGTTGCCACAGAAAGTAAACAAGAACTTTCTGTAAGAAGACAGGCTGTGGCAGGAACAGAGACAAAAAGCTAAGAAAATAGCTTACTATTTTCTGTGACTAATAGGTCACAGCAGTAACTGCCTTATTCAGCTTGATGAAACCCATTGTTTGTTACTAGAGGCATCACTGATTCCTTCACCAATGACTCAGGAGTGATACAAAACTGCCACTGCATAGCAGCCACACTGAAATCGTTGTGCCAAAACGATCAGCCAGCATGGGGGGATTAAAACACGCTGTGCACTCTTTTCTCCACAATCAGAAGGTGCCAGTAGTGAGGTCCTCAGAACTTTTCCATGCTTCCCAAGCATAGCAGGGCTCAAGGGACAGCCTTCACAGAGTGCCAGGCAAAAAAGAAGTGGTAAAACACCAAAACAGGTGGGGATTTCTTAAAAATGGACCCAAATTTTGTGCTCAAATGTAGAAAATATACACATGGAATAGAAACTAACTGCTAAACCCTAGCTAGTCTGCAACCAGTGAAAATAAAACAGTTACAAAGATGTATTTATACTTGCTGATGATCTGGGTGCTCTGAGTAGCACAATTCTGTGAAGGATTGGAAAGAAAAAAATTAAGCAGAAATACCAAGTGATGATTCCCAAAACTTTCACTTTGTGTTCTTAAGGGTTAAACTCGAAAACAGAAAAGGTGGTGCCAGTGTGTCTGCAAAATAATTTATGAAGTTTTTTAGATGGTGTAGTTTCATAGTATAAAAATATTGTGACAACATAATAAAGTCACAGCAAAATAATATAATTATGATAAAATAAGCAGCATATTTTACATACAGTATTTCTTTCTATTTTATTTCCTCCTTCTTCATAACAGAATAAAACAGAATATCTCCTACATATCTTTCTTTCACTGCTGATTTGAATGAAATACAGTGACTCTCATCATAACTTGCATGGAGCATAATAAAGTATTTTGGAGAGTTGTAAGTGTCCATTCTCAGCTCATGGTGATGGAAATAGAGAATCTATCATGACTTCTACATATACACTACTTAGTGTTACTTCTTATTTTGCTAAGGAAATAAAGGAAGACTTTCTTATAGAAGAAACATTGAAAGAAATGCTATTATTCCTTCTTATGTGAAAAATAAAGAAGTGACAGAGTAATTATTTTATTTTTCCAATGGAACGTTATCTTCAATTTTACTATTCACTCTCTGCTTTTGGTTTGTCTCCAAGTGATTAATTTCCCCCATATCATTTACACAGGCCAGATTTGAGTTATTTTTGACCAGAAAAAATTCAACAATTGTATGTCTTTAAATCTTCAGGTTTAGGTCCACTTTCTTATTTACAGAATGCTATTTATTCATTTCTAGATACTGGCTGTAGAGTTCAGTGACAAAAGTTGGTTTTAAAAAAAAAAGAAAAAACCAACAAAACCAAGAAGAACCTAAACCAAAACAAAGCCCAAAACAACCACAAAAAAACCCAACAAAACAAAAAACAAACCCCATAAATTACATTAATAATGCCTGAATAGAAAATCTCACCAGAACACTGCCTTTGCTCTTGTTAGCATATACATTTTACAAATTATGCAGATTTCTTCAGTATAAGACAGCAACTCTGCAACCACTTGTTCAAAAGGGACTCAATTGTTCTGACCTCAAATGATCTGAAACATGAGCTAATTGTCAAAGCCTCACCTCAATGCAGTCATATCCTGATTTTTATTCCACAGTAGCACATAAATAATGTTTCATGGTAAGGCCATATGCTGACTTCCTTGTGGCTAGTGTATTGACAAATGAACAAGGTACCTTCCATAATTAGTAGTCCGTATGAGACCTAGTTTCCCAGGGCAAATGACACATGTGCCACAACAATGCCATCTATGATCAGCTATCTAGTATATCATGCTGTGGAGTTACCTGCAAGGAAACTGTAATACAGAAAGTCTCAAGTAATTTAAGCTTATTCGGTAAATGCTCACAAAGGTACAGAACAATGCTCTAAACCAAGATTTTAGATTTTAAACTGTCTGCTACATCCTTTAAGGCAACGATATTCTTCTCTAAGAGTTTTTATTTTATCATCTAATAATGAATCCTATCACCACCTTATTTTTTCCTTTCTCTAATTCTTCTCTCTTAACCTGAATTAATCCAATTCTGCATGTCGTGCACTATGGCTTAATCCTGTATATCACCTGGACATACACTTAGCTTACACACAAGTAGGGCCACTGATTTCAACTGTGTAATGTATACTCAGTCTTGAAATGAAATCTGTAGTAATTACATATTCATTACTATTTCAACCAGAAATAACAGGGGAGCTATTATTTTGATCACGAGCAGCAAGATGAAACATGAGAGAATTGTACTTTATTTACATGCAGTCATTATTCCTTCTGAGACAAGGCTGGGGCACTGACACTGCCTGGACAGTCGGTCTATGGGGGTCACTTAGAAATGGACCTGAAATGTCATCCCCTGTGCTCTGCAGCAGGACCTCTCTCCCCCAGAAGACCATGCTGTATCTGTCAACAGTAGTTTTCACCACTGCCATTCCCATGGATCAGGGGACCTCTGGCAAAACAGCTCCAGGAAAAATCTTGCACAAAATATGAACAACTGTGACAAAGTTTGTTTTCAACTCCTAGGCCTTGCTTGGGGACAGGGAAAATCCCTCTGCAGACCTGACAATGTTGCTAAGTGTCAATCAGCAGGGTCTTTGAAAAGAGCAATCCAACAGATAACCACCACTAGAAGACAACGAGACCTTCCTAATGCAAAAAAAAAAAAAAAAAGTTTCTTTCTTAAGGAAGATTCCAACAAAGTTGTCTATTCTGGACTCCTGGAGAGTCTGGGTATTTACAATTCTACATGTATTCATATGAACAAGGATCTGAGAGACTGGAAACCACTGTGGCGGCGATTTATTCACAACGGTATTTCTTCTACTGCAGTCAAGTTTGCTACTGGCCCAACAGCTGATGGGTCACCAGTCCCAGGAGTATTCACACTTGTGCACATATGAGCTCATAATGCTCTCCTATTTATATTTTCATTTTAAGTTAGCTAGTCAAGATGCATCTGTAACAACACAGTACTCATGGCTCTCACTAAACTTTCTGCTGTATTTCCCATTTTAAAAAGCATTCCTTTTGGAACTTGTACACAATAAATGAACTTTGGATATTTTCACATCATTTGAATGGTAATGGTTGCAGCACTGGAAGCTTCTAATTCAAGTAAGAGTTCATGAACATGTACAAATATATATGATCTCACTATGGTCAACTGATCCTGTTTAGAACTGAATAAAAACATACACAGATATTTAACACACAACTGGAGTAAAAAAGTTCCATTCTTAAGAACACTAAGTTACACATTTCCAGGATCAACAATAAAAACTAAAAACATCAAACTGAAAATGTTGTCATAGTTTAGATATGAATAGATTATAATAAAAAAGTAATATAATTTATAAAAGAAATATGCAAACTTGCAGAGAGCCAAACATATACCTTCATCCAAGTGGTTGGACTACATGATATAAACAGTTGAAATTTGCATTTCATTTAACAAGACAGTTTTGGCAAAGATTTTAATTCTAAGTTCACTATTAAAACGATAAATTGTCATTCATCACCTAAATGCTGTAATCAATTTCAGTGTATGAATTAAATCTTACTCAAACTTTACGCTAATCCTGTTTCATTTTGTAATGGTTACCAGTAAAACGCCACAAAAGACTTCATGGATCACTGCTGTTTATTATTGTTTTCCATAAAGTTTTATGTAGAATAAAACATCATAAAAACACTACTGCAGTTGGCAAGTAAGATTATCCAACATCATTGGAAAAAAAAATAAAAAAAGTGAGTAGACTGTCAAGTACTTCTGTCACGTTATTAAAAAAAACCAAAAAAATCAGTCTGAAGTATCTTGTACTGAAATTATGGGAACACACTGAACAGACAACACAACAAAGCCTTATACAATAATTTCACTTAGGACTTCTAGAAAGACTACTTGGAAGTCGGATAAAGTTGCACTCCAATACAGAAAGGCCTTCGTCTTATATTTTTGCATATATTTTAAGCCTATGATTGTACTCACTTCAATGAGGCTTGTCATGGGAAAATGGTAAGACTAAAAAAATAATTATTTGCAAAAAAGGAGAACAAAATCATCAGTCAATCCCTTCTATGGGAAAACTGAATAAAAGCAAGACCTAGAGATAGAGGAGCATTCAGGGAAGCTCTTGTATGGAACTAGACTCAAGATTTTTTGCAGAGTCCAGAAAAATAAACAATAAGCAAAACCAAGAGTGATAAAAGACAAAAAGTGCAAATTACCTAAAAGGCAAATGCAAAACTTTGTCTTTTTCCCTTGTATGATTTTTTAATATTTCTCTATCTGCATACTTACATATTTTTCAAGGTAAATTCGCTATCATTTTGATGAGAGAAATTCTCCACTTGAACTTGAAATAGCTTGACAGTAACATTTTGGGGTTTTACTTTACTTATTAAAAAGTATAGGCAATAGTCTGCATAGTCACTATATAATTTCCTTGCAACCTACATCTCCTAAAGCTACAAATAATTCTTTCCAGAAGAAAGATGCTTTTCTTTAGGCATTCTTAAAATTCCCCATGATCATTACTGAACAGAGGGACTATTCATTGTGATCTTATCACTTACTCCTGCATATTATACATAGACCAAAGTCTGCTTCAACGCAGGCAGGTGGAATGCAAGCAATTTCATCTGGACTACATTTGGCCCTTACAGACCTAATTACAAAGCTGTATGGAATGAGCTTAGAGAAAACGCATGAAATAATTTGCAATACAGTTACTTTGTGGTTTAAGAGGATCACAAATGAGGCTGCATCAGATTTCTTTTTTGAAGTCAACCAAATATCTCTCTGATCTCTTATAGTTGCCATACATTAAAAATACAGAAAGAAACCAATGAATTGATATTTGTTACTGTTTAAAAAAGTTGTATCGTGAAAGCTGTAAAACCACAGCTGAGCTGTAGAACTACAACCAGCTTTTTTGGATTGTTCTGTGAGCTTTTACTAGCCCTGCTAAAACTGCCCAGTGTAAGCTAGTTTACAACACTTGTTCACTCTCTCCTTTCCCCTATACCCCAGAAGACTCTAGAACTGTAACAAATTGCATTCTTGGCTTTTGCAGGCTACGATTTCTTCCAAGGATACAATTTTTTGAAGAATTTTGGTTATGAATCAGACAATAAGTATGAT
>JAVJGG010000082.1:14609747-14640430 GCA_035590195.1 Aviceda cuculoides | reverse complement strand
AGTATGATTTTGAAATCAATGTGAATTCTGTCAGTGACTTAAGAAGAGCTAGGATTTCATCCAAAGAATGTTACCATATGCTATTTAACATTATTTGTAATGTAAACTGTGATGTGAAATATAGCCTGACTGTTAAAAGAACCAGAAAACTGTCTAGCAACTTCCTGGTTCATCGTATTTCCAAAATTTGTCTCCTATAAACTCAAGCTTCTTTTTTCCAATTTCTACAAAAGAACTTCTATATTAAAAAAAAAAAAAAAAATTAAAAGGCATAAAATGCTAACAAGTTGTTTCGCCATGAAAACCAGGAACATTCCTAAGTATAAATTTTCACCAGTACTGTAGCTGACTGGTTTCAAGTTATCAAAATGACTTGATGAAACTGGAAATAGGAGTGATAGGAAATTATACAAAGAATTGAAATCTTGACACTTTAAAGACAGAACTTCTTGGCTCAAAGCATCTGATTATGAATAAATTGACCCACATGCAAAGAGGCAATCAGCATGACTCTTCTAGCTACATGGCTGGTGAGATGAAAGATGCATTCAAAGTGATTTAAGATAGAAGAAAAGGGAATTACCTGCAGAACTAGATTAGGATTTTTATCAATACAAGAAGTTTGTTACTGGAAGGAAACAGGGCACCACAAGCACTGTATATCAAAAAAAGGCTACTACGGTTTTCAGCTGGCAGCATCCCTCATCAAATGCCATACTACGAAAATGCCAGAGTAATTGCATCAGGCCTGCAGAGACACCGTACCCACACTGTACACAAGGCAAGGTGTGAACCTCAACAATACCTAAGCATCCACTACCAGACATCCAGGGTTTCCTTGGCTAGAAGGTCAGTTGGCTCACTGCAGCCTCCAACTACAGCACCAGACCTCATGGCTTAGATCACCAACGTGTTTAGGTTCAGCTGCAGATTTAAGCCTAGAGTTATCACCAGCTGTAGAGATGTAGCCCACCTGAATTTACAGATTACATAGGACAGTCTTCACTACAACACAGTCAAAACTGGTGATTTACAACGGAAGTTTTTCACGTAGATAACTCCCTAATCTATAATTAGGATATCTGTTCCCATTCACACCAAATTCTCTCTTAGTTTTGTGTCCAGCCAGACAAACAGTGAATTTTGAAGGGGGAGTGCTTTACCAGATTCTGCTGCAAATAGTGTTTCACATTTTGCACGTAAAGTTTCTGTTCTTAACATTTATGTAAAGGTTCTTGCAATGTTCCATAACTTCTCTATAGGTATTTGAACCATTCTGCTTATTTTAAGGACTACATTACTTATGTAATTCTGTAGGTTAAGTTTAAAAAGATAAATGATATTTCATTACATTTTACAGGATTTCCAACAGTCTCTGGAAAGTTTTATCACATTTTTTTCAATAGGGAAGAATAAGAATTCACAGAAAAAAGCCTCTTAAATCCTTTGGTATTTCAAATTGCTGACTTTTCTATATTGTAATAGGCACATGTCTGTGGCAAAGCAATCCAACAATTCCTCTACCAGAAGGTCAGAATCTGTTATGTGCACAACCACTTAAAAAGAAAATATGAGCTGTTATCTGACATGTAAGATATCTTCCAATTGCAAGTTAGAATTGAAATAGTGCTTTATATGAATCACTGTGTATTAGGCTAGTTTTGCCTTTATTTGTGTATGTGTACCCATCTTATTTGCAGTTCTATGAAACAAAACTGAATAAACAAATGGTTCATAATTGATTAATCCAACTCAACTGATACATATTTTATTTAATTTATTTTTAAAAAGGAAAATGTCTTATGCATGCCCCAACTATGCTCACCATAATTTAACAGTAATGTATCCAAGCAGCCTTTAAGTCAATGAACATTTGCTTTTCATCAATTTGCAATCCACCACTGCTCCCTACCAGCAGCTCCGTGTCACCCATTCGTATTGCCTGTTTCCCCATGCAATCAACAGTCTTCCACCCATCCATAAAAAGCTCTTTGACTTTATGCCACTAAAAGATTACAATTCAACACTTCTCCCTTAATTAGAAGGGCTGTTAATTTAGGAGGATGTCATTGGCTTAAAATCTGATGCATTTCAAATAAAACAGTAACAGTCCCCTCATTACAGCTTCAATTTATCAAACTGCTGGCCCATTTTTATGATTTTATAGTAGTATTTTTCAATGTCTTATGCTTTTCTTGCACGCTATTCTGTGAGTGAAGAAGAATTCTACTCTCTGCCACTCCCATAAATGTTCTCCAGTTAAAAATAAATCAGACAAATAAACAACATAATAAAAGTAACAAGGGAAGTGACCAAGTGTGCAACTTCACACAGTGGAACTGCTCATGGAAGGACATGCTTACAGGTCCTACCTGACTGAATGCATAAAGGAAACATTAAAAATAACATTAACTACTGTCAATGAAAAAAATCTTCTGTATTTTATTGGGAGTTTTCTTTTCTGCTGTCTTTCAATTGCAGCATACTAATACTAGTCCAGAAGTGCTTGAAACAGACTTGTTTAAGATACCTCAGAAATTCCGAGGGATGCAAAAAGGATCTGACAAGAAGAAAAATGATAGAAAAAAAATTTCCTAAGAGTTAAAACATTTATTTCAAAAAGTTAAATATTCCTTTGCTGCTTCTGTTTCTCAAATGTTATAGTTCGTTCTACTGAGCGAGGCTTAACCTACACTGGAAGATTGATTTATCTTAGCTCTATCAGTTTTGCATCATTAATATACAAAGTACATATCATCTTGTAGCGTAGATAAATCAACTTTTACTAAGATGACTGCTTTCACCCTTGGGCTTGTACTCATTCAATTAAATTGACCAGTAAAACAAATAAATAAAAAAGTTACAATACTAACTAGCAAAATCATAATCAATACAATTTAAATTCAGGTGAGAGTTGAATTATATCGAAACCTACCAGAAACTAAATTTCAACAAAATTTTTCTTATCCAAACAAGTCTGAATTGCACAAAGCAACTGTATAGAAACATTAAGTATACGAATTTATTCTTAAATAAGTAAATCTTTGTTCACCCCAACGCTATTCTCAATCTAACCACCCCTTTATCCATCAACTTATCTGTGAAAAACAAATGGCACAAGAACAAGCCTGAAAATATGTCAGTATTAAATCTGTCAACCTTTAACACTGGGTACAGCTAACACTGCTGCTGGAGGTGGGACTGCCGCACGCGCAGACGTGCTCAGCCAGTGTTCAGCCTGCCAACATTAGTGAGGCCCATCAGCATGATGCTGCAGGGGGGCTGCCTCTCGGCATGGGTACCCAGATGGAGCTGCTTCTCCAGTGAAGCTGGCATCTCTCTCAGCACTACTGCATCACTGCTGGCACCCACCCGAGAAAGACAGACAGGAGTCACTTCAAACGTAACTCCTGATGCTGCGCTCACATGGCTAGCTGCAGGACAGACATAGCATAACCACAGCAAGAACGTAACTCTGACAGTGCCATTCTATCAGTCCTTCTCCCTGTGAGAAACCAATTCCCTCTCCTAAGGACCAAATTTTCTCATGCTCTACTGCAGGGCACAACAAAATCATTATGCCAGAATGACTTGTACGGAGCATAGAGGAAAGGAAAGAAGCAAAAGAGGGGAAATTAATTACTCTTTGCCTCCCCGAAGTCAGGTACTTCCGCGCATGCACACAACTGCAACCCACATGCTGTAGAGACTTATCCTCTCTTACCAAGAAACTCTACTGGTTGATCCAGTGCCTGTCCTGCTTGGGCTGAGGCTAACCCTCAGAAACAAAAGGGCATTCATTATCCATCATATTTGCTGTCCTGGCACACAACTAGCCTTACTGCAAACCTGTGAAATGATGTTAGCCCATGCTATTCTCTCACACTAGCCTTCTTCCTTCCACATCTTTGTATTGATTTTTAAGTGCTTTAAAAAGGCACAGTTTCTGCATTAAAGACAGGCTAAGCAGTGCCTAAAGTCTGCAAGGAAAGTGCTAAATTCAGGACAGAGATCCTGTATTTCAAGTGCTCTGTGAAAAATACCGTGATAAATCACAGCATAATGTAAATAAATACCCATGTTTGTATCACCACATCATCATACGACACTATATCATCGATGCCTGTTGCTTTATAACACTACCTAAACTAGAAACCAAATTATCCAGTGCTGTCGCTGCGGTTATTTCCCATTTTGCTGATCCAAAAAAAAAAACCTAAAACAAACAAAAAAACCACCCAGCCAAAACATGGTAAAGATGAGTTACTTGCCTTCTAATTTTGCCAGAAACTTGCCTTCTAATTTTGCCAGAATCTTCTTCTAGGAAATGAAATAAGAATTCCCTTGTGCTGTATTGCAAACGGAAATGACATGCTATGCGAGCACTAAATGAATGCTATATTGCAGCTGAACAAGACAATAAAAGCATTGTGACAAATGGTTTCAGTGCCCCACCATATATACTATTTTCTAGTTATGATTAAAAGCAGAGACAAGTCAAAAGGAATGATAATATTGATTCTGCTTGACATACATTTCCTAACAGACAGCAAACTACTGTGAAAGAATGGCTGGTGACAGATTTTATAGTCAAATACAAAACAGCCCCACCCGGCAGACCACCCAGATCATTAAATACAATTCTGTTATACATTCTCTGAATATACTTGCAGATCAGATCCATTTTGTAAGCAATATTTTTGTGGTTTAAATTCCAGAAAATAAATAATCAGAGTCATCAAGTATTGGCCCCAATCTATAAAACTCTATGTTTGTCTAGAGCAGGAGCTGGGCCTTGTGTTATTATTAAAGTAAGTGCATGCATAACTAAGAGCTCACCATCTCTTCCACGAGCATTCAGTACTCAGTGTGCACTCTGGGGCAGTGATACTGCACCCACTTTACTTGCCCTTTTTTTTTTTCTTTTTTTTTTTTTTTTGTGTATCTGTAACTACCATGTACTGACAATAGCTTCTTCGTACAATACAAGCCAGCCACAACTTCCCTCCCATACAGGTCGTTCAGCCCTCCTGACTCTAATTTAGGTCCAGTCACTCTGATGTTTGCCATATAAATGGAGTAAGCAAAATGGCCTTAAAAGTCAGTGGCAGTCCAATCTCTCCTTCCAGTAGTAGCAATACTTGAATATGCCAAATGTTGAGAAGGAAAATGCACAGCAAAAAGGCAGTCAAGTCAATTAATTTTTAACTGCATTTTTTTGTCTTTGGCAAACAGAAAATAATTTTAACGCACTCATATGGTTATAGGAGAAATGGGAAAATATCTGCAGACACAGTCTAACTAATTTTTCCCCTTATGTGGATGTATCCTAGAGCAATGCACACACTCCCAAACCCCTAGATCCCTAAAACAATAAGGCACGAGTTGATTCGCACATAGAAAAATATCCCAGTACAAGGAAATAAACATTACTTTTTGCTAATCTTAAAACATTGTATCTACAAATGATGCTTTTTAGGCATGGATGTAGTGAAAAGCTTCTAAAAAACATTCAGTTTTGTATTTATAAGAATGTATTCATTCTGTAAAGCTCAGCTGATAAGCTCCTGTTAATTATAATGCTTTCTGTGCATGCCTTTCATCTGAGGTTCTGGAATCGCTTAGAAAAATCTTAATTAGGTCTCAAAACACTACTGCAAAGAAGGCATAGTCTCTTTGCACAGAAGAGAAGGTGCAGACAGCTTGCTTTATTTGCCAAAGGTCACCAAAAGGCTCTGGTCCTAAATGGCACTTGGCAGACAGCAGCAGAGCTGCTCTCTCCCACACCCTCATCCCTAGTCACATCTCATAACCACCTCATCACATACTTCGGTCCCTCACATAAATATCTTATTCCTTCTTTCATTTTCAATCACAGATTGAGCTGGAGTCCATGGAGACTGAAGAGTTTTTCCATAGAAGGTACCCTTCCAGTTTGGGGCAGTTGTGTGAATTTCTTTTTACTCTGAACTGGTCTACAAAGACACAACTGTTCATTAAAGCTAAAGCAAACTCAGGCTGGTATAATTAAATGTTGTTCCTAGAAGGCTGGAATATCTTATAGCATCAAAGGTTTAAAATCTCATTTTCAGCCCTGCCTGATTACTTAAACCACTACTATAAAACTACAATGGATAAAATCTCATCTGAAGCTGTTTTAATCTTTACTGATGTAATGGAAGAGTAGCAAACAATTAATTTACATTTTTCTACAGATATTTACCTCTACTGCAGCCTTCACTTCTGCAATGGAGCATATTGTCTCCCAACTTCTAACTTAAGTTCGAAACTTCCATTTCTTCCTGCCAATCGTCTGCCTCAACAAATCATACTCATAAACATTAAAACATGCTTTCATTTGTTTAAAATCAAGACAGTAATTAAATTTGAAAAGATCTATGATAGCTGTAATACAAAAGTGAGGCGAGGCGATGATAACTTTGTGAAAGAAAAGCTCTATCCCATAAAAACCCAGAAATTACCAATTCTTTTAATTGCTACCTAAATAAATTCAACTTCCTACACAGACTTGTATCAATGTGTCTAATAGGATATTTGATGAATAAATACGGTGTACCCATAACTAGAACCAGATCCACTTGGACACCTCAAAAATCCCCACTTTTCAGGGGTGATCAGCATACACAGCATGTAACCTTTGTGCTCACCAACAGATTTTCAGAACAGCAGGTTCTGGTGACAGCAAACCTGAGATGAAAGTGTACTACTCTCCTGAAAAGCTGACATTTACCATGGAAGCTGACTGACAGCTCAGCTGTGGGGGGTGAGGGTGGAGATGAAATTCAATTTCACACTGGCAGTATATATTCAACCACATTTAACAAAGCAAATCATGAGTAATCCATGCTTATCAGCGAGGTAAAGCTAGTGAAGTTGGTGTATCCAAGATATTACTCATTCATTAGCCTGAGAGAAGTTTCATTTTTGACAAGGGAACAGACAACTAACAAATTATTCTCCTTCCTTTGATGGTTGATCACAGTTTAGGATACTTATTTAATCATTCCCCAATAACACAAGATACACTTTCATTCATATTAGAAATCATTCTGCTGCTTCACACTATTCATTAATTTGAAATGCTCTCATTTGGAACCATCGTTTACCATTCAAACAGTTCTTGGTGACATGCAGAGACTAAAGAGTTGTCAAACAGAACACCACAGTTTTTAAATGTGAACAAAGCAATAAAAGCTTTTAGAAAAAAACAGCCTTGCAAATAATAGTATTTGGAAGTTGTAACTGTGGGCATAGCCAGTACTACCAGGAAAAAAAAAAAAAAGGCAACAAAAACAACCCTTGAATGCAAAAAAAAAAAAGTGAACGTAGGCCTGCAAAAAGTGTGATGTGCAGTGCTTCTGCTAGTAAAGGTTGGAAGTAGCCCCCTCAGCATATAATAAAACTGAGCTTAAGAGTTTCTCACATGGGTCCCATTGATGAAAACCCTTACAGGGAATGTGAAGACCTGATCCTAAACTAAAACAAATAAAAATGTGGTCACTGCAGTACTTTCACATACCAATAGCAAGAAAACTGGAGTTGTGACACCACGACCCCCGTGGTATTGAGCAGGGCCACTGCCAGCCCCTCAAAATGATATGCATTCCAAGAGAGCATACTTCCCTGAAAATAGAGATGTTTCAATTTACTGCTGAGCTTAGAGATAAGCCCAATTTGAAAGGGGGGGGAACCCCAAAACCAAAAACAAACAAAAAAAAACCCCAAACCAAAAGCCGCACAATGCTATGACTACATGAGTGTGTGTTTGGCCCCAAATGGCACTGCAAGTTGAAAAAAAAATCCAGTCTTACAGCCCTCAGGCATGGGAACAGCTCTCGTGAGAGTATACGGACACATAATCCAAAACAAATCAGTCGATACTTGGAAAACACACAGAACACACTAATTCCCTGAATCCACCTGCACAACCAGCCAGAGCCCCTTCTTTATAGCTATTCAGATCACAAGGAAGCTGAACACAGGCTGCGTTAATTTTATATAATGTTTTTTAATAAAATCTTTCTGGCTACTCAGAACCCAGTTTTCCCTTCATAATATGAATCTTTACTGGATGTCTGTAAATAGAACATGGATTCATTTCCATGTAAGAAGATCTAAATATACTACCCCTCACTAATGGAAAGAAAACTGAAAGCCTCACATTAACAAACAACCCATCTAATCTTTCACAAACTTTACACACGCATCCATAGAAGTCATTAATACAGCTTATGCTGCTACCAGTCAGTCTCTCTGAATAACAGGCTCTAGTAATGAACATCACTGACATTTCAGTCCAGCTCTCCATAGCTAAAGAAACACTTCATTAAACTGAATGAACAGAAGGAGTATCAGGCTGGAAAACAATTGCTTTTGAATTCGTGGTTTTACTGAAACTAGATTGGCATTTTGCCACAGATTTAGCAGAGGCTGAAATCACAAATAATTCTGGGAGTGCCAGGAGAAGCAGCCGAATTTCCCACTGTGCCTACATGAAGCACAAATGCACGTTTTTGCAGAACAGGGTGCCAATAGCAGCTGTAACAGGAACCCCTTGAGAGGAACCTCTCCTCCTGCTTTCTAACCATGAAAGAATCCAGGGGGAAACTGGAAGAACTGACTAGTAAAACAGGACCTAAGATAAGTGAAGTTTCGGGGTTTGCGTTTGTTGTTGTTTTTACAGGGGATTTCAAGTTTCACGGTAGCTTCATGGTTTCTCTTCAGTCATAATTATTGCAGTAACAGGGTTTTCCTCAGGTCCTCATAACTAATTCAGGTAGTACTTTGGGATTTGCAGGTGTATCTCAGTAGACAAAGGATTATGCCCACCCCTGGGTCACTTTAGGTAGACAATCCAGTGGGTTGTCTGTACTCTGGTTATTATTCCTGTCACATGCAAGTTACCACAGTTTCTAATACACTGGTCACACTGCAAAAAACATCATGCATTTAAGCTGTAGTGTAACAAGGTTAAAAAAAATATATATATCTGTGAAATTTTAGAAATGTTTTGAATGTATAATAAAATAAGGCATTGTTCATTCTGCATATTGTCTAATGCACACATCTTCGTCAGGGAAAAATAGTTTTTCTTCATATATGTAAGAACATTTATTACTCAATCTACTCAACTGCTCATTTTCTTTAATTAAAAAAATGTAGTTTAGCAAGAAAGTGCAAAAACACGAAGAAACCATTGGCTTTAGAAGGTAAAACAGCAACAGATAATTCTATTTACCTTTCATAACATATACAATTAATGTTTAAGCTAAAAACCAGAAAGTTTTGTATATACTGTTTTCAAAAAGTATTCTACACAACCAAAAAGGGAAGGCTGGTTTCATTTCCAGGCATTGCCTGTTAATAGCTTGAGAACTAAATACCCATTGTGGAAGTCTAGCAAATACTTGACTTAGTTGTTAAAATGACTGCAACACCATTCAATAATTTGATTGTCTGTACCAAGAGCTGTCAGATACTGAATGGTTCTGGAATATGGGACTCATTTAACCAGGAACTGATAGCTTCTCAAAAATCTCACCAATTATTTAAGAGGTTAAGAGTTAAGTTTTAAGAGCTTACAAATCTAATGTCTTGACTCTAAAGCCCGAGTCATACAAGAATTAGCTTATGATTCTGATGCTAAGTCATCTTAGCAGGAGTACAAGAAGGATAATTCTTGGTTTTCATTATTGTATAGTATCAGAAAAAAAAAATTATGAAGTAACAAAGATATTTAACAGGCAGCCAAGCAAAAGCCAGAGAGTCTCAGATAGGTAAGTTTTCTTGTGCGGGGAATTACTGCAAGCAGTGAACTTTTACAGACCATGAATTGCATCTGTAACACTACATGGATTCCTAGAGTGTCTTTGGGTATTCATTAGCAGCTTTGGAGGGTGGACTATTGCCTATCCCTTGTGTCAATATGATAGTCCCTGCATCAATGATTTGAAACATATTTCAATAATTTCACCCCTTCATGAAAACCAAGCCCACTTACTCGAGAGAGGGGGGGCGGGGGGGAAGGGAGGATTAAAACTGGTTTGAAATCCAATACTTCTGCTGCTCGTTTAAGACAGGTTTAGGAAAAAGGTTATTCTTTAAGATTATCAACCTATGCTTTGGTAAAGTCTGACAGGTAAACCTCCTTTAAGTGTTATGTTGATAGCATGCAATGGAGGCTGTCCTGCCTCTTCCATATACAAAATTTTATAGGGAATCACAAAGCATGTCTTGCCTCCTGCCAGATCCTGCACATAAGCAAAAGTCTAGAGCTGCTGCTGCTCTTGCTACAACCTCATGCAAAAATGGAAGTTGGCACCTGCAACCCTGTGAAGCCAGTTGGTTTACCTCTGCTTCAGGCACTGTGCCAGCCTGAGGCAGGAGCGATGCTCTCGGGTCAAGATTGTGGGAACGTGCAACCATGGAGTAGCAAAAATTGAGATTAAGGGTATAAGCTCCTAGGCTACACATGGGAAGGTGTATAGTATGAAGGTGGAGGAGGTAGAGAGCACAGAGAAGGGTATTCCTCAAGTTGGAGCAGAAGGATATCATAGTAGGATGCGGAAGATAAAGAACATGAAGTTATGGAAGCACAGGGGGAGAATGGAAGTTAGAGAAAGTAGGGGAGAATTGACTAATTTCGTAAGTCAGATGATGTACGTGCAACCTGCAAAGCTGAAGCTGCTGCTGACATGAGCAGTATTTCCTGATCAAGTTATGGGAGGGAACTCCTACTGTAAGGTTATACATAAGCTTCACAACAACTACAGCTTTTGCTAGCTTCTCCCTGAGCTCCACTGTTTCCAGCAGAGGTACTCATTCTGTACAGCCAAAACCCCCTAAGCATAAATCATTTAATGGCACATAAGAAGGGAGAACCTAGCTTTGAGACAGGAGAAGGATACAACATCTAGCTTCTAAAACAAGCAAGAATAGGCAACAAGCAGTTAGGACCATTAGGATCCCCAAGCAGCCAGCAGTAGAGGTCCTCATTCCCCACCTCCATTAACTTCTGTTCTGTAATAGGAAATGCCTCCTTCTACCTCCTCTGGAAAGCAAGCTGTGACCTAAAACCAGAGGAAGATAATTCACTGGAGCATGGGAGTATGCAACTGAGCAAACAGGGTGATTCCAGAGCAAAGGGCCCAGATGGAAAAACTCTTACTGTTCGCAGCTTTTCATGCTGTCTCAGGATAAGGAAAGATTTACCTGATAAGAGAAGTATGACAATAAGGAGAAAGGAGAGGGCAGGGACCAACACTACTAAAGCAAGGGTGAGCATGGGCTGTTTACCTTACACTTCCAGCAACATGAGAAATGACCTGCCAAACTCTCCCTGCCTTAATTTTGCATGGGAGAGCAAGCAATCCAAGTTACATCCCTGTTCCTACCAGCGAGCTGCCACACCTTTCAGGGAAGTCCCTGTTCTCTCATTATCTGTCCATGTCATTCTATTAGCATGTTATTATCACATACTCTTTCTCTGCCACTCACCTTTTTCACTTCTTCACTCCTCAGAACAGCAATATTGACAATATTACCTTGAAATGATAATAAATTGATGAAAGCCAGCGGCCAGCACTAAATCTGAACTAAATTCAGTAGCTCTTCAAGTAGTTTCTTCCTCACTTAATCTTATTGTACTTTGACACAGATTATTAATAGGGCTAGTTTAAAGTTTTCCACTCAAAACTGAGATTTTATGGAAAACATGCATTTGATTACATTAAATTTTGCCTGACCCCCATTCTCTTCAGTGATTCACTCTTCGGGCTGTCATCATCATACTGATACTATCACGCAACCTTCTTTTTTGAAGAGAAAACAAGCTGTGATCAGCTGTAGTTCCACACATTTCTGGGTGAGGACTCTGTGTTTGTGTGCTTGGCATCTCAAACACTGCATGCAGTCGTATGAAAGCTTTTGTCAAGTCTGTCACCACAGCTGTTTTCCAGTCCACCTCATTGAGACACTCTGCAAAAACTGATGTGCATAAAAGTAACATAAAATGTAATAAATTACACTAAAATAGAAAATAGCAGCTTCACTAGTCCTCAGGTTATTTCCTAACAAAGTCAAATGCTCGAGGATATTTGTCAAATTTCTTTTATTTCCAAATTAAATCAAAACGCAGATGACCCTATTTACTTATCAAACCAAGTGGAATTCTGAAGAGTGACATTTAGGTTTCAGAGATGCACTGAACTAAAAGCTGTCAGCAAACCTAGGTACGTTAGAAAAGTTTTACACTGGAAGTATACTTTAACCTATTGCAGACTACTTCAGAGACAAGGTTTTCAGAACAGCTTCTAAAACAAGCACCAAACTAAAGAAGGATTTTGTCAATGAGTTTACT
Source organism: Aviceda cuculoides (assembly GCA_035590195.1). Taxonomy (NCBI): domain Eukaryota; kingdom Metazoa; phylum Chordata; class Aves; order Accipitriformes; family Accipitridae; genus Aviceda; species Aviceda cuculoides. Next base: position 14,628,051 of record JAVJGG010000082.1, on the reverse strand, counting down.
ACACAGTACTTTTTTTCACTCAAAAATCTTTCTTCCTTCCCCTAAGATCCTTTGACAGAAAGCAGATGATTTCATTCACTGTGACTTGCAAAGAAACTCAATGAGAGCAGCATTCCAGATTGCCTTCCGGACGCAACATGACATTCCCCATCACCCCCTGAGGAAACACACACCAATGTTGAAATTCCTACTGGAACATGTGCTCCCTCTTCACTTGGAAAAATCTCACAAGCCAAAGAGCCTCAGCTGCTGTACGATACCACATGCCAAAACAGAGATAAAGTCCTTGACATCATTCAATCTTAAACAGGAGAAACTCTTTACATAACCACGAGTAGTAGTTTTAAGAAGAAATATTTCTTAAAACAACACTTAACGTGAACAGCTCTTGAACTGCCCCAAACTCCTCCTCTTCCCTTCTTCCTCTGTTAATGCTGTCTTTGTATGAGTATCAGCAATGCCCACCCCCACCCCCTCCGTACTGGCTATGCTAAGAAAAAAAACAAAAACAAAAACCAACCAAAAAAACCCCAAACCAAGCCAAAACAACAACAAAAAACCAACCAAACAAATGAACACCAAAACCACAAAACCAGCTCTATAATCTTGTTCTTAGTATCTACAGGCAAAGTAATAGCGTAAAATACTGTGTTCTGAAAGAAAAATACATGCTTACATTTTCAGTTAGCCTGGGCAGTACTAAAGGGATAGAATTTATTACCTACTCCCTTTTGGAGACTTATAATACAAGCAGATTGGTGGAATGCCCTGTTTTTCCCAAGGATTATCTCATACAGCAAAGATCAATGAGATGAAAAAGTTGCCTTACAGAATAACTATCAGCAAACTTCAAAGCACTAGAAACACAAAGTGGATTAGAACATGACCCTATATAAAAAGGAGGTCTGAGTTTTAACCTCTGATCTGACAATGCCTGTCTACCTATCCTTGAACAACACACTGCCTTTGTGTTCCACCATCTGTAAAACAGGGGATAATGCCATCTCATGGGACTGTTTTGAGGTTTAATTAATTATTGCTCGCAAAGGACTTCTCAGCTGTAAGGCACTATTTTATGTATTAGTATCATCCCTAATGTAGATAGTTATAACTTCTGGCCCTTAACAGTCAGCCCTAGCAAATAAAGCCAGACTGTTACATATGTAAAACCTGTGTTGCCATTGCATACAAACATAAAAAGATTGTGTGAATTATTTAAGTTAAACCTCAGGCTCTGTAACAAAGGAACCTATTTGACTTTCCCACACAGGTGAAGTCTCCTTATCTAAATGCTGCAATAAATCTAACAAGAATATTCTTGTATTAAGCACTGGACAAAATTTTAAGAGCTTTCAATACTCCTGACGAAAGCCCTTGCCTAAAAAATAAAAGCTGGTAAAGATCTATAAATAGAAGTAGAGGATTCAAAATGTTTTAGCCTTTAGGAGAAAGGGGCTAACAGCTCTAACGTAAAAGGAAAGTCAGTACTGTGCAGAAGGCACAGGTAATTGTATAAAAAGCTCTTTTCTTTTGGGTCTGGCATCTTTCCCCTCCAAAAAAAAAGCCTTCTGGTAATAGACGGGAAAGAGGTGGGGCTGCTCCCACAGTACCTCTAATCAACCTTTGGGACTGTATTTTCACATGAATATGATACAGCCCTTACTTACTCTGATTTCACAAAACAATGGCTTTATTCTGAGCTACTCTAATTATGTCATCTGATAATCTCATCTAGATACTGCCTTCTAGATTATGCCAGTATGGATGTTCAAGGTATCAACACAATCCCCACTAGAAGAGACTTTGCTCCCCTTTGAGGTAGGACTACACCAGAACATGATCACCATTCAACCCAGATATCCAGGGCTCCACTACACCTCTGCAATGCACACTGCTTCGCTTCCTCATTCAACTCTTTATGCAACTTGAACATCTGAAGTATTGTTTCTACACAGCTCAAAATGTGGGGCCAGCAGAAGGAATCCTGCCCAAAGCTGTTACAGAGCGAATCCCTCACACCAGTCAAGTACTGCTCTGCTTATTTAGAACAGAGGAGTATGATATAGCATGGATTAGAAAATTAATATTCACTCCAAATGCACAGCGGCTAAAACCTCAGGATAGAATGGTCTATTTAATAAATTCTCCCAGTTCTCATAGCACCTATCAAATTTCAGAAAACCAAATGAGAATGTTAGACTAAAAAAAAAAAAAAGCTGATCATATTATTCAACCTGTTATAGTTCAGGAGAAAGTGAACTACTTCCAGTTCAGCTTTTTTTGTTATGAGCATAGTATTTTTGTGTTAAAGGCAGACAACTAAAAATGCTAGGTGTGTTCATCAGCAATTCATTCCTTTCCATATGCATTTATAATTAAATGCCACACCCTACCAATATGCAAACAACTGCTTTTCCTCTTCAGGTCTCAGATACAAAAGAATTAAAGACTAGTTAATTTTTAAATTGCTTTTAAGAAACCAGTGAGAATCATCCAAATTGATAAGGATTCTTATTGATATCACTCTGCTCTTGCACAGGAATATGATAATCAGCACACACTGAGACTAAGCTTCTTGCTGAAACGCAAGGCTTTTGAACTGTCCTTAGCAGAAGAGCAGGAGAAGATCCTGCCTCCACAGCAGGCTGAGGATATAGGCATGGAAAGGACATACACACATGTACCATATACTCATAGTAGTCAGGAGGCTGTATGAATATCAGCAAATCACCTGTAACTTCAGTTTCCTTTGGTCATTTTTAATGTAGTGATGAATAACCAAGAATGAGGTTGCACTGTTAGACAAGAAGGCTCACACAAATTTAATGCTAGTATGAGAAAACAAAGGAAAATTCATTAGCTAATGAACAGGTTGGCCTAATCTTTGTATCCCAGTTAGGATGTTATGGTCTGGAGAGGCGGACAACTAGGTGGGTAAACAACTAGGTGGTTGGGCTCAGCAGCTCCACAGAAAAGGTCTTCGAGTAGCGGCAAACAGCAAGCAGAGTACGAGCCAGCAACACGCTCTGGCAGGAGACAGCATCAACAGCATCCTGGGCACAGCTAAGAGGTGAAAGGAGGTGATCACCTCCTTCTGCTCGGCACTTGCTAAGACCACATCTGGAATAGCATCCAGTTTTGGGATCCCCAATACAAGAAAGACTTTGACGAACTGCAGCAAGTCCAGCAGAGGCCGTGAGACCGCCATGGGCTAGCGCACTTGCCCTGTCATGAGAAACTGTAAGAGCAGCATTTGTTTGCCCTGGAGAAAGGATGGCACCCAACAGCTGCTCCAGTAGTATCTATGATAGTCTTATCGAGGAGATGGACTAGGCTTTTCACAGTGGTGCAAGGTGGGAGAAGGAGGGACAGTAAGCATGAATTGAAAGAAGATAGCCTTCCCTCTTCTGTTTCCAATTCTATTGTGGCACCCTAAATAGGAGGGATAAGGCAGGGCAGGCTACATGAGAGTGAGGAAGATGGGATGGAAATAAAGGGGCTCTGTAGTCTCAACACAATCTAGCACTCAGAGCGGAGCAGAAATGAGGCCCCCTTTCAGTCACTACAGCTGCCGGAGGCTGAGAGAACAGCTTCAGCAGACCCACCACAATAAACTGACAGCTGACTAGCAGGATGCAGTGAAAAGAAAGCTTCCTTCAGCAGCGGCAAAGTGCATGAAAGACATAACATTTGTGCTGTCTTCCATTCATGAAAGTTTTATAAAGTAAAAAAAAGGTATTAATTTTTAAGCCTTAAAAAAAATTAATCTGCAAAGGTCAACAAGCAATGCACAATTACAAACTATATAAACGCCAGAGACTGTTGTGTCACTGCTGAAAGTTGGTGGTTGTTCTGTAACCTTTAGAATGACTTTCTGTTCAACAGTGAGTAATCACAACCTTTCATCAAAAAAGAGAGATCAAATTCTTAATCCATTATGAAGAACATGACTGAAATATCCCTTCCCCCTTTATTGTTACAATATTTATGCAGGCCATAGGCAAGTGAATAGTTTCAGATGATATTTTGACATGTGAGGATAAAGACCAAATGGACATTTTTACAGATACTGTCATTAGGGAACAAAGCTGTGTTATTATGTACCTTCAGTTTAGTTTTCAGTTAAGGTTTTATCTGCTTGTTTGGAAAAAAAAAAAACAAATACAGCTTCTTTCAGCTATTCTAAAATGAAAACAAATGCCTACTATTTCCCTTTGTTAATTATAGAAACCACAAAGTGTTAATTTATGTGATAATACAATGTTGAACAAAATTCAGTAACAGATTATACACCGCGTCACTTCAAAATGAGTAATTTTTTTAGCACACCTGACAACTGCAAAAGCAACCATTTGAACTACGACACAACAACAAAAACTTTGGACAACAGTACATCTGGCAACTGTAAAAATGAAGGACTACAAATCACCTTGACTGCAGAGTTGGCTTTACAAAGAAAATGAAAGGCTGGAACATGACTTTAACACAGCTGAAATCTTTCTCCCCTGTCTCAGAAGCCTAAGAGCTATGTGCACCCAAGCTAAGTTACCTGCCTATCTCTCACTAATTAATGCAAAATGTTAGACACCTCCAGAGGACAGGTCATACCATCCTAGGATATTTGTCTAAAACAAGACAGATGAATCATTCCCCCAAAAGGTGCCTTGTTTTCTCCTGCAACTTCAGAAGGAGGCAAAACAATAGCTTAAATAGATGCCTAGCTTTAGGCAGCCAAAGCTAGTGTGCTCGTTTTGGATGGGATCGAGTTAATTTTCTTCATAGCAGCTAGTACGGGGCTGCGTTTTGGATTTGTGCTGGAAACAGCATTGATAATGTCAAGATGTCGTCCTTATTGCTGAGCAGCGCTTACACAGAGCCAAGGCCTTTTCTGCTTCTCGCCCCATCAGTGAGGAGGCTGGGGGGCACAAGAAGTTGGGAACGGACACAGCCAGGACAGCTGACCCCAACTGACCAAAGGGATGTTCCAGACCATATGACGTCATGCTCAGCAATATGCACCCAGGGGAAGAAGGAGGAAGGGGGAAATGTTCAGAGTTAGGGCATCTGTCTTCCCAAGTAACCATTCACATGACGGAGCCCTGCTTTCCTGGACATGGCTGAACAGTCACCTGCTACTGGGAAGTGGTGAATGAATTCCTTGTTTTGCTTTACCTATTAAATTGTCTTTACCTCAACCCATGAGTTTTTTCACTTTTACCCTTCTGATTCTCTCCCCCATCCTACCAGAATGGAGTGAGTGAGTGGCTGCGTGGTCCTTAGTTGCCAGCTGGGGTTAAACCACAACAGCTACGCGAGATAAAGCCTACCTGTAGAGCTAGATAACGTATCTGCTAATACTATACCGACACTTCTCTGCGCATGTAAAAATTATCCTTTATGTGCCCTTTCTTCTGTACAGCAACTTAGTCCCTCCTTTCTGCTTAACTCATCCCCCATCTAACCTCTAATTTTATGCCTTGTCCATGAACATTTCTCTCCCATTTTTTTCTCATGGCTCCTGTTGCTTTATGGTTGCTTTGGGTTTTAAAATTGTAGAAATTTCAGTTTAGACTACACTACATTAACTGAAAGGAATTTTAAAAACATCTGGAAACATCCACTGCATTGTAAATTTACTTTATGCAATGAAGTAACTTCTGAACTTCCTCTGCATCTAAAAAAATGTTGTGCAGTTTTTCCTTATGCATGTTAATTATCTTATTCTATCCAAAATTGACATCATTCCCCCAATGTAATAAATTATGAAATCATTAGAAATACTGCATTTTACCAGAAGGCCAATACACTACAAAATGTAATCAGTGTAGCAATGAGTACTTGAGAATGTTACTCATTACAAAAACCTTAGTATCATTCACAGCTCTTTTCTAAAGACTCAGTATGAAAATGTGGGCAGAGAAATACAGGAGGCTCAGGGGAGTGCAGGAATAGAGCTTTTTAAGCACTTATGACAGCGTTCACCACTGGCTTGATGTGCTATTCTTCAATTCAACCAAAAGTACTAGAGATGAAAAGCCAGTTTTTGGTTTTCCTCTCTATTTTGAGGAAGGCAGCAGAAAGTACCGATTTAAGCAGATCTGAATTTGCAGCAGAGAGAAAAAAAAAAAAGTACTGAAAAAAAAAAAAAAAGGACATGTAAGGCCTTACAACTACTTCAAAATCACCATGTAAGTTAACTACAGAAATTAACTCATGTGGAACATTTTATGATTATAAGTGATCAGAACATTGGCAGCTGTTGTTATTCAGTGAATACCAGGAAAAAGTAATTAGATGAGAGCACAGTTAGAATAAATAACTTCCCTGATAAGTATGAAAAAGGAAAGGAACAGATGCATGTTTGATGAAAACTCAGAATTTTATTGAAGTTACTGCCATCTGAAGATGTGGGTTAACATTTTTTTCTTTTTTTTTTTTAAGGAAAAAAGTAGAGATATTAAAGAACATATTCCTTATAATGCAAATACTTTTTTTATTATTTTAAACCAAGAAGGGTGTAATTTTGCGTTACATCAAGCTATGTGATTTAATCCTAGAAATTCTGTTAAGCAGTTTAGGTGTAAGAAGTGACCTACTTCAGAATGACAGCAGCCCGGTGTAAGCACCCATGAACTTGCAACTATATTAGAAATAAATAAGAGAACAGTACAGTGTTCTCGTGCCACTACCTGGCTGGTGTCACAGTATTTCCTTGAGTATTCCTGACATTAAACATGCACAAAACAGCTCAAATAACCTTCCTTTTCACAGTACTGAGATTCTTGAGTAAAGCATTTAAAAAACAGCTTCTGCTGGCCCTATCACACAGCTGCTGTCCTGACACCAAGGACAGTTTGATTAACCAAAAGCAAGTTTGCCTGGGCCTTGCACAGAGCTTCCTCCTCATACGCAGACACATATACAAATCCCATATATAAGAGTGTATAAGCAGAACATGGGAAAGGCTGACCTTCATAAGTCAGCTTTTATTTAAAAAAAAGAAAAAAAAAAAAGGGGGGGGGGGCCTAAGTTCAGAATAGAATGAGAAAAACAATTTCTGGTTTTCCTCTCCATTTGGGAAAGGTAGCAGAAAGTAGATTTAAGCAGATCTGAATTTGCAGCAGAGATTCTAGTCTATACTTTAGATTTTAGGTGATTTTACTGAGGGGAAAAAAAAAGGTACTACTTTAAGTGAAGGAACAGAACAGGATATTTTTGTTTACTATGTTCTCCAAAACTTCAGATATGTAGTGCTCTCTCCTAAACCCTTGCTTTTGTACATAGGAACACAAAGGCAAAACAAGATACTTTTTTCAGTTCTCAACTTCCTCAACAGTGACTGAATTGAGCTAATTACTGAAACTGAATAGCTGAATGACCCGAACCACAGAAAACATACTCCCTGCCTCTGGAAAAGCCTATTGTCAGAAGTTGCATGAGCTTCTCAGCAAAAGATTGTGCCAGTTCTTCAGCAGTTATTGCCATTATGGAGAAAGCTGACTGCATTTAGAGTTTCAGCAACATACACTTGCTTTCTGTTTCTTACTGATATAAACTATATGACTAGATTATCATTAAATTTCCATCTTAAAACTTGGCTTATTTTTAAAATGTAAGGTGGAATTTAAATTGCAAAAATCACCTATCCCTTCACTCCAGGAGACAAAGAGGGAGTGGTAAAAAACAAAAACCACTACATACTGCATTTTACATTAAAAAAATAAAAGCAAAACACATGCATCCAGTGGAATAAAGGTGGGGGAAGATGGACAGACTTCAGATGCTCATGTCCCAGGGAGGTCAGATGAACAAACCCTACCTCTGAGATATGTTCTCATCACCAAGGGCATTCCAAAGAAAATAAGTTAATACCCTGTTCTATGGAAAAGGGCAGGGAAGTCAAGCCTACAATAAAGGCCAAAGTGGGATAGGAATTGAATTACACCTGAAAGAGAAAACAAAAGGAATCTACAAAACATACTCTGTAGTAGTCCTTTGATAAAGCTCTTAATGTGTACCTTTTTAAAAGCTATTCTACTTCTTTTAGCTCAGTTAAAAGAACAGAAGAAAACTGCTACATGCTCCTCCTTCTCCCAAATGCTCTTTGTTGACTAACAGAAGACTTACCCCTATTTTCATAAGCACAGGCTCCTTAAAGCCCGTGGAAGCCACAAAATGAGATTTACAACAGTTTTCCACACATTGAGCTTATTAAGATTCTGATTCAGCAAAAGCAGACACAGAGAAATAAATTCAGGAAAGCAGCTATTCACAGTGATATTAATGAAAATGGTCCCACAAATAAAACTGCATGACATACAACACATCAAATTCTCTTTGTGTAAAATCATCAATTGAATAAAACACATCTAAAGAACTATTCTAAAACCTGAGTGGAACAAAATAATTTAGGTTTTGCTGTTAGTGAGATTAATTCATATTTTCATGGGGTTTTTTATTTATTCCTTTTTTTTTTTTAAAAAAAAGAACCAACTACTGTGAATAGTTACCAAGGAAGAATAACCCTTCTCCCAGAAGAGCTGAAAACGAAACGTTCATCAACTTGAGTTGAAGTAATTCCACTAATAACATAGCTATGTACTGAGAAAGATCTTTTTGTACTCTTTTCCTATAGCCTACAAATAACCAAAGTGTGGGAATATGGCTGGGCAAACTTGAACAATGCCTTAATAAATATTCATAGAGTATTTATGCTGCAATACAGAGTTTAGAAGAAGCAAAAGTATACAGCTGCATGTAACTGTTATAAACCTTGAAATCTATTCTCTTTTAAACCCTAAATTGACAGATGTGTACATTACTACATTTAACAAATCAAGACTCAGCGACCGAAAAGGTAATTTTTTTTAATTCAAGAAGGGTGAAAAGAGCAATGCATTTAAGAGAAACAACTTAGTACAAAGAAATCTTATGCAAATCTCAAATTAGAATTAAAGCAAACAAATATAATGTTAAACTTTATCTTCTTGCCCAGTATATATTAAGCAAGTCTCAGAGACCTATAAAGTTGTATGAAAAATGGAAAAGGAAGATAAGTTTACAAGTAGCATCTTTCCTCCATACTTTCTATTATTTGAGCACTTACTTGAGCTGCACAGTATGAAGCAGTATCTAAATAATTCAGAACAGCCACTCTTCATACTTACAAAACATGAATTTTTCCATGAATTGCCTTTGCTAAGTTCCCAAACTAAAATAAGAAAACTGTACCTCATTAACACTGGCAAACTTCCATGCCCTCCCACTTTCCAAAACTTAAACCACTAATATGGAAAGAAAAAACATAATAAAACAAGATAATTCTTTAGTTTTATAGGAAAAAATGTTGCAGGTCACAAAACAAAACAAAAAAATCCTTTAAAGCCTGAATTATATTTCACTTGAACAGTGAAAAAAATCAAAGCAAGCTATTCCTTACAGATAGCTGTATGGTAGCACCAGAAGTAAGCCGTTTTGTAGTCCCCAACGCCTCAAAACATCTTCCTATGTTGGAATAAGCCCCCTCCCTTCCATACCTACTTCCTCTTCTTTACATAGCTTTAAACTATGCTTACAAAACAGAAAAATGAAAGAAGTGCTTAGGGTACATACGAGTGTATCTGACACTGTCTTAAGCTAAGACAAATCTTATCACCTAACCGCAATGCAGGTGCAAGTTTGAAGTTTTAGGTTGGGACCAAGAGGCGTAACATGTTTTAGCCATGCAGAACACACAGCATTACTGGCTCCTTCCACTGAGCCATTTCAGACATCTGCCCAAGCAATATTCTGGCATCTAAGGAAACCCACCTTTATAAATAAACTTGCATTACCCCCAGATGACACTCCTCCTTCCTGGCATTTTGCTTTCAATTTGCTAGCCAAACCAAAAAGTATACACAGACAAACCTGGTTCAGTTCCAATTGCTTTCCTATTTTCATACTCTAGTAGAATAGGAAGGGAAAGAACAGGAAGAAATGAAAGCACCAAGCTCTTAAAGTAGGACACAAAAAATGCACCATGCTAAGACAGCAGGACATCATGTTTCTAATAGCCAATTAAGTTAACCTCACCCCCCAATAACTGAAGTCTTCCAACCAAATTGCTACTTCAGTAAGGAGTAATTTTCTTACATTTAGGCACAGAATAAAATAAATGTTGCTTTCATTACTACTTTTTACTGAAGCTGTGACATGAACAAAACATAAAAACCAAGAATATTACCAATCTGAAAACAAGTACATTAACAAAATAAAGCCAAGAAACTTCATTCTACTGTGCCCTCCCTAGTCTCCCCCAATAATTTATTTCATTTTAATATGTCATCCCCCCCCCCCTTTTTTTTTTTTTTTTATTTTAAGAAACATACTTGTCTCTCCTAGGACTGAGTAACCTTTAAATGGATCTCCAGCACAAGTGAAACAGGAACATGCCTGACTGACTATTCAAGAGACAAAGTGGAACTATAATTTACAGAGCACTGTCTAATGCACAAAGTAAACAAATGGGAAAGATCGAAAAAACACCATTATTTATTTTGTGGTCACCTTTTGATAAAGGGGAAAGTTGCAATCTACCAGTTGGAAGGTGACTTACAACTGAATGAATATTACTGTATCAACAGTATGGGCTTTCTAGGTTTTGCAGTTTTCCAGAAGCTGAGGAAAATCCTCACCAGGTCACATCTCACCTAGCCAAACCAGCCAGCGAGACTACAAATGGAAACCCCACAGAATGTTCTGACCAGGCCACTTTTCCAATGGCATGTGACAATTCCTAAAAAATCAAAGTGTTTTAAAGAAAAAAGTCAATGTCAGCAAGTTTTCCCTTAAGCACGGTTTTCATGTGCCTAACAACTTTCCATGGAAGCAAACGTGCTCAGTGTCTTCCAGCACCCACAAAGTGCTTCCAGTAGCCCCATTCAGGCAGATAGATCTTCCATGTTCCAGAGAAGCTGGATTCAGAAGAAGTCACAGTTGAGAGCTCACCTCAGCCCCTGAGCATCCATGGAGAACTTGATCTTGAAACTACCAAAAATAAGCACTGGAATTATTTTCATGACATTCTCCTCAGACTAGTTTTGTTCTAAAATGGAACAACTACTTATTTTCTGTTTGTTTTTTGTTGTTGTTGTTGTTCCCTCCGCCACCAAAGATTGGGTTTTCATGTATTCTGGAAGGGTACCTCTACGTACGCATGCATGTAACTATATATACCCTCCCATCTATAATATATAGAGATTTTATATCTCTTTACACATAGTATAGAGGGGTTTTTGTATTTCTAATTCATAAACATTTTGAATATGTGTTATAGTTATGTATATTTTATATATCCATATGGATAGATGCATATTTACAGGTAAGATATAGACAGATACAGATAAATATAAAATTAGTTGTATTTTTTCTTCTCACTCCTAGAATAAAGCATTTGTAGTCCAGCAGGACAACATACTACTTGTCTAATTTAGGGGTAGAGCAGGAAATCAAACCAAGATTATTTTAATTTATTTTTAGACCCTTTCTTCCCTATGTATAGCAGTGTATCATTGTTAAAGAAAGTTTTTATGAGATAGAGTGACATTAAGAATAAAAAAAAAAATTGCATCAACATATACCCTAGAGTCTTTTTTTTTTTTTTTTTTATATTTTGGATACTTGGCATTTTTGATTGTATACACATAGCATAGAGGTGAATGTCAGTCCAATAGATGCATTTACTTAAAAATAAGTAAATATAAAGAATGAAAGGCTTCTATCTCACTGACTAGCCTTTACTATGCACACAGTATTAACGTGAAGCACATTGGTATGGTTAAAGATTTTACCTTCCCTAAGCCATAAGCAAAGAAATAGAATAAGAAAGGATTTTTAGACAAAGCCTTAGTAATTGCAGAAGAGTAGTCATGTAGGAAGCAGCAAGGAAGAGCTGAACTGTGGTCCAAAGTTTTACCAGATCCCCATCCATCTGTCATTGTATAGGCGACTATGCAGAGCTGTGTGATACACATTGTAAGAAGAGTTAGCAATTAACTGAAAAAATATTTGTATTTGTATCTTGAAATAAAAAAATAAATAAATAAAAGGAGGGGGGGGAATAAAAGAATGAAAATCCTAGAAGAGTTTAGCTTTATTTCCACAGACAGTATTATGTTCTTGTCCCTACCACCTGACTGTCTTTCTACCCCTCCACAAAATAAAACCAGGTCTACAAAGGAGCTATTAAGGCACAGCTGTAGAAAATATTCCACTGAGCTTAACAGAATCCCTGACTTCATTCTGCAAATTTGCCTATGGGTACATTGCATGGTTGGATGTCTGTCCGCTTACAAGTCCCCTGTTCAAGGCATACTCTCCCTTTAAAGAGAATACTTGTCTCTCTTTAGAGACAATAATCTATCATTTCACTGTACTTCGACTCCCTCTGAACCAAAGATATGGCATTTGTGCATATCTGTCTTTGAAAACAAGGCCTGCCTAATAAATTCCTGAAAATTACGTTCAAATTAGTGGGCTGTCTGCAATCCTAAAATCACAGCTCCTTGTTGCTATTTTGGGGTAAATGATCCCCAGTTGTCTTGCTGCTCAAATATACAGCCTGCATTTTGGTTCTATCAATTAATTGGTTCATTGCTGTCACTCTCAACTGACCATCTCAAGTTCTAAAAGATATTTGTATTCTACTTATGCATCAGAAGTTGTACTACATATACAACATACAAACTAGTATATGCAGAATAAGCAGACACAGCCTACTGAATTTTTAAATGGTCAAGGCAAGATTTGTTTAGCATCTGATTAAGTGCTTTTAGAATAGCCAGTTTCAGTTTTTGTTTTGTTTTCTTAATGAGACAATAAAATCTTGCCCTTGCACTTATGAGCTTTTTAAAAATTTAGTCCCCCACCAATCCAGGTATTTGACACAGCTGCGATCCTCACTTGCCTCTACACTAGAGCTCTGCCAAACTCTTTCATCTCTTCCCTGCGTTCCCTCACAAGCACCTTCCCTTTGCCTTTGTTGCTGCTCCTGACTCCCATGTTCTGGTTTCCAAGTGACCCTTCAGCACTAACTTGCCTGTTCTTCAAAAGGGAGCCTGACAGAGTTAGATGCCTGTAGGCTAATGGGAGGGGGACAGAGATCTACTGATTTTTGGTATTCAAGTTATTCATGTCTCAGTTCTTCTGCCACAGAAATGCAAGGGAGGCTCTCTTTTCCTTTAAAAGAAACCATTGGTTATGTCACAACCTATGGAAATCCAAGTAACTTCACCTTTGCTGGCAGGAATACAACCGTAAGGGCATGAAAAGGAAAGGGAAAAAATCCCTTCTCCAAAGGAAAATTACTTTTCTGTATCATGATACTAATGCTGTTTACCTCAGGACAAAGAATGAAGCACAAGCTATGCATTACAGCATAAAACTAAATATTGCTCTTTCCAACCACAGAAAGCTGCTTTTTGCCCCAAGTGACTGCAGCCTCTGGACCATAGGCTGACTGCTGGACCAAGTGTGAATATTGCCCTTCCTGTAGTTGAGACAGTGTAAGCACAGCAGCCTCACACAGGAGTCTCAGTCTGTATCATGTCGCTTACAACAGTGTGATATACAACAGCAAAATCTAGGGATTTAACAGTCTCAAATACAATATAAGATCCCATCATTTTATTTATGTACTTCTTTAATAAAATTAATGTAAAAATGCTTTCAAGGGGAAGTCAATACCTTGGGTTGTCATGCAACTACAAATTCAGGCAAGTCTAGTTTCACTCTCTCTCCTACATTGTACTAAAATATCCACAGCTAATGGAACACCAGCAAGATAAGAAAAAGTCCATCTGGTACTTGGTATCTAGACTAAAACTTCCCTAAAAGATAACTGTATTAATACAATTATTTAAGCATTCAACAGCCCCACTCAATGTTAGGTTTTGACATATCACAGCTCTCATTCTACAGCAAATCAAATGCAAACTACTTCTTTTCCCTGAAGATGTCTTGCTCAAGAGGGGGTTTTATTCTGTAGTCTTTACATGCCCTAGAATTAATATGTATATGTTAATGGAACAGTATATAAAGTCACCTCAAAGGCAATTGGTTTAAAATTGTAAACCCCTACAGATGGGATGTAGGATGACAAGTTAATTTAAAATTAGATTCCTAGATATAGTGCACACCTGATAATTGAGAAGTGGGAGGAGGGAGAAGAAGGTTACTGTTCTATATTTGAAAAGGTGAATCCCTCCTTCATTAGAGGAGGAGAGGAAGGAAATCCAGAACCATACTGCAGTGGAGATGAAGCTGCCAATTGCAAGGACTTCTAAACAGCTGCAGGGGTTGGGGATGGATGTATTTGTGCTTATGCTTTTTCACTATGGCCAAAATCCATCCAAATTTAGGTTAGCTGTCAGGCAGTTGTTGGGGGAGTAGAGAAGGACCACTGAACACCAAGTCTCAAACAGATCGGCTTGTGCTCTTCCACTGTCTTCTCCCCCTCCAATGGAGAGACAGCAGCAGAAATCCAGAGGCAGCATTGCTTTAATCCTTGTCACTGCCTGTAACTGCCCAGAAACCACCCTGTGAGGATGGTCCCTCCATGCCTTCCCACAAGCACAGAGGCACTGGACCAAATCTGGTTCCCAGTTCCTTGCCAGTCTCAGTTCTGAGACTTAATTTCCCACACAGACCCCATGCAGAAACCTCAGCCCCTTCCCAATGCTGTATGCCAGCAGAACTTACTACAAAAGCCGAGAGTATGAAGATGGGGTGTGTGTGCTGGGGAAGACCAATGACCGTGTGGAGCATTTCTCCATGGCACCCAGGGAATACAAATATTGTGCCATTCCCACTTCTCCAAGGCCAGCGGGTTTGGTGGTGAGAGTAACACAGCATTGCTCAGACTGTGTTTCCACCTATGGTAATTATTGTTTGAGGAATGCCACTACTGTGTGAGACAAAACGTAACACCAAAGGGAAGCAAGAAATACTTAGCTTTGTCAGCCAAGCAAACCACCTATAGGAAGAACAGATAGAACAGAGACAATGAGCAGAAAATACAGTCATAGTAGCTTCCTATTTTAATAATGGTTCTAATTGCTGACATTCAATTATTCATACACAGCTACATGTTCCAGAAGCACTGTAGGGGCTTTGAAGATAAGAGTTGCCATCCTGCACTTAGAAGTACTTTTTCTTAAAAATTACTTAGGCAAATACTTGTGTATGAAATACACAGAAACATACACAGCAATGTGAGCATTATGCATGAAATAAGGAAATAAGCCAAACTCTGTAGGTTAAAGTAACATGCACAAGTGTTGCCCATTCCTAGCTCCTGAGGTTCCAGCATTTTGTCTTGTAATTAATTTACAGGAACCCCAAGTCCATTTTCACAACCGACATCAGAACTGCAATTGCAGGTAAGCACATACACACATTCACACACAACCATGAAGAAAGTAAATACGCAAGCTGGACCGAACATCTCTAGAGATGTTTCATGACTAAAAAAAGGCAGAGGCAGCAGTTTACTTCAATTCTAAAAAAAAAAATAAATAATAATAATGAACAAAAAAACCCCCTATACACGGAGCTCACAGAAAACAACAAGCAGCTCTGAATCAACACAGCCAAAATAAAATCTAAATCAAATCTTTGTACCTCCCTTTTTTCACTTTTACAAAAGAGTCAACCTAAAAGCACAACGATATAAAAATGCTCTAGTTTGGCAAAATCAAAAAAAAAGTTGCATTCCATAAAAGACCTATTATTAGCTTTGTCACTGTTCTATTTGTCTTCAATATCTTTTCTAATAAAACCTAGAAGAATGAAGGGCAATATAATTGTTTCTAAATCTCTATGTAAACAAAAAAGTACTGTTCCTGTTTATTGTTTAGTACAGAAATAAACACCATATCAATATTAAATTATTTAGGGAGTAGGCTGTGTTTACATTGACCTTACCTTCCACTGATCAAGACTTTTCCATACACATCAAATAGGAAATTGCTTACAGGTCACAAAGTTGATTTTTATAACGTCAGACAAATTCGCTTTTCTTTCTCAACTGAATTTGTACAACAAACTTTATGGCCAGCCTCCAAGAGGCTTTTGTCTTCTCCTGCAGTATGAGAGGGTACTTCAAGTGATGCCAAATCAAGCTTTTTAGAATACATACCTTGAAACTACTGAAATATTACAGAAATAATCAGTCATTTGCAACTCCCTTTATGCCAACAATTGACCAACTACAGCTCCTTCTGTTAGCTAAGCTCAGACTACATTTTTCTTGCATATTAGCCAAAGATTATTTGGAGTAACTTTTCAGCTTTTTCTCTTTGATTACTAACTACCCTTCGGCCCCACAGTATCTGAGAAGCCTCTGTGAAAAGAGCATATCCTATTCTTTGCTGCTGTGGTAGAAGAAAGGAAACTGAGGAAAGAAGAAACAGCTGACATTCTCACTTGGTGTTTGCATCTGTCAGCAAAGAGAAAGGAAGGGCAAAGGAGATGGTAAGGGCATCACAATAATCCCCGGGGCTGTTATCCACACACAAAATCAAGCATACATCTGATGCTGTGGACTTGAGAAAGAGAATATTGGTCACAAGCACAGAGTGTATCACAGGCGCACCTGGGGACCAAAGAACAGACATTTTTAAGACAATTCCTGCCTCCTGCTAAATCACCTGGTCTTCACTTCCAGTTAAGTGGAAGATTCAAGTATCACACACTGCCCCCTACCCTCAGCACCTCTGTCTTGGTTAGACTCACCCTAACCTTTTCACTCAGCAAGTTACCCATGTCACTGGTCTTACTTTTCCCCACATAATACTCTTTAACACCACCTCTCTGAAAAAGGTCCTCTTGTCCAACAGGGCATCACTGTTACTATTCTCAAATACCTTTATTTACAGTTTCCACATATTTTTGCTTTCAACTACTCAGCACTGTGCCTTCTGGTTCCTCAATTCTCCTTAACTATTGCCTCCAAAAGCCTGCAGAAGTTGTGCACAGACAAAAAAGAACTAATATATACAGGGGGGTGGGGTGGGTGAGAGTTTTCATCATATGATGGCTTTCTTCATACAATATACATAGAGTCTTTGCAGACCGGCATTTATTCCTCCTATCAATGAGGATGCTTGAGTTTCATTTTCAGCCCTTACTTGTCATAACCAAATATATAAGGTTTTACGTCTGAGACACAAACTGGACTTGAGACTACTCACTCAGAGATTAAAAAGCTCTCAATTTCAGGTTTGATGTGTTCTGGTTTGAGTTCTTTTTAAGAGAGATTAATCATTAGCAGAAAAAAAAAATTAAAACAGTGTTATTTCCCTCCACTGTTTGTACAAAATGGCACATGCCACTGTTTAGACTGTACATTAAAACCATTTGTATGTTTAGTATCAGCACAAAAATAACTTAACAGCACAAAAATAAAAATCAAGAGTCAAAAGATAGAAGGGTTTCCCTTTTACACCATTTAGCTGGCATTGGCAAACAAATCCTGTTTCATTACTACTTTTCTGGGTGTGGTATATAGCTTTTTAAGTCTTCAGAAAGAAAATCAGAATCAAAACACATGTGATGCTTTGGACTTTTGAATAAATTCTGTGTTTTGCTGTCCTTTAATTTAACTCTGAACAGTGACTACTGTGGTCCAACATATCTACCCCATCAACTCTAACAAATATTTACCTATGTGCTGCTCTACCCTGTTACTCAGCAATTCTTCAATAATGCTTTAATTCACTGAACCCCTGGGAGCTGTTATTAACATTTCCCATAATTCTGCAGAAAGAATGCAAATTCATACACTTGAATACACTATGGGAAAGCACTGTACTGAGAAAGGGCTGAACAACCATTTACATAGCAGCAATAGATTGCATGTGGTCAGTAAAAACAAGAGAGAAGAATCGATTCAAGATTAAAAGCACATTATCCATGACAATGCCAAGAACTAGTTCCAGTAGCACTAGCCTAATGGTAACCTAGAATTAGGTTTTAATTAGTTTTAATTTCTGCAGCCAGTATGTCTAAGATAGGCACAGCTGTTGAAATCCTGGCAACCCAAACCAGAAAAGTAATGTTACCGTTCATGTTAAGATGATCAGGATTTTCATCTGTTGCCACAGTAGCAAATAAATATGGTATTCACTTCTTCACTCCAAATATGGTCTCAGTAACAGCAGAATAGGGGGGGGAAAAAAAAAAAAAAGAAAAAAAAAAATCAGTCCACATCAGGTAATAAATGCCACAGAAACCTACAATGACAGGACTTCTAGGTTAGGTAACA
>JAVJGG010000082.1:14586128-14596865 GCA_035590195.1 Aviceda cuculoides | reverse complement strand
CTTTCCTGTAGTGAGGGGCCCAAAACTGAACACAGTACTCGAGGTGCGGCCTCACCAGTGCCGAGTACAGGGGAACATCACTTCCCTGCTCCTGCTGGCCACGCTATTTCTGATACAGGCCAGGATGCCGTTGGCCTTCTTGGCCACCTCGGCACACTGCTGGCTCATATTCAGCCAGCTGTCAATCAGCACCCCCAGGTCTTTCTCTGCCGGGCAGCTTTCCAGCCACTCCTCCCCAAGCCTGTAGCGCTGCATGGAGTTGTTGTGACCAAAGTGCAGGACCCAGCACTTGGCCTTGTTGAACGTCATACAGTTGGCCTCAGCCCATCGATCCATCCTGTCCAGATTCCTCTGTAGAGCCTTCCTACCCTCGAGCAGATTCAACCCTCCCTCCCAACTTGGTGTCATCTGCTGTCATCCTGTGGAAACACAGTCTAAAGCTAGGATTAAAAACCTCTTTATTTTGAGAATAGCAATCTGAGCAAACTGCACTGGTCTCTAACAAGAAGGCAACTTTTCTTTATTCTCCCCTATAAAGTGTCACTTCCATTTTGGGTGCAGTTACCACACCCCATATAATGACCAGGAAGCAAATACTTTAGGACTAAAACCCATCCTCCATTACATCAGTGCTTATATGAATATGCTCAGCAGGTGTGACAATGGAGTTAGTGCAAATCCACACCGGCATAAGGAAAACAAGCACAAAATATTTCTGTGATTGGAGCACATAGATTACATAGGCAGAAGTTCATCAAGGTTTGGTCTTTTCAATAAAGGAAGTAAGCAATGTAACATTAGAAATTACAGCGGATAATTCTTACAGGTATGTTGGTGTGAGCAGCACTACATAAACAGCATTTGCACTTGCAGTACTTTCACAGCTACAAGATGTCATCTGGGGCTATATGGCAGTATTTTGGAGGCCCCTGAAATGTGAGAAAGTTAGTCATGCAAATCTACAAAGAACCCCCTCAACTGTTAAAGCAAAACCAGTAGTTCTTTCATCTATAAAGATAATAGCACACACATTCTGTAAAGCTTTAATACTCTTAAGAATCTACGTTTTAGAAGAGTCAGTAGCCAGTCTTCGATTTTGTAACCACAAAGGGAAGGGAAAACTTTAGCAATGGTATGATTAAGTGATCTGATAATGATCTTCTTGAATACAAGACAAAGTTGCAACATTTCACCCCCACCCTCTACCAACCTTGAGGTTAAGCTGCTCTGCCCTTTTCCCCCTCCCTGCCAGGGTCCATCAGAGCACACAGACCCCTTGATGAACAGATTTCAATCTGGAATATACAGCAGGGTGGACAAACACTATTTACGTGCCCTAGAAGGATGAGGCGGTTGAGAGTATCTCTCTCCAAATCTGTTTCATTACCTATGCCATAAGAACTGCTACCCTGAAGGAACCTGCCAGTATTCTGATATTATCCTTAATGCAACTGTAAGAGTAAGACAAAAAAAAAAAAAAAAAAATTACTTTTTCTTATAAATTAAGACTACAGACTGCACAGCTGCAGAACATAGAGAAACAGGTAAAGAGAAACAAAATAAAGTCATGCACACAGATAAATATACCTAACACATTAGCTGCTAATATTCCTGCCCTCCTTTTGTGATTCTAGCCAGTAGTCCATTAGGTGTCCATAAACTCTGGGCTGAGGATCCAGTTATTCAATAACACCTTTAAACCACATTAACAGACAGCATTTCAGTAGCGGGAATCCTTCCTCTCTTTTACAGTTCAACTTATCTTTGGTGATGGCTCTAATTTTCATCTCTCCCTTCACCTTCATTCAGTCAGGAAGGTACTTCAACTTTCAAAGCGGGGGGAGTCAGACAGCAGTTTGAGAAAAATATCAGTGTTCCTTCGCCATAGTCTGATTCAACTACTGACTGCCTACAGCATAAACAGTCAACCAGTTCCTGCTCCAGTATGCTGCTAAGTCCTAAACAGATTAGCAGACTCTTTTCCACAAGGCTGGGCTGTACCCAAATCAGAGACTGAGACCTTTCCTCATATTTCCCATGTAAATATACTTTTTTTTCAATGACGAAGTACACAATCACATAAATAGGATTAACACAGGCTGCACATAATTGGCTTTTACGGAGCACAAGATACAGTGATAACTAAGAATCCCTGGGGTGAACACTAGTCTTAGCTCCCCATGAGAGAAACAAGGGCACCCTAGTGCCCAAACAGGAGCACAGGTAATTTCACCAAAAATAAGCACACCAAATAATCTGACCCTGTCCTTTAATCCACAAAAAATTCTGCAATTCTAACCTGTAAAAATACCCCAGGAATCTTATTTCACATCCATAAAAATCAACTAAAAAGTGGTGATGAATAAAATCAATGAGGTAACTGATGATCAGTACACTGTTTGAATTGTTATTCCAGTCAGGAATGCCCAGTGAACATTATGCCCAGCTTCACATTGTAAACTTTGACAGAGATTCAGCACACCTTCCTTCCAACAGTGCTGGAAACCGTAGTTTATTAAAAACTTTGCCTTTGGCTAGTTCTCTCTTCAGCTCAATCTCTTTCAGAGTAGGAAAAGGGTCAAAGTTTCTGTAGGTCCTGATGGCATTAAAGGAGCATGATCATAGGTAATGATGTGTTACAATAAAGGCAACATCTCCCATTTGCACACCCCCGTCTTCCCACCACTATGTAAAAAGAATAAACCTGCAAGGACACACTGGCTGACCTCATCTCCTGAAGAAATACTGTCTAGAATCACACTGTAATGAAACAGACAACAATGCATGATGATGTCACTTCATCTTTAATAATATGATGTTTTAGCATGCTTACTACTCAAAAAACCTCTCCTAGGCATCCTCAATGTAACTAGTATTAACTACACTCTGCTGCTCACAGACCCTAAAACTGACTGTACAAATTGTGACTGCCTTTTGTTTTGCTTTGTTATTGGGCCAAATTTTCATCATATTTACTTGATATAAATTCAGAAGTTCTGGAATTTGCTTTTTGTTTGTTCCAAAAGTTTCTGAAGTCTGACTTTCAAGATGGTGTGTAAAACCTACGGCATATCCTTATGCGTGCTTTGTTTAAATGGCTAAAAATGGGTCCAAGTGGAAAATGAAAAGCAACATCCCTAACTTTCTTCACCTAACTCCATATGTAGTGGCTTTTCCCCCTATTATGTAGAGTTTTTAATCAAGGTAAACCAATTCATCCCCTACTACTTTATCAATTTTAACAAATGAGCCAATTACCACAGCAGTTCTGACACTGGTGTGATTTCATTCTAAAACTCTAGTAAGAGTTCTGCTACTTACATCTGGATAAGCACTACCTGTATCTTCAGACTTTTGCTCTAAGAAAATATATAGAGTAGTTTCTACTTTCTAAGAAAGCTATTTCTGGCCAACATAGGTTTATTTTTTTCTTTTTTAATTATTTTAACAAACTGTACTTGTACCCACAAAAGAATTTTCTATCAGTTACAAATAAACAAACCAATTGCTATAGAACACCAGGTCATAGTGCAACAAATTCTCAAATCCTTGTGATGTACAGGATAAGGATAAACCAACAATCAAGAAGAGAAAAACAAGGGAAACAGAAGTGCATTTTAATGACTAATGCCAAGATTATACGTATGTAAAGCACTGTTGACAACCACTGTACTGTTACTTCCAATTCTAAAATTCTAGAAGACCAACGCAACCATACCCTTTGGTGCCAATGACTTTTTCTGCACTGAAATTTTCCTGCAAAAGATCTCTCTAGAGGAGATCTATCTGCCATTGGAATCCTCATCTCAGAAATCATCTGAGATTGCATCAGAGAATTCTGATTTTTATATGAAAAACATGTAAAAAGACCATTTCATCACAGTCACTTACAAAAACTTCAGTGGAAAGAATAGTGCGTGAAGTTCTACACTCTACTTGCATGTGCAGTGCTCTGCTCCTATGCAGTAAGGATGGGCAGCATAGAACTCACTTAAGCTAATGGCTTGACCAACAGGGCAAGATTGAGGCCTCACTCAGGATTAGCGAGAAACTAGCATTTGCCTCAACAACGCTTTTGAGCCTACCTAAGGCCTGGATGCTAAAGCAAGTAGAATTTTGTGCCAATTTGGTGCTTCTGGAGGAAAAATAGCTTTCAGACAGCAGAAGCCAATAGGGTAAGAATCCTTGATGCCAGTGGGATATCTAAAACTATACTCAGGCTAGGAGTATGTATGATGTGAATGTAAGTTGGTGTGCAAATGACCCATCCCCGAGTATTAGTAAAAAGTTTTCCACAAATTTGAGGTGAGAAGAATCTGCTGGCATCACATAGAGACTGGAGTACTTAAATTGCCTTTGCAGCTGTTTTATGAATGGCCCCACATTATCACTGTAGTTTACTCAGGCCTGAGGCAGGGGGAAATAAAAGAAATAAAAGAATAATAAAGTTAATTATTCACTCGTACTTCCCAGAATGTTAGGCTACTACAAAAAGATGAGACCACTCAAGACCTAGGATACCCTCATCTGTCTGTGTCACTGATCATTCTCACATACACACTTCTTTCTAAGTGTCTGGTTTTCAGGAGAGTGCAGCATACTCTGAATTTGCAGAGTTATGACCTAAATTTCTAATAACTTCTCTCCTCTCATGAACCCCAACTGTTGTTTTTGCAGAATACATTTCTCATTATACTAATATGGACAACACAGCATTGAAACATTAAACCATATTTTAAACTTGAAATAAATAATTACAAATTAAATTGTTAATATTAAAATATTAACAGAAAACCACATACCTTTTGAAAAATCAAAAATTACTCTGTAGAAACTTTCATTGTAGAGAATGTCTTCCTTTCCCTAAAAAAAAAAACCTTAATTGTGCATACTAATATTTAATTACCTAATAAAACCCCAGTGAACTACTTTGAGACCTTCTTTTTCCCCAGAAATAATTTCTCGTTATGAATCTGAATATGTACACTATAGCAAGCATAAATATTGCACAGTAAGGTTTTGTTTGACATTGATTTTATTTTTAAATTCCCTTCTGTCTTTGTTATCTAAGCTAAAGCATTATAGCTGCAGGTGAATCTAATACATGGTTATCCATTCTTCCAAGCATTTAAAACTAGAAAGTAACCTTACACAATGAAGACCAAGAATGGAGCAGTGTGTCAGGAGCAGAATCAAAAAATGTATTTTATTCTGAGGTATAATAGGTCTCTTTCTCATCCCAGCTTTGGTAAAAAGTAAATTATGCCATTGTTACTAGTATTAAAACATACTTCCTCCATAGCTTTTGCCAACATTTTAGGAGGATGAAAGCATCAACTAATTCACTGGTGTCCACTTCTTCCATCTTTCCCTCTTCTATTTGGAGGAGGAAGGGGTTGACAGCACAGGGGCATTTGACACTTCTGTGCTTCTGGGCAGCACAAGTGGGTAAAGGGATTCACACCGTTCCCTCAGCTCCAGACACCAGGGCATCAATAGGGTCACAGCAGAGTCCTTGTGACATTCTAGTACTTTCATCTTCTGCAATATACTCTCTGCATCATAAAGTTGAGTGCTTCAAGAAAAAACTGACCTCCTCCCAAGTTTCCTGTGAGGAAGCACTTGTACAGATCCTGTGGCTGTCACACCTGTATCAGTAAGTAATAGCAACTGGTTTGCTGTTGTTACTTTTCCCCCCTCTTTTTTAAAATGCACAAAGCAAATTTATTTCTATATCAAAGTCATTTGTATGAGAGCTTACAATGGACATGAGCAAAACAGCCACTCGACAAGCAAAGCAGTAGATTTACAGAAACCAGAAGGACAAAAGAGTGTTCAAAAATGAAGTTGAATCCAAATTTAGATTAGAAATTGGTGTATTAGAAGATGTTTTAAAAGCAAAAATAAAGTGTGTTCAGCAGTGACAATAATATGAATTAACTGTAGCTCTTTCAAATTAATTTCTATCAAGAGCTCCTCCACATTAGGACAGAAGCCGTTATTTTTCTCTCTTTCATTAAGCTTCATCTTTTTTTTCCTTTAAAGTAAAATAAATTGAAGCCTAAAATTGAGAGCTTCCACTAGATGCATACTCAGAATTGAATCTGACCTGATACCTTTTAAGTTTTATGAGGTACATGAGAAGGGGGTGGGGGAAGCCTCAGCAAGATTAGAAACAGGTTCTAGAAAACAAGTGTCTCAGCCAAGAGAGACCAGAGCATACTGTAGGTCTAGCATTCACCTTGAAAACTCCCAGTGCATAAACCACCCCAAGTAGTATACTAGAGGGACTGAGAACCACAGCAATCACAACTACAGCAATGAAAGCAGTTAAAGAAAATAGTTTCCTGTTCTGTTGAATTCTCCCAAAGTTGTCAAAAACTTCCATTAAAAGAGAAATTTTTCCAAAACATAAATAGCAACTCTGAGAGGATGATGGTTAGGTACTTTGTTCTCATTAAATACTGAAAGGGCGCTCTTCTAGTAGAAGATTACACAGTGCCTTTTTTTTTTTAAATAAACTGCACACCACCACCACCCCCCGCCGCCCCTCCCCCAATGCCTCAAACCCTCTCATTTTGCTAGTGTGCTTTCAGGCTGGCCTCAGTAGCTTGTAATTACATGACAAGATATCACTGGGTCTCCACCACCTCATGACTGCACACAAAAGTGTCCTTACACTTACTTCTGAGGTCAACTGAAGCCAACTTAATGCTAAAATAAACTCACTATTCAAAACACGTTTCTGTTGGAAAACCAAAGACATTACAAAAATATTTTCAAGCATACAAGCTACTTTATTAGTCTGCAATAAGAAATACACCTCAGGTATTTTTGTTCTCTTGCAGATCGTGGTCAAATTTCAACATGATTACATCAGCGTAAAATCCAGCACAGCTCCACTGAAATCAGTAGCATCATACCATACCTAATGCACATAACAGAAAGAGAATCAGTTTCTCAACTGGTTTTAATCATTTATGGCTTTCTGGGTAAAATTGCCACTGGGCTCTGAAATTTCTCATCTTCCATGTAAACAGATGAGTACAATCTCATAAATTTAATGAAAAAAATCAGTTTCCTTTTAGTTATGCAAATACCAAAAATATTTTTCTTTTCACCAGTTAAGTATTTCTTCAGAAACTTGTTTGTGTTCAAAATATCCAATGGCCCTTTTAGTAAGACTGTAAGTTCTTTGAGGGAAACACTTAGAGCCAGAGTCAAGTCTCAGTTAGAGGCAGAAGCACTGAGCAATCCATAATTCGCAACAGCCTAACTACTGATGGGGTAACAGACAGCAGCTGCAGCCTCAGGTTTATCCTTTGTTTCACAGCTGGTTGTAAAGGCTAAAATAGAAAAACCCAACAATTTTCATTTTTCTCCGTTTCCAAAGAAAAAAAAAACCAACAAATACATAGTTTTTAAAAAGAGGTGAATAAGCTGGTCTTAAGTAGCTCAATAACCTACCTTTTTGCAGAGGATCATTAACTTTGTGTTCCTCACTTCATGAACAGTGAACCAGATAGATGCCACAGGATCTCTACTGCAACTGAACACCTAACCAGGTGTTGAGACATCAAATTCTGAAGTGTCCAATGTTCATCATTGGTTACAACACAGATTTATAACTACTGTTTGGCAAGGCAAGACTTGTTTCTTGACTAGTCACCTGAACTTTCCTATCACCTTAAATATACCATATGAGTTGCCTCTCTCTCTCTTTTCATGTGACTTAACCCCCTAGTAACCTACTAGGAAAGGACTTAAGTTTTCAAAACCCCCAGCTAAATCATTATAATCCTTCAAAGGGATGGCCAGCCTTCACTGAGACTCTGTGCTTGTCAACAGATTTTTTTTTTTTTTTTTAATTTTATTTTCAAGCAGAAGACAAGTTTTCATCAACAGGGATCTAACATACAAGTTTCTTTTTCACCTGTCATTCTCTGAAATGATCAGGGAGAATGACCTGACAGGAAATCACTTCTAGAAGTCTTTAACATCTATGGATACTTGGCTACAGATGAAGAGCACCTCCTTGAATTACCTACTGGGAGACTGAAACTTTAGAATCCCAATAAGGACCTTTTGCCTGATTCTAATTAAAAGTGAAGTACAAGTACTCAATTCAGAAAAGACCATTAGAATCTTAATTTACACATTACAGTTTTAGTCCATCAATATATCCCAAAACAAGCATTACCTACCAAAAACCTTCACTCATTTTATGCCAAAAAGGAACATCAACCACAGTTTATCTGTTTATTAGTTATTTTTAGACAAACAATTTTAAACATTTTTCAGAACTAAATTCCCTATGCAGCAATCTGGACATGTAGTTTCTAAAAAGGTCCTTTCTTTGTAAATTTTTTTCAGGATCTGGGAAACAGAAGAAAAAAACAACCCCTCCAGAAAACCACAAAAACACCCACCAACACACAAACCCAAGAAACTGGGCGGGGGGACGCAGGACAGGAAATCACACTCACTCTAACACTAGGTCTTTGACAAGATGGTGCCAGCTGGTACACACTTGTGGGCAGGAAACCACACTTACCAAAATAATGTTATATCAGCAGCCTGCCTCCTAACAGCACATAGCAAGGCTGTGCGCTGCCAGCTCCTGCCTTCAATGGGGCAAGCTGTTCTAGCAAGGGCCACGCTGTCAAATCGTTCATTCTCATTTGAAGCCTTTGACAAATCTCAGCTCCTTCCTGGAGTGGAGCTTTGCCAGGGACATCAGTCTGTTGCTGGTGACACACTCTACACACAGGTTCTGCAGCTTCCTGCTCAAAGCATTACATAATTTGAGCCACTGGCATATCTTTCTGGAACATTTCACATATGAATCCACAAGATCAGCAGCCTCTTCAGTTACCAGATAACTCTGCACCTTTTCTTCACTGATACCAACCTGGATGGCACTGACTACAGGGGCATATGGCTGTCTTTCTCAAGTAAACAAAAACTTGACAGTATGATTCATGGATACAGACAAAAGAGGCAGCTAAACACCCAGTTAAACACAATTATTGGTCAATAACTTCAGAAACAGTAAAAAAACCCAAGTAACATTTCATCCATTTCTGCCAAAGGAATACCATGATGGAAATCACATTCATAAACCACATATGGTTTTATTAAAGACTGTTGCATTTAGCTTCACTGAATAAAGTCAGAAACTTACTAAACAAAGTATACAACCTGCTGCTAGGGCCACACACAATACACACTTAAGTCCTAGTCCTATATCTGACACCAGCCATGCAGTCATGAGTCAACAGAGTTCTCGACTCAGGATCAGGGTGCATATAACTAAATTGAAAAGTAAACGTACTTCTTGGTGTTTGCTGAGCAAGACTCAGCACACTGAATTCCTGAAATCGGCAGACTATTTCCACAGAGATTCCAAACAATCTGGAGCCCAGAAATTCTACTTTATGAAAAGTATATCAATCAATAATAGTTAAGTACACCCTCCAAAATTATTTGTAAATAATAAAGTCCTTCAGACTTTCCCTACAGTGAACTAATTATATTTATATGGTAAAACTACATAATTTAATCCAAGCAATAAGCAGCAGCAGCATTTGCGCAATATGAAACAGTTACCACAAACTCTCATCATATGCAAATGTAATAAGCCTAAGAAACACAATCTGCAATTGAAGTCACAGAATTGCAGGGTATCTTGGATGTAACAACTATATGCTATCCTAAAGTTCCTGCAAGTAGTTATCTATGTTTCAGGACAGTCATATGGTGTTGGGGCAAGGAAGAGTACTCTTTTTTTAGTGTCACCTATAGTAATTCTCTGCAGCCAAAATTATCGTGCTGCAGTTTAAGAGGTTTTCAATCTATGAAATTACTCATTGCTGATGAAAGCATTAACAATCCAAGACTTCACTTACATCATTACAAAGAATCCAGCTCAATTATGGGTAAATGCTTTTAACTGCTTAGGCCAATGGATTTAATTATTTTCATAAAAAACTGCATTCCAACTAAGAGTAATAGGAGTGTCTCACCATATCCAAAGAAAACAGAAATGAAAGGGCAATCCCAGACTCCAACATGCAGCCAGGGCAGGCAACAGTGAACATGCAGCAGGTGAGAAGATGGGAAGAAGATGGATACTCCTTTCAGGCCAGCAAGTCACCAGCTGCCATCACTTTGAATCACTAAGATAAAATGCAATCTCCTAAGGTCTCCAGCAAAAGCTCACCATGATCACAGAAATCCTACTGCAGCTCAGTCATTCCTTTGGGGATGTGCCCCATGTTCCAGAAACTGGGAGCTTGTTTCTTGTCAGTCATGTTTTAGGCCAGCAACTCCAATATAGCATGTTCTGATCTACACTTTTACCATCCCAATACTCCATAACAGCAAGAAAAATGGATTAAGCAGCATTATTTTTCCCCTTGAATATTTACTGAGATAATTACATATTGGTTATAATAGCAGATACAGTGCAAATAACTCAGAATGAGGATGCCATTTTATCCAAACCTCTTTGTCCTGTAACACATGGGAGAGTACATAGCTGATCATATTAGGTATGTTCCTCCAGTAAAGTTTAATAGTAGCAAACTCTGCCAAACGTACCAAATAGATGCACTCAGCTCTTCCATAGAGTCCCTTTTTTGGCAATTATATTAAGTTATTGTCCTGGTTTCAGCTGGGATAGAGTTAATTGTCTTCCTAGTAGCTGGTACGGTGCTATGTTTTGAGTTCAGTATG
>JAVJGG010000082.1:14545188-14574545 GCA_035590195.1 Aviceda cuculoides | reverse complement strand
TGTCCCCCTAGCAACCCGTATGGGGAAAAATTCCTTTAACAGAAAAAAACCAGAAGAGTTTCTGAAACTCCAACACTCAACATCAGAGATGTCCCTTGAAAGTGGCAGTGTGTATAATCAGGCCGTGATTCTAGATAGAATAGTGAATAAACAAAAAAATCACATCAACAAACTGTCTGAATATCCTTGATATTTCAATTCTTCTGCTGCTTGTCACATTTCTCCTCTGGTACAACTGCAAAAAGTCAGTGACATCAGGCGGATTCGCCTGTCTTTCCTCCGCACTCAGGGAAGGCATACAAGCCCACTGGGAGCCAGCCAAATGCGTTTTGTATGACAGCTATTACACGTTGCTCACTTCACCTGACAGTCAGCAACAAGGCACAAGGCTGTCTACTGGTGAAAAGAGAGGGTGGGAAGGGCAGTGCAGGGCATCTGTATGCCAGAGGGGCCTGAGTATATTAATGCCACCCACTGCTGAGCCATCTGCAGGTTATTACACGTGATAGTGACTTGACGGATAGTGAGTTATTAGAAAGGAGTCACACCACATCCGCTGCATCGGCTTAAGCACATCTCCTCCTGCTACACTGTTACTCATCTCTTCACCTGACTTTCAGCATTTGTTTTTAATTCATATACTGGCATTGACACATGGCAGGAGTCCACAAATGCATAAGATAGCAGCTGGTTGAGCCCCAAAGGAGCCGTCTTTTGGCAATAAATCTGAGGAGCAGACAGCAAACCACACTTTGGTAGGTACAGAGCAGGCTGGTCACCTGAATGCCTATGTATGTGCTTACTGCAGGGTACGTTACTTACTCAGACAGCAAGAATGCGACATCAGTGCAATGCCAATGGCAGGGTCATTCTCTAGAGACCAGTGAGGTGGGGATTACAGGAGGTCCCTTTTGAGGGACCTCTTTGGCGTTAGTGTAGTGTGGACAGCCAGTGAGTATCCTGCATGCACTGGGCTTGCACAAGGGAACTGCAGTTACCTGCCTCCTCTCTCCTTTTGACACAAATAGTTGCCACATTCTCTTCTTGAATAATTAAGCTACAGCTGAATAATTCAGAGTGATTTGTCTGTTGTCTGGTGTTGAGTAGGGGTTGGCTCTCTGCAGCAGCACACAATGGTGTAATGTTCTTGCCAACTCCAGGGGTAACTTTTTTTACTAGAAGGCCACCAGTGGTTTTTTTGCTCCCTCTCTTCTCTATCTTAATACTACCCTTAACCCTGTATCTTGAGATATCAGTAACCCATCTGCCCTTGCCGCACAGTGGGGAGCAGTATCTATCGTCAGACCAGTGAAGAAAGGACTTCCTTCAAACATCACCCGGACAACAAGCTGCATCAGGGAAGAAAAAAAAAAAAAAAAAGTGGTGTCCTTACTAGCAGCTTCTTTCAGTCATGCAGTAGGAAGGATCTGGCTTTTCCTCAGGCTGTGTAACAGGATTTTATCTCCTGGCCCTAAAGAGTTGACAGTGGATGGGCTTGAAGGAGCTGGAGAGAGGCTCTTGTGATTGCAGCCAGGAGAAGCTGAGATGCAAAGGAAGGTTCCCACTTCTGTCAAGTATGAATCTCCTGTGAGAGGTACATCTCCAATCTTTGTCCCCACCATTGCCCCAGTGGGGTCTGCTTCCCCTGTGCTTGGAGTACAAGGCCTTTTCCTGCTTGCCAGCTTGACCCTGGGTTGAATGGAGGGTGCGAGACAGTGCTTGAACTGAAAACTCAGCATTACCAGCCTCAGAATATATTCAAAACAGATAGTAAAAATACTGTTTGTGTTTCTCCTTTTTTGTCATCCTCCACTCCCCTGACTTTCCTTCCCACTACCTGTTTCTACTGCCGTCTCCCACTCCAAACTGCCCATCACAAGCCTTTCCCCCCTGTTCTGCTGGCCTAGTGAAGGAAGAGGCTCTGCCTGTGGAGCAGTACGTCTGCCCCAGCAGCACAAAGGGATGTGCAGCAGCAAAGCCAGGTATTCACTGGCTGCCTCACTTCTCCAAGCACTGCCAGGAGCAAAGGAGACGTGTACCAAGCCACCTGGCCTCAGCAGAAGCTGGAGACGGGATGCTAAGCAAGCAGCTTTGAGCAAAGGAAGTCAAATAAATTACTGATACAATTTCACCAGTTTCACCAACTCTGCCAAGGATGGATTTGGCCCAAGGAGCAGCAGGAGTGCAGCACGTGAACAAATCAGACCCTGGGAACCAGAGTCCCATGCCCTACAACCCACACTGACAATGCTGTGCACACACAAGGACAGCCATACAACTCCACGATTGCTCTTCTTCAGTTCTCTAACTGTAGTATCACTCCTCAGACTAAAACCTTAATGATTGCTTGCCAAGTTCTTGTAATCACACCAAATTTCATAATTTAAACATGTTTTGAAGCTCCAGAGAAAAAATGTACATCAGTGGGAACCAGCCATCTGGAAAGCTTTGGAGTCTTTTTTTGCTCATTTGTTTGTTTGTGATTCAGCTATTCCAGTACTGTAAGTGTAATTTAGTTATTTATTTAATTTTAAAGTTTTTAGGTTGCAACATGAGTTTTAACTAATAGATGAAGGCACAACTTGTGCAGGGATAATTCACCACTATGAAAGGTAAATTATTCCAGAATAATGAATGAGGTTTGTGGTTATGCCAAGGTACAATCCATACTGTTACGACCTGTTATTTCTTCCTAATGTTCTTTGCACAATGGTTTCTTGTAATGTCATTTTTCTCATGCCTCCCAAGTTGTAAAGAAGGGGTAGGGTCTCCAACTTAGGGTACAATGGGAGAGACAGAAGCAGCCTCACCAGCCATGGGCTATTAAAAATATTACTGGTAAAATCATCAAAAAAAGAAGAGATAGTGATACAAAATGCCTTCTAAAAAACATCCTTTGGAACATGTCATGAACCCAGCTCAGGTACACTATATTATGTATTACAGTATGTGCCAGCTATGCCTTCATACAAAATCAAAACTGCTTTAAATAAGTGATTAGGTTGTTCCTTCCATGTTCACACCTTTTTTTAAATTATTTATCCTTGCTGACATGAGTTTATGTACCATATTATTCCTTTCTTGATACGAGTCTATGGATGTTGCATAATTCAGTTTAAAGAAAAAGAAATCAGAGTGAAAAATAGATTGGAAGAGTATGCTTTGATCTCAAAAGACCTCCTGTTTTTTTTCAGATAGCCCTGCACCCTTCACACACTCCCATTCACACTGTGCAGGGAAAACATCAGTGTCAGTTCTACCAGCATTGGAAATGGCGGACAAAGCCTAAGTGGGAGACCAGAAAAAGAAGCTGTAAGATGGATTACTTCTCAGCACTGCTGTTTGTTAGATCAAATCACAAGACTATCCATATCATATCGATATTTGAGAACCAGCAGTAGCATTTTTAGAAGTAAAACACAACTTGGATGTGCCTTATGGGATGTCTTAATGTTACCTTAACCAGAAGGACAAGATAATGTTATTTTTCATGCTGATACTATTTTTTCATATCTGATGCTTCAAATATGATCCTGCCCACCATTAATTTAAAAAAAAAAAAAAGAAAGAAAGAAAAAAAGGCAGAGCGAACTGAAGAAGATCTGCTCTATACTCAGTACAGCTGTCCCCAGCATTGTGTGACTGCTGCTCACGGGGCAGGAGAAGGCCCTGTCCACTGCAGATCCTTGCACTCAGTACTCAGGGGGACAGACAGACATTCTCCACTTTTCTGCCCAAAGCAGAAGGTTTTCCAGAAAATGAGGGAGGCTGAAGAAAAAGATAATTAAAAAACCTCTTCCTTGCAGCAGCTAGATAACCTACAAATTCATCCAGCACCTCATCTGACTTTGCCGCCTTAAAGGTGGCAAAAGCCAGCTAGAATCAGGCTACAGCTCCTAATTTCCAACCCCACTGCCTTTCTTTTCAGCCTGGTGAAAGTTTGAATACCAGGCTTAACCTTTTTCTAATTGCTCTCCATAACTGGGATGGTCTCTTGTCCTAATTCTGGCCCTGTGCCATCTTGTTCTGGCCAGTGATTTGCTTTGTTTCGTTACTTTTGAGTGGTCCATTTGAGGCACCTAAATGAGAAAATAGAGTTGGGGAAATTGAACACAAAATAAAGTGGAGGAAGAGAGAGACCAACAAGTCAGCTATGACAGCAAAGACTACTTTCGTGGAAAGGAAAGCAGCAAAAGCAGAGGAGTAGAAAGACACAGAAGAAACAATAGTGACAAGAAAGAAAGAGAAGACACAGTAAAAAGATAAGAGATGGCAAAAAAGTGTAACACTGAAGCAAAAGCTACACAATAATCTGCTGTAAAGGAAAAGAAAAACATTGGACTACAGGAGCAAAATGAAAAGAAAGTCAAAAGAATACGCAATTTTATTCTGAAAATAATTAAGAGGCCAATAAAATGTCAAATGTAGAACAAAATTGAATATTCCTTTGAATGACAAGATATATGACCTTGGAGGAGATGGCAGCAGTTTTCAGGGTTTTTTTTTCCCAGCCATATCTCAGGCAAAAACTGTAGGTGTTGAGTAAAATTTTAATTGAGAGCATAAATTATTTACATATTCACAGCAGTGCATCTCTCCTTCTTCTACCGCCAGTGAAATTCTTTCAACAAGTATCAAATCTTGATTTCCAGTGTCACTGTTGTAAATAAAGGATAGTCCTCTATGCTTTCTCTACTTTCTGATAGTACGTTGTTTTGTGCCCGCTGTCAAGCAAGGCTCCAATTGAGAAATTTCTCTCTGAAAATGTATTTTAGTGGAACATAGCAACTTAATCAAAATAGCTGTTTATAGCCTTAGGAGGCAAAAAACAACTGTTAACATTTGGATGATTCTGCAATTAACATTTGTGTGATCTTACATCTTAATGTGAATGTATTTGAATGCTTTTGGATGCTGCATAATAAAGAGCTGGTTACTAAACTTAGCAGCACTTCATATAGATTAGACATTATAATTGATGCTTACAGAACAGGACCTAGAGAAATTAATTTTATGTTGCTCCAATTTCACTGGTTTAAATTAAAGGGTTACACAAAGGGCCTCTATACCATGGGAGAAAAAAAAAAAGGTGCATGTATTCATGGATGATCGCAGTCGTGTTTATTTGTTCTCTGGAAGTGAGTGGATGTGTTGTTATTCCCGCCCAGGGTGAGCCCTCCCTCGCTCAGTACCCTGTGCTGCAGTCTCACTGCATCAGACTTCAGCCTCCTCCAGCATCCCTGGGCTCAGGCAATTTCACGTTTCCCTGTTCTCTGCTTTACTTCTTGTATGCCGATGGCATTACAGCCTTGAACAACTCCCCTGTCCCAAACAAAACCAGAACAATACTGGTCACGTTGTTTTTTTTCAATCCTGTAACCCTCCTTTTCCAGCATTAAGGCCTTGGACATACCATGGGTTTTCAGCTTACAATTCAGGAGCAATAGCAGGAGAGGTGTTTAGCCCAACTGGCTTGAGGAGTCGCTCACACAGTAATCCTCCTTTAGCTGGCCTACCTAGACAAAGAAACAACTGGAAATCCTCATGCACTGGTGCACATTCTTCTGCCTCTCTTCCCTCCTGATCCCTGCTCTTCATGATTCATTCAGCCTTTCCAGAGAGTCCAAATCTGTGCTAACGTCTCCTCCTGTTAGTCCAGGTTTTAGCAAATTTCCAGTCAAAGATCTGGCTCCATGCACAAATTTTCGGAAGAGGAGGGCCTTACCTAGCACAGAAGTACTCTCATTTCTTTCTCCAGAGCCTGCTCATGTACCAAAAGCCTTTAATGATCAACCTGTATAGATCCGCTGGCACCGCGCTGTGCCTTCAGCAGAAAAAAGACTGCCAGAGACATAAGACACAGATAATTCATACTAGTCAGGCTGGAACTTGTATATTGGGATAGATAACCCGAATCATCCCAATGTTATATGTGGGAGACAATTTGCTGTATAGATGTCAGACCTGAGGCCAAGGAGCAAGATTTACACCTCCAGAGCCAGGAATGCGATTCAGCTGCGTCTGATCAATGAAAGCCTGAAGTAGATGGAACAGCTCCAGGACTGTATCAAGGTACAAAGTCATTAGCCCAATGCACACAGCAGCCCTGGGCATCTTCCTTCCAAGCAGGTGACACAAGCACCAGCTCCTAGAGATGCTATCATTCACTGTCCCAACAAAGTCAGGAACAGGTTCTGCATGCTCCAGTATAATTTACTGTGGTTAAGGAGCTCCCTAAAAAGATCAACTCCTTCGTAGGCAGTGAAGAGGTTTAAACCCAGGCTCCCAACCTGGCATTGAAAGACAAAGTAGTACTACCACATTACGGAGTAGAGGAACGAATCAGGTACCTAACCCCAGAAGAAGACTTTGAGTTGTGCCAGATTCAACACTCTCAGATACTCCTCCTGCTGTGAAAGGTAAGAAACCTTCTCCTTTGCATATCCTGTGAAGGAATATTAAAGAAGACATTTTGTATGTCGATAAGGAAGAAGGAACCCCCTGAATCTAGAATTTAACTGCAGCACAAATAATCCTGAATCATCACCATCAATAAGCACCGACAATGTTAGTATGAAATTCTGTCCTAGCAGCTCCTAGTTAAGCTGGCCCATTCCAAACACTCTAATCTAAAATTACATTTATCAGGAAGGTCATAAAAGTGGCAACTCCAATCACCAATGTTTGATGAAAGGAAGGAATAGATAAGATTTTTTGTCTGTATGGAATCCCTAGTTAAATATTGGCAGAAAAGAGAGGTGAAAACAACAGGCAGGGAAAAACCTGTGATCAGGCCTCATTAATACTGTAGTTAATTGATTTTCTGCTTAAATTCCAAGGAGCAACAGGTAGCTTTCTTTAAGGTGGATAAGAGATTAGCACCCATTGGAGAGGCAGAAAGGGAGGGAGATACCTGTGTGTAAAAAATGTGAACTTTTCCACTTTTGAAAACTTTGACCATTTGCTTCAAAAGGTAGTATGAAACTCAGTGGTGCAGTTATAAACTAGTTTAAGCCTTAAAAGAATTTTTTTCCCCCCAACTTTACATGATAAAAAAAACTATTATCATTTTCACTGTTTGTGAGACCTCCCCTCTTCTTTTATTGGGTTTACTGGGGAAAAATAAATTGAAGAATACAGCATTGCTCATCTCTGTCTAATCGCTTGGCCTACATTTTGATTCTCTTTTCATGCAGCGATTCAGATACTATGACTAGTGAGACATGGAGAGAGAAGCAAAAATTATTTTCACAGAATTAAAAAAGGGGCATTAATATCCCAGGTGCTACTCCATCATGCCTAAAGAGACACCAGCACAGCTTGAACTGCTCTAAATTCTCAGGGTTTGTCTACACAGAGCTGTTTTAATTCAGTTCAGTTAAACCAATACAGACTTTTAAGTGGTTGGTGCTGACTAAGCTTAAACAAGAGCAATAGTGCCAGAAATGTTGTCCAAGAATATTATCAAAGTAATGGTCTGTCTAAACACGCAGATATGTTTAAATGGGATATAATGGGACTTAGCCCTCATACAGATGCAAGGCAGGTAAAGATGTCCCAAAAGACAGGTTATCTCCTACCTTCCTGCTTATAAATACACCCTTTGAAACACTGTTGGATACTGGGTATGGTAGAACAATAGCCTCACCACTGCTACAAAGCCTGTACGCTTTTATCCTTGTCTTTAAGGATGTCATTCTAAGAAATCACAAATCAAGTGTGCATGCAAATGCACACCTGCTGTACGTATGATGTTTGTGTGTACATAGGCTGAGTACTGCAGGCAGGCTCTGATGTTACAAGAGTAGGCAGATTAGTATTTATTGCACCTTGAGATAACTTGAGCACAGGATGCAATTCTCACAACTGCTTCCAGAAATCTCATGTGCTGCGTCAGAAATCCCATAGACTGCAGAGAAGGGGTGTCCCATGGCATCCCCCACTGTCCTGGCTCACTGCCCTCCCTGCTCAGGGACATTCCTGGTGAGAGCGAGCCTTTGGCTCTTCCCCCAAGCTTTATTATCAGTGCAAGGAAACACAAACAGAACCACCCCCATTCCCCCGCCCCCCCCAAACCCCAAAGCCTCGATATGTCCATTATGTTAGCGCTGAATTCATCCTAATAGTCTAAATCCAAGAGCAATGCTGCCTTACACATCTTTCTAGCTCAAAGTGCACCTTTTTTTCTTCTAAAACCTTTTCCTATTTATACCCTGCTTCAACAGCTGTGCCTTATTCCCCATTCAACATCCATTTTCCCTTAAGAGGGATAATTAATTTAGAACTCCAGGCAATAAGACATAGGTGAGAAACCAGCTTTCCTGGTGTTGCCTTTCTTTTCTTAACCATTAAATGGTGCAATTGTGCTTCACATTTACATGGGAAGAGGGGAATACACCTAAAGTCAAAACCAAAACCAGAAAATAATTCCTTTTAACTCTATGCTAACATAATGAAACACAGGAGGAATTGCAGTAGTCGTAGTCCTCTACTGCAGTATTAATTCATCATGGGTTCTTAGGTACTAAAAAGTCAAGAGCTGACAAAATTAGGCTTTGATGTGTCATCTTCACTTAAGCAACCACATGCTTGCTCAAGTAAATAGTTTCAAGAAGTATTTTCAGGAACCTCAGGTACAGGAGTAGTACTTCAGAGATTTCTTTTCCCCGTCAAAGTGGACCAGGCTGTTTGCATTTATTTAAGCTTTCTGTACATGCTCCCTACTTCGTAGTCCTGAAGGCTGCTAGCAGTCAGGTGCTTCAGTTACTGGGTGAATCTCAGCCCTTTCTTACCTGAGATGATGGATCCAAGAGAGCACATTGACCTCGCAAAAAGGTAAAAATGGGTGCCCAGGCTAAGGGAGCTGTCAGCTTAGGTCTGAACTGGTCTGAGGCTGTTGTTGACCCTTACAAAGAAACTCATCCTTTCTGACTGGAAAACAAAGCGGGGAAACTGGGGAAGACTCAGTGTCATCCTACTCCCAGTAGGGTTTTAAATCCTCAGCTTTCCAAGGACCCATAGTATGAGAGATTACCTCCCTCGCTGTCTTGGGTTACCTCGGTGCTCACAGCAAGCTCGTCCTGATGTCACAGGGAAGCTGCAAATGCATGCAGGTATCATGCTAGGGCATAGGTGTCCTGAGAAATATAACTGGGCACATATTGATGATCTCAGTTATTTAGCGAGACTTGTGCTCATGTCCAATCACCAACCTAAGACTGAGGTCAAAGCCTCTTTTGATTTTAGGGCATAGAAAAGCCTGTTCTTGATGATGATGCAATTAAGTATGTGGAGTAGCTTATTCCATACCCTTCATGCAATGAGTGACTTCTGCTAGCCTACTTTTTGCATGATTTCCCTTTAGAGCTAATACCCCAGTCATGATGGTGAAAAATACATTACCTCCCCCCCCTCCCCCAATAATGGCACAGTGTATAAGTATGGAAGTGAAAACATTCATGTATGCAGTGCTCTATCATCGTGAATCTACTTTGACTCATCTTTTAATAAAATCCAGGTGATTCCACCTTTCCAACACAGCATGCGCTCATGCTGTTTGCATTGTGTTTTGCAGACGCTACAAGAGAAGCCTTATGGAGATGGACTTGCTGACAAGAACAAGAGAAAACTACACTTACAGTAAATAAAAGCATCACTCCCAGAGGATCTCTCAACTCCTATCAGTGACCTTTGAAGTTGGAAGGACACATGGCCTGGACAGGTAAGGGAATGACATTGCTAATTATTTTATGATATTTTTTGCTGTAAAGCATGCTTGTAAAAAGAGCAGTTTGCAAAACTGTGTTTAAAAAGAACTGGTTTTGTCAGCTATGACGATAGCTAGGGGAAGACTTAAATAAAATAATAGGTGTTTTTCATCTTTAATGCCTATAATTAGTTAAGGCATTGTAAAAAACAGCACATCGTCACTCTTCCTCTCTCCACTGAAAAAAAAAAAATCAACAAAGAAGAAAAAACATGCAAACCCAGTATTTTGTTAGCTCATCTTTTAAGAACCTTGTTCCTGTTTAGTACGTGTTTAGTGACAATGCATTCAAGTGAATAATTTAGACCTTTGATGACAACTTTTCAAGAGTGGTTTTATCAATGTTGAACAGCTTCCCGTTTTTGACCATATAAACACAAGACAGGAATCACTACTGACATTATTAGTTTTGGCTCATCTTCCTGCCGTTTGAATAGGAAGGCCCCATTCTTTTTTTCTGGTGGTGAATTAGCATCATTACTTTTAGAACTTCCTGATTGTAAATGCTGAATCAAATATATTACCTTAAAAGAAAAAAAAGTCCTGCCTTGTACCAGCACTGCTAAAGTCGCAAAGCCAGACACTCCAGGGAAATGTTAGAATTACATTTGCACCATTTTAATTTTGCAGGTTATTACTTCTGTGTTCTTAGGTGCAAACAGCAACCTTGCTGGTAGTAACAAGCCCGCTTACAACAGATCCAGTGATGCCATATTTACTCACACAGATGCTGAAAGCAGGAACCCATCCTTGCTCAGCAAAGCGTTTTGCTTTGTTGACAGTACTTTCAGTGGCAGTTAAACACATGTGTGAGTAAGGATTATTTTAAGGATGTGCATGTTCAGCTGCACACAACTGCTCCGCATTCTGGTATTCACACCAATAGCCTTGTTGGGAATAGTTTTAAATTAAGCACAATGTCTAGCCCTTTTTGTTATGGGTGTATGGAACTAGCAGCTCACCTTGCCCTGCATGAAACATCTCCGCTGAAAGCAAAAGCAGCTCCAACCTGGTAAGAATTTTTCCCATCCCTGTGGTTTTTTTCAGGTTGTGGCTTACCATTTCACTTTGTTGAGGAAGGATATTTAGATTAAAAAGCACTTTGAAATCAAGAGATCAGCTAAAAAAAAATATAAATATCACTAAACATTTAGTATTCCCTTCCACATGCTCATGGAGAATTTTTTTCTTTCAGCTTTCTCTTCAAACCTTATTGTTTCCTGTTATCAATGCAATTTTATGTAGGTGCACACCTTACATAAGGTGCCAAGCTGCACAGTGTTCTGTTGGATTCAGTAATAGACTTAAATTTAGCAATTTTCTGATTGGAAATAATGCCATTATTCATGTGCCCTTGTACCAACTCCCAAGCTACCGGCTGGCTCTCCTGATAATATGACGTTCCTGATGCACATTATTTCAGAGGTCAATGCAAAAGGAAAGGTGTTACACAACTCTCAAGAACAAACCCTCCAAGGAGGAGATCTCAGATAGGCACAAAAATGTTATATCCTAATCTTGGCACAACAACTGCTGGGTCCTTACACACTTTAAATACATACAGTGCTCCCTTACTAGGTGTTACAGCTGTTACTTATGGCCGAGACATCTGCACTTCTTCAGTATGCTTAGTATAGTCATCAGGTTATTTGGCCACAAGAATGGTAAAGAGCAGTGGGCTGATGGGCTAAACTGGGGGAATTATGAACTTATTCTTACTTTTGAGGTTACACAGAGGGTTTTTTAATAGCTTATGTTGCTATGTGAGTAACCTGCAAAGGCAAATACCTAAAGATGGCAATATAAATCCAGAAGCAGCTGAGAAATGGCAGTCAGTTTTTATTCAGAATTTTGCTTCCCCTACAGACCCAGATTTAAAATTTTGAGTTTAGTTTCTTGGTGGCTTTATTGCTATATCTGAAAATTATGCATAAAGTCTTCTATCGGAGAGGGTGTTGTGGAGAAACAAAGGCTAAAACTGCTTTAGCACACCAGTCTGTGTGTAAGCGCAGAGTAAGGTGGAGATACAAGACCCAGCCTTATAGTAGCTTGGGTACCAAAACACACATTAGCCCGCACTGAGCTCCCTGCTGCTGCCGCCCAGCACCTCCCAGCAGCCAGCCTTACTCCTGCCTCCCTGTATTACAGCCCAGTCACTGGTGTGACTGCAATGCAGGCACAGTCAAGGCTGATGCCACCCCGGTGGAAAGGGAGAAGCTGTGCAGTTGCAAACAGCTGGCACAGCCAGGGACAAGGAGCCATCAGCTAATGAGTGTTAATGGGGACAAGAGCACTTTTAGGTTTCTCCCCTCCCCACCCCCAGATCTGCAGCTCTGGGCTTCTTCATGTAGTGAGTTACATGCAGTTGTGTATGAAAGCTGTCAAGAGCTGGAGATCAAAATATTTGATTTGCCTGAGAGGAAAGGAAAGTTCCTTACAAGCCAGGAACTGCGATGAGATCTTGTTTACCAGGCAAGTGCGGGTCTAGAAATCAATACACCAAAATTGCTGTGACCAGAAATTAGACTCACTTAGTGAATAAAATTCATTAA
Organism: Aviceda cuculoides; assembly: GCA_035590195.1. NCBI lineage: Eukaryota > Metazoa > Chordata > Aves > Accipitriformes > Accipitridae > Aviceda > Aviceda cuculoides. The sequence continues at coordinate 14,562,227 of JAVJGG010000082.1, read as the reverse complement.
GAAAAGCTATGCCTCACATCACACCTTTGCGTGAGTGGTTTACACTGTTACTGCCTTTTCGCTTTCTCCCAGAATGACCCCCTTAAAGCAAAACATTTATATAGTGTCATTTGTAAAAATTCTGAGGGAGAAAAGAATAAAAAAAATATTTGCAGTCCTTTCTAATGAAGTACTCGCTAATAAAGGCTTTAATTAAAATGTTGATGAAAAACTTAACAGAAAATGAAAAAAAACCACAAATGTGTGCAGAAAGTCACTTGTGCAACATCTTTAGCAACTGCATTTAAAGAAGCTTCAATGGTAACACTTTATATTAATTTTTTTTTCCTTATTCCTTTCCCCATAAACATCAATTGTCCCACACTTGCGCTGGTCATAGTCATATTAAATAGGTAAAAAGATTTTCTTACCAGCACCGTGCTAGGAGTTATTCTGCAAAAGTAATCTGAAGATGAAGTGAGAGGCTTTATGAACCAGAGAGGTAGCAGACACAATAGCAGGAGTGTGTGAAATCGTAGAACAAGGGGAGAGACAGGAGTTGGTGACTGGATTACTAATAGAGCTGGGGAGCTCTGGTGAAGGAACAGGAGTGGAAGAGAGCCGTGAAATATCAATATCTAATAAACTCAGTGTATCTCATGCTAATATGCCTTTCTTCAGATAAAGGACAGAAAACCCCAAAGCCCTGCTTATAGAAATCGGCATGGCACTGCTGGCTCTAATGGCACCTCTGGCTAATTTAGGCAAACAGAAGAAACTAAGCCTGACAAAAGCAACAAAAGGAAAGATTTGCATCCCTTGTATCTTTCTTTCAAACTGATAACCTTGGGATAGCAAATGAGAGTTGGCAGAAGGACCACCAGTTTGTGGTACAAGGATCTGGTACATTTGCTGTATGCGCATTTTTATGAATCACATTTTGGGGGCTGTTATTTCTTTTCTTTCATTCCTTTGCCCCACTTTTCCCTCCAAACACAGATATCCTCCAGCTAGTGCTCATCCCAGCAAGAATAATAGTACATATACTTGCAGATAGTGGAGAAAAAGAGCTTCAGTCTACATAGGAATGTGTATGTATGTATTGCTGGCAATCAGCAGAAAGCATGAATTGTCCGCTTTCTCATAAATTCTTACCCACGAGCTCAGATTTCACCTGAGCACACTAACCATGTGGTGCACAAACTTGCCTAGCCCTCAGGCAGAGCTGTATAATAAGATGTTCATTGCCAGCAGATTAAAATCCAGTTTAACACCTATTTGCCCACACAGAGCTGAACTGGCAACAAAGTGAGATGAATAGGGATCTCCTTAGCACTCTGCTGTGCTGACCTGTCAATCCAGGAGCTGATAGTGGTTATTTATATCTTTGAAAAGTAGATATAAACCACAGAAATCATTACAGTTGTGCCTAGACTGGGAGGCAGAGCTGTGTTGGCACACCCCATGGTGCTGGTGCCCGAGGATTTGGATTTGGGGTGCGAGGCTGGGCAAGGGGTATGTAGGGCTTGCGTGCCAGGGAGAAAGCAAGTGGTTCACTTGGATCCAGAAGCTGAGAGATGCTATATGATCTGGTCATAGCCCTGGGTAGCATCTGATAGTGACGGGCAGGTCCTCTGAGCTGCACCAAAAGGAAGGTTTTTGTTAGGAAGAAATCCTCTTCTGACAAGGGAAGTGTGCTATTGCTGTTAAAAAATAAATGCTAATTAAAAAAACCCAAACAATAGGAACTGGGGTTTTAATTTTTGAAGGCACAGAGGTCTAAAGCTATATAACAGTAGTGGACTTCAATTGCAACTGGTTTCAAACCCGAGTTTTAAGAGCCCCATTCTTTGAATTATTTGAAAGTAAGATCTGCACAAAGAAGGGTGGAGACTAAGTTGCATTTAAAGCTTGACTACAAGTCATTCATCTGCATGTCCCACGTGTTTGGTAGACAAGATCTCATTGCATTATATTTGCCTTTCTGATTCAAGCAATAGCAGATCTTTCCTAGGAAACCAAGAGAATTTAAACCAGTGCTGAATGTGAAGTTACATCAAAGAAGCTGGTTCTGCAGGAAAAAAAGAAAAAAATTCCATTGATTAAAGTTACCAGCTTAAAATTATTTGTTCAAAGTTCGTCTACTAAAGTGAAAGCCCCCATAAAAACAACGGTAGAAAGTGTATGCATATAATTTGAATAGCTGCCATTCAGAGTAGAAAATAAGAAGCTACATGCTCCTCTAGCTCTAACCCCAAACCTCAACTGCTTCCACAGTCGCAGCACAGCTGGAGGTTTTGTGCTAAATTTATAAGCTGTAAAGCAGCCAACAACCAGGAAATATGAAAATGGCATAATTAGACTTCAGACTTCACATCCCAGGGATGGGAGTGGAGCAGCTCACCACCCCTTTGAAACCAAAGGCAAATCTCAAGAAGCATCACAAGCCTGGCCAAAAAAGATATCACTAAGTGGTTGCACTTCTATTTGGAATAGTTGAAAAGCCAAAACTGTATTTAATTGTACTTTTGAAAGAGAGATAGTTCAAAGTAGCTACAAATTTGATTTGAAACTGAAATGCTGTGTTCTGGTTTGTTTTCCCAGTGTCTCTAAATGTTGTACCTCTAGGTGATGTTTTAAAAGTATTGGTGAAATCTAGCAAAGCTTCTTGCAACAGTTTCAGTGAAGTGGTGCTTCTGGGGTAGTGAGGTTATGGCACCTTTTCTGAAGGATAGATTGAAACATTGGGTAGGACTTTCCACAAGTGCCAAATCCTACTGACATTTTAGATTATCTAAGCATATCTTCCTGTTTGGAAAAGAAAAACAGCATTCAATTTTGAAAATTTTGCTTATTTATCCTTTCGTTTCTAAAAAACCTACTCCATTTAGGGTGATGTTTCTGAAGGCGATAGTGAGAAAAATGCTACTTTCGTCTGAGGATCCCTGGTTTCTCACGAAATCAATACCGCCTGTTAGTTGCCCTCCCCATGACTGAAAAATCAAGTTATAAATCTTTCTAGCATCTCTGTTCATTCTCTTAATTACACTGGATAGTGCTAATGAACAAAGCAGGCTTTTTTTTTGCCAAATTGTATGCCTGGAGAGGCTCGTGAGGGGGACTGTATAGTTGTGTAGATAAAGCGTCTGACTCCGCATTAATATGTAGTGGAAAAAGAAAAGAAATAGGAGCTGCCCTGGAGTATGGAGTACAAGATACACCTTGCATTAGCATTTCTGAGCTGAAGGAATGAGCTATCAAGATTTAGGTGGCAGAATAGTCTGTATTCTATTAAAAAAGTATCATTATCATCAGAGAACATTTAATATAAATCCTTCCTACGGATTCCCTGCAAGAATAAGGTGGCATAGCTAACAAAGCCTTGATATATTCAATAAAACATATGCCTTTTTCCTTTAAAATGTAGGCAGGGCACCTACTTCTACCATCTCCATGGTTCAGCTGCCACTGCACAAATGTTCCTTTATATCCAAGGAGTACCTGGGCACTACTACATGTCCTTACATACAATGGTCTCCATTCACATGCCTTGTGAGAAAGAGCAAACAAGGACACAAGCAGTTGCTAAACACACAGAAACTTATACAAACTCCCACAAGCACACCATTCTCCCCCTGCCCCTGCCAGGATTTTCACATAACAACCTGTTAGCAGGCACGTGAAGGAAGTCAAAACAAGAGCAGGACTTACTGCCTTATCTCTTCCTTTTTCAGACTTGAAGGAGAAAAAGAGGAAAATCAGGGTCCTCACAACCCATAGCCTGTAAAATCTACAGTACAGCTTCACCTGTTCCCCAAATATGCTTTTGCTTCTCATTTATCAATCCTGCCTCATGAAAACACTGTGCCATAGACACATGTTCATCTCACTTATTCATTACATGGTGCCACCAGGAGCAAGAATGCCCCTTAGACCCATTAAATGCCCGTGGTTTGGGGCACGTCACGCAGCTGGGACAATCCAGCAGATCTTCTGGATCTTGTCTGAGTTGGAGTCTCCCACTGGCAATGTGCATTGGGGGTGGTCCTTGGGGTGATTGAGAATAATGTGTCTATAAACTGAGTAGGTCTTATTTTTCAGCATCCCAGTGGGTATTGACCCACTGAAAAATTCCAGCCCTAAATTAGGTGCACAATGAGCCCCACTGGAGTCAGGGAGACTGTTCAGCTGAGCAAGGCTTATGCACAAGAACTGCAGCTGAAGCTCCTACTAATTGCAGTGAAAGCAGGCTTGGCCCCAAGGAAGGGATGTTCCAAAACCATCAAAGAGGATGCTCAGGGCGGGAATTCTGTTCTTGTGTGAATTTACCTGTAGACTACACTCCAAATACAGATACGTAATAGAAGTAAATGATACAGAAGCACAGATGGCACACAGCACACTGGCTATCTGATTATTTTCCTATATCCATTCCGCTGTTTTACAGCCCTCCTTCAACCCAGCATCTTACATTAGCGCAATGATTTTTCCAAAGGAGGCTTTCCACCAACCATGCATCAAAAACCTACTTTATGGAAGAAGTTGCAATGCTGTTTCTGATATAGCAATCAGAAACCCAACAGGGAGAGAAATGCAACTCAGGAAGTGTAACTCAGAATTACGCTGCTGTAACATATCTACTTTTTAGTGCATGACTCTGATCAGATCATAAATAGCACTCAGCAAAGAGCAACCTCCAGACTTTCACCACCGAATCTATAAATGCCCATGTTACTGCTACAATTATGCTGAAGACATAGTGGGGGTTCAGTTCCTGCGTTACGAATTAGAATAACACATCACTTCCAGTCCCATGGCTTTCACAACCTGGCTGTAAGAAAACAAATTGCAGCACAGGGAGCTGGCAAGTTATGGTCTGTATTTCTAAGAGGAGGAGATGGCAAATAACTGCACGTAACTTTTAATGCATTACACTGAGACTGGGTTACACTACGAAACCCTCCACCATTTTTCTCTAAGCAACTATGCATAAAATAAAATAGCAGCCTGTCTTAATACAGTCCGAACCCAGCCCCTCTCTGATGTGTGATGTGAAGATGCCTAAACCTAGTTTATAAGCAGCATCTTTCTGACTAGGATTAAAAAGTGTCCTGAGTATTAATCTTGCATTCTTCAATAGGACTAAAAGGAAGGAAAAGAAAATACATGGTGAAAAATCTTTGCTAACCAACATTAACACCAGGATGGCTACAAAGTTGCTTTCTATGCAGCTGTGATAATTCCAGCATCATTTGTTCTTGGGAAGGAACATGAATAGCTGGATACTTTGGGACCACACTCACCTAGCTCCCTTCGGAAACCATTTGTGCTATTAAATCATTTGTTCCTGGTACTATGCTCAGCTGACAGCACCACATATCGGCTCACGTCTGAGAAGATCTATATAAAATTCTTTGAGTGGCACTTCCCCAGCACAGGATTCTCGCACCTTGTCCTGCAGCCAAGATATTGGTTCAATGCAGCACCCTCTTCTTCAAGTTTATCAAACCTTGGGGAAGGCTGGTAATTTCCATTTCCCCCCCTAAATACCCAGACCTACTTTCCTTCAAAAACTCTAATCTTTGCATCCCTTCCCACCCCCTTGTACATCACAGTTTCTATAATCGTCACCTTATGTAAGAGACCCAGAACCGGGAGCAGTTATTTATCAGTGTTTGCATGCCCTCGCTTTGTCCCCAGAGAGCACTAAAATAACCGAACAGATCTCCATTTGATACACCCGGGCCATTGCGTATCCTTGTGCCCAGTGGTAGCTGCCATCACCTGGTACCCACTATCACCCTAAGGAGAGCGATGCTGGGGACAGAGAAAAGGGATTCACAGTGTTGGTACCATGGGGTCTGTGCTCTGGTGTCCCCCCTCTGCTCATGGCAGAGGTCCTGTGCGACACAGCAGGCGATGGGGTACCCCACTGCCGTGCCCTGGGTTTTGCATGAAGGGAGAGACGCAGGGGAGCAGGAGGGAGCATCCACAGCCGCAGACCCATTGCGGTGCGCAAGTGTGCACCCAGCTGGAGAGTCAAGCTGCCTTCTGACTTCGCCCCAGGGGCCTGTTCATGTGTTTTATCATTCACCTGTTTATTTTCAGGTGGCTCTTTTGCAGCATTGTCACTCAGCTGGTTTCTAACTTACTTGGCAGGTTTTTGCTGCTCTCATCCTGCTTGCTGGCAGAACAACAAAGTCTGGGGGATTTGTGTGCCCCAGCTCCTGCACGGGAGCTGTGAGCAAAGCCTGCTCCTGAGGAGAGCAAGTTTTTGCTGACAGATGCCTGTGTTTAAGTGTCCATGTGTATTTAGGCCCTGATCCACCAGAGCACCAGAGCACGCATTCAGCCTTAGGCAAATCCACATTGCTGTCACCAGACTGTGTAAAGTAAGGTGGGTATTTAAGTCTTTTGTGGGATTAAAGCTTCAGTTTATTGTCCTGGCAGTTCATGTAGTTATGCAGGCTGCAGTGCTCTAGGTTTGTGATTTGCAGAGCAGCTATAATAGAAAGTTTGCAACATGCACATATTTCTGCAGTGAAAAAGCACAGAATAACTTGCTTGATCCATTCTGGCAAAGGGTTTTTAAAAGCAAACATGCATTTACCCTTTTTATTAGGCACTTCAGTCACAAAATTTATGAACCGAGCATAATTTTCCCCTGTGCAAAACACCAATAGGCAGGAGTTGCTCCAGACAGCAGTGGTGCATGCCCTATAAATGCCTGTTAGACACCATACATGGTGCTGGGCTAGCAACAGCCTTATAGGGATAGGTATCTTCTCCAAAATCTAGTCACTGCTTCAACCCACTCCTTGTCTTGAATATTTGGCTCATGCCAAGCTCTTTTTTTTGTTGTTCGAGTTTTTTTTTTTTACCTGCTTAGGGTTTTTTTTGTTTGTTTGTTTCTTTGAGGGGGTGGAGGCTTGGTTGGGTTTTTTGTTTGTTTGTTTGGGGACAGGGAGTGGGGTGTGTTTGTTTGGGGTTTAAATCTTCCTTGACTTTGTCATGAGAAGTTACTTTGTGGGAAGCAGATGAGAACTAGCGTTATTCCAGAAGGACTTCTAAAGAGGCCAGACAAGTTTGACGACAAAAATCCAGTTTGCAAAAAAATAGTTTAAAACAAAAAAAAGTTTGGTTTTACTGTGGAAAAAAAAAAAATCTCAACTATTATCAGCAAGCAGACTTTATGATGCAGACAAATCAGCACCCTAGTTTAATTCTGTGTTACTGGTATGCTCCACCAGCTTTGTTCTTTGGGCAAACCATTTCTTCAGTGAGCTGCTGTAGCCTGGTGCCCTCAGAAGTCGGTTGTCCCTGTCCCTTGCCAGACCACCCTCCTTCTGTTTCCCCTCGTTTCTGCAGAAATGAACTCCAAAGACTGTACAAACCAAATTAAAAGACCTCATTTTTATAACTTGCTAGCCAAAATTAGTTTTGCTGATAAGGGAAATCCACTTGTTTGCTGGAAGAGAGACGGGAAGCAGCCGTGCCAGCTCAGGGTATCGTACACAGCCAGGACTGGAAATAGCAGCACTCAACCTCAGAGTTCATCATGAGCCAGTTCTTCAATAAAACAACCCAAACAATTTCCTGATGCTTCCCTAATTGCCTCTCTCTGAAATTCTTCTCCTCCCTTTTTGGCTTGAAAAACAGTAGTGCAAGTCCCTTTTACCTTTCTTCTCTTTGAAAACTACATTGCCTTTAATGACAGGGTTGAAAACTTGCCACAGGTTTTTGCTAAACAGAAGTTAGCCTTCTTGATTTTATTATTTGCTCATCTTTCACAGTGGTGGTATATAGCAATAATCAGTAAATACGAATTTTACATTTGAAATGTAAAGCTACCTGGTGTCATCATCACATAATCTGTGTTATAATAATACTCAGTTTTCACCTGACCTTTAGAAATCAGCAGATTCAATTACTTGTAGCATTTGCTGAAGATCCTCCAGGGATCTCACCATAAATTATACTGTATTCTACAAATAGATATGACAACACTAATCAGCAAATTAAATGACAGCGATCATTCCTGCAGAGATATTTAAACATCTGATTAAGCTGGTACATTGGACCTATACAGCCTACAGCTTCAGCCTGCAAGAGTTACTGCTCTCATCCATTGGAAATGCTGACCTTGCAAGCAAGAACCTGTAGGTTACTTAAGATGTCTGATAAAAGAAGAGAGAAAAAGGCTGATGCCTCCAAGCAAACGCTAATGGACATTGGTGGACAGCAACTCCAGTCACTTCAGTAATAATTTGCTCTGATGTTGCCACCCATTCAACTTTACACAATTATTTCCAGAGTGACCAAGGCTAGACCCTTTCTGATAACCAGTCTTTCCCAAGGGTGGCGTAAGGCATGGGAGAGCCATCACTGCCCCAGCACCAAGATGGTGCCTCCCTCCAGCCAGTCCTTGCCAGATGGACCCAAGGCAATACCTTCTGGAGGTATACTCAATAGCCTACTCAACAGCCAGTTCACAGTGGATGGGGACCAGACCTTGTCCCATCTCCACCCTCATTGCCCTGTCAAGTTGCAGTGGAAGAGTCTTTACTTGTTAAAACCTTGCACCATCAGCTGGCTGCTCCGGCAACTGTGCCCCATGCATTGCCTGCACAGTGTGGTGAGAGCAAAAATGCTGGGCAGGAAGGACAGGATGCCAAAGGGTAAGACTGTTGGGTGCAAAAGACCTTCTACAGGTCATGGAGCAAAGGAGACCATAGTTGGGACCAGGCTTGTAAACCTTTGGCAAAGAGAAGCACAGAGGAACCTGAGGCCATGGCTCTGCTGGGAAGGTCAGCCAAATGAGCACCAAGACACATCCTGTACTCACAGGCAGTGTCACCTTGTTTTGGCCCCATCCTCAAGCCTTTCATAAGAAGCAGGTGCTGCAGGAGACCAAGGCAGCATGGAACAGAGAGGCGAGATCAATCCTCCACCACAAGCTGTTATTTTGACAGCTCTATTACAGTCATATAGAAACAACTCCTGGGAAGTGTAAAGCACTGTAAAAAAAAAAAAAGTCAGGGAAATCATCTGTCCTGCAATATGCCAGCTTTCACTGAGGAAGAGGACTAGATGCCAGAGGAGATACACAATGAGTTCTTCCTCTGGCTTTTTAGAGAATCATAGAATCATGGAATTGTTTAGGATGGAAAAGACCTTCAAAATCAGAGTCCAACTGTCAACCATGCCTGCTAAACCATGTCCCGAAGTGCCTCGCCTACATGTTTTTTGAATACCTCCAGGGATGGTGACTCAACCACTTCCCTGGGGAGCCTATTTCAATGCCTGACAACCCTTTCAGTAAACAATTCTTTCCTAATATCCAATCTAAACCTCTCCTGGTGCAACTTGAGGCCATTTCCTCTCATCCTTTTCTTTGGCCATAGCTGGTTATTGTCCACCTGAAAACCACCATTTCTTCTCTTATTTCTATCTGGTTAGCCCATCTCCTGTTTATTTCATAGCAGCTTTCTCCCCCGGGAGAAGAATTAATTTTTCTAACGAGCATGAAGACTTCAACCCCAGCTGAGAGGAAGGGATGAACAGCCCTTTCCTGAGATACCCTTCTTGGAAAAAAGCCAGTCAAGTTCATCCTAGGAATCACTAGTTGAATTTTCAACTCTGCATCCACATGAAATAGTACAGATTGTGGGAGATACCACAGAGATTTCCTACTCCAGATGCCAGTTGGTGCCAAGTCCTTGTGTGCTGATGCATGCTGCGCATGTCCATGCCAGGACTTCAGTGAGAGGTTTTGTGAAAGCAGCTGCATTTCTTGGTTTAACAACAGTGTCACATCCTATGTAGGCCAAGACTTCTCATGTGAAAACACAGCAGTACTCAAAGGAGTGTGACACAGTCTGCAGCCACCTCTCCAATAGCAAATAGAGCCACGCACTCAGCCTGGTGCGTGGCCGCAGTGAGGCAGCCCTGCCAGGACCCAAACCACACGCTCCCACTGCTCTACTCCTCTGGGAGCCTGCAGCATCACCTGGAGGGGTTCATCACCAGAAGGGCTCTTTGCCCTGCACACCTCTGAGTGTTAGAGATCCATCTTCATAATCCAGCAACATGCTGGGAGTGGAAATACCCAGCCAGTCTAACACCAAAAATTCAGTATTACGTTTCTTTTTTCTTTTCTTTCTCCTCTAAGTGGCACATAGTACTTTGTAGCAACACCATCTGATAACCCAACACAAACAAGCCTGCTCATTTGTATTACCTCTGGCATTCTCCAGACACATACACACAGTTTCCTCTTATTTACCACTCCTCCCACCTTGAGGAAGGTAAGCAGCAGAAGTACTGATGGAGGAGCTCCAGTCACGCTCCCTTCCAGCTTCTGTGGCATTTGCTCAACAGGGATAGTTTGTAAGACAGAACAAATAGCTTACAAGGCAAGTACGTGTTATGGAGCCCTACCCAGAAGAAATGCCTGTCAGGTACTCCAGAAATTCACTGTGCATTTGGTACATTTTTGTTTGACAAGAGGTATCCTGCAAAGTTTAGATTTCATCCCTCATTATTGCAAACTATTCTCCCAGCAGAAGTGCCTTTTCTCTTCGGCGATACACTGCAAATTGGTGCTGCAGCTGACTCTGGCAGTCAAGGGAGGCTCAATCAGCACCTCTTCTGTCAAGGGAATGCCTTTGAGGGCTTCACTCCGCACCTGACACTTCTTGTGAAGGGGTCCTTGCAGCAAAAGGGAAAGTTTTCAACCTAAGGAGCAACACCTGAGTGCTACTGGCAGGAGGAATCCTCACTGGCAGCTTAAAGAAGCTTTAACTACTGCACCAACTGACATACTTAATCTTTTTTCCACTTAAAAACCAATGACACCATCAAACACTTCCACAGGAGATCAGGTTGCACAGGTTCAATGGCAGGAAGTAACATCGCATCCCACTGTGGCAAATCTGCATGCTAGCAGAAGGTGATTTCAGTTTGAACCAAAATACAATTTCATTCATTTGTACTCTCATTTACTTACTCACAAGCAGCCAAAACCCCATCTGTGCGATACCAGCATCCAGGTGCTTTCACAGTGCCATGGAGGCTAAAGGATGAGCACTACAAAGCAACCCAACCTCTCCTCAAGACCATGACCACACTGGCTTTGGAGCTGCCTTTTTATACCCATCTGGAGCTGGTGAGGGTCAATCCCTCCACCCTGTTCCACCTGTGAGTCATCAGGATTGACTCCCTCTCCCCTGTCTCCTGTGCCAGGTGGCCTAAGAAGCTGCCTGTAGATGTGTGTTGGCTCTTCATGGCCTACTAATACACGTGCTTTCCCATTGCCCTCATCCTGCTGCTTGCTCCTCGTGGTGCTTTCGTACCCTGGTGTTTCCATTCACAGCGGTCTTAGCACTTCTACTGCAATCTCTACGAGGGTGACCAGGCCTGCAGAACTGTCGGCAACTTTATCCCATGGGGGGCTGTGCTCTGGCAGGGATCTGCTGCTTGTGCTGTTTGTGTTCTGTGCTGTTGCCGTGACGGTCAGATGGCCTTTGCAGCATGTTGAAGGGGTGCTTGTATGTTACTTAGGCGGAAGATTGTGATTTTGCTGTTAAAGCAGGTCTGGTAAAGAATGAAGCTCTGTGCCCGCTTTTGGCTTTCAAGCCTATGTTGTACATCTGGGGAATTTGTACTGATAGCTTCTGCTGTGCTTAAGCAGTGTGTTTGCAATGACATTACGATTTCACCTCTAACACCACACTTGCAAGTGCTGATGCCAACCTCAGGCGATGGCACCGTCACCACGCTGAAGTGTCTTCAGTGTTTTAGTGTGCCAAAAAGTGGCAGCTGCATTCTCAAAGTTTAATTCTTCAAACCCCACGTGTACCTGTTAGTAAACCCTAATTCCTTGCTTCCCAAACTCACTTTCTTTGGAGCCCTCCAGAAAGCTACAGTTTTGCTAAGTAAGGAGCAGGCCCAGCCTCTGTACTCCTCACAGGACAGCTCAGGGCTTAACAACTCCTGCGGGGAGTCTCGGGGAGGTCTGACTTCGCCTTGCAGGGAGAGATGTCCTGTCCTAGGGATTGGTTTTTAGAGTACCCGGGAGGAGAGGACGTAATCCAAGCCTCGCAGAGGACTGCAACGCACTTTCTGCCTGTCAGGAGGGTAATATAATCTTGCTTGTAGAGGATGGTACTACTAGCATTGTTTAACTGGTGCCGTTATCCTGGCACATTGGTCTGGGCTATGGGAAGAGAAAATGCTTTTGTTGAAGTTCAGCAGCTCTGCTCAGCCCAGAGGCACATTGGGAATCACAGCAACTCGAGGACATTTTTAACTCTCTGCTCTGTCTCAACCACCTTGCTGCAGTTTGCCAAGGACGGAGAGACAGGATCCCAGTCCCACAGAAACTGAGCCCTTTTCTCTTGCTTGCCTTTTTTTGTCCACGTATTTTTAAGGCAGCACTTAGTCCACTGGGGCCACGGACTTAGTCGGGGCTTTGTGGGAGGCTCGTTGTACAATATTAGTATGGTAAAAGCTACAAATAAGGCCTTTTGCTTTCTCCCTTCCCCCTTTCCTGTGTCCTCTGCCATGGGTATCGTGGCATTGTTTTGAATGTTTGTACAGCACCTCTTGCATCTGGGAAAGGTTGCAGGAAAAATCAAGACAGGACAGATATTTTAGCCGTGGAACACCAAGGCGAGTTTCATTTGTCATGAGCTGGAGTAATTAAAAGTAATTTTTGCGTGTTTTGGATGAGGGATGCTGACTTCAGTCAGGGCATGAGCTGTGCAAAGTGCTTATTTTTATAGTTTTGACGTAAATCATGGAATGTTTTCATTCTTAATTTGGAACACTTGCCCCAAATGTTCCAAGTCTCTGTAGATAAGTCCAGGCTTTTTTCTTCCTCACGACATCCCTCCACACACACTAAAGTCCCAGAGCTGACTGCCCAAGTCATTTAGCTTGACTGAACACAGGACCAAGGCATCTTTTAGAAGTGGTAACTTCCAACTGTTTTGACAGACTGCTGATCCCAGGTGAGATGCACAATTTTGCTATCTAAAGTCTATCTTCTCCGCAGAAGTGCCATGGGTCATTTGCTTAAGAAAACAAACCCATCCTCCTCCCCCAAATGTGGCATATACACAAAAATAATTTCCTTGGTTATATTTTTCTCTGGGGATATTTAAACTGTCAGCTTTGCCGAGCTACGTTCTCCCCTCTCATTCTTTCTCATAGGGGATGTCCTGTCACGGGGGACCCGCTGCAAACTCACATTTTGAAATTTTCCAGAGAATTTAATATTAATGCACATACAAGAGACTTGCAAAAATCTTTCTCTTTTGAAATGGTCATACGCTATCAATAGCTCTTAGAGCTGGTATTGTTCAACTTTGACAACTAGTTCAAAATATAGTCAATGCAAGCACTTCTGATCCCAGGATAACATGGATGTATAATTTTTCAGGTTGATCACTGTCTCAGGGTACAGGCAGATGACTGCTGGCTCAGCGACATTGAGACCCATTTCAAATCAACCCATGTTATTGGCACCATTTAGTGTTGAACGAGGAGCTCTCTGCATTTCCAGTTGTATCTTCTCTTGTCCATGGGAAGGCCTACTTGGCCACCAACAATCAACTCTTGAGAACGGTAGGTCGCATCTCAAACCTCTAGAAGCGAACATGGGAAAACCAGAAGCTTTTATTTTGTTTTAATCAAAGACATTGGCGAGGAATCAATTATTGTAATGGATAGCAATACAAACCTGTGAACCCACAGGGCTTGTCTCGTGTGGATACACACTTAAGAAAAGGGTTTCTCACGTGTGCAGTCTCAGCTGTCAGCCTCTGCAGCCACCCACGGTCAGAAGTAATGGTGCGAGCTCACTGCTAACACCCTCGTGTTGAAACTTGGGCTCAGTGTTTAATAGCCACGACAATCCATCAGTTAAAATCCACTGAAACCCAACTCTCAAAATGCTTTCAATGATTAATAATTAAAAGCTGCCTATATAGGAGTGTAACGTGCCAAAACATTGGCTAGAACAAGCAACTTCACACGACAATTTGCATTACAGCCTTTTCATTGGTTACAATAAAGAGGATGGTGCAATCACTATTTCATTATTAAATTAATATGCTTTTTTTTTTCCTAACGTGTGGCAGAAATATCTTTGTGGAAATAGGAGGGGTCTTGGCAGATCTGTGCCTAAATGGTGTGTCAGTGCCTGTGCTTCTTTTGCCTTACAAGTCTCCTGTAGGGAGAGCACAGATTTAGCCCTAATCCAGCCGCCGTGACTGTGAGTGCCCAGCTGTCAGCATGCCTGAATAGGCTTCATCTGCAATCAAAGCCACAGTGTGGCTCCCATGGAAAGCTGCCCGGTAAATTGATGTGATTTATTGTAAGACTAGTCCCGCTCCTGCTGTAACCGGTGGCAGATTGCAATTTTGCCAGGGAAAGCAGGATCAGGCACTGTTGGCTGGTGCCTGTATTTCTGATGTGGTAAGGAGTGCTAGCTAGACAGATAGCCCAAAATGGTTTTATAGAAACATCCTCCACTCCTTTTCCCCCTTTTATATAGATACTGCATGGTTTTAATTAATTAGCTGTCTCCTACATCTCCCTGTGTTAGTGGTTTTGTGGCCTTCACTGATTTAGAGTTGCTATGTCTAATTTTACTGCAGGTGTTACGATGTTTATTGGGTTTTTTGGAAGTACCATCTCCTAGAGTCATGTGAAAACAGTTTCCATTTCACAGCTCAGGAACGGTCCCACCTCTGCTGCTTGTCAAGGAAGGTGCAAGCACACAACCAGTAACTGCTGTAAGCACCAGTAATATTACTGGGCATAATTCTTACAATTACAAATAAAAATGAACTCTTTATTTAAATAAAGCTTCATGAATGTCCCAGTTCGGTTTTTGAGTGGGTGGTAGTGCTGAGGAACAAACCAACTCCTGCTCTACTTGACACCATCACCCCACAGTGTACACACTACACTGATTTACACCGTACTGACAGACTTACATCCTTATAAACATGGCCCCAATTCTGAGGACTGTTACAAGAAATGAATTCAAGTGGCTGATACTGAGTGCTGATCCTCCAGCACTTGCATTTCTCCAGACATTCATACTATCTGCATCCACGATGCTGCTGGGTTGCTGAAAGACGGCGTGGTTTGGACCAGATCCTCTTCTTGGCTCAGGGCGAGCACAATATTATTTTCATTCCACTATCTGAAGGAGGCAGATCTGGTGGCAATTTAAGGATCATACATTAGCATAGGCTATGGAAAAAATAATTTATGCCCCTGAGCCCTTCTCAGATCTTCCAGCAAAATCAGACATCTAAAGGAAAATCTAGTTCTTTGGAGAGCCATAGGGATGAGTAATGCACCCAAGAGGACTTGGGGTCCAGACATGAAGGGATTAGGATGATCCACCAGCATGGTTTTGTCATCTGAGACAGGCTCAGGCACATACTTCGTGTCTCTTTTTTTGTTTCGTAATGGCCATCTGGATGTGAAAATGGGGGAAGACAGGAGGGTGTTTCATGGCTTTGGTTTGTCTTCTCATGGGCAATACATCACCTCTGGCTTTTGCAGAGGACTGCGGGATACCTCTTCTGCTGTGAGCTTGCAAAACTCCTGTTTCTTTCTGATATACATTGCCATAGACTGCAACAGCCCTTGGTACCTGTAGCTCTGAAAGAGGGGAAATACTCCAGTAATAATTTACTCAACTTGATCACAGACATCCAAAGTGCTTTTATGCTGGGGTGGAGCCTGTTGCTCTCTTGGGCATTTGTCAAGCAGCCAATGTAAAAAATACCCAGTGCTCCCCCAAGATCTTGTTGCATTCACTCAAGGAGTTACTAACGCAGCTTTGCCTTTGTTGGCATTTGCCTTCTGCCTAATGCTAGGATAACCTCCCTCCCTGCAAAAAACCATGCCAAAAGCTGCCTGTTAATTGCTACAACTGGGACAATTCTCACAGGAGATGGAGGGATCTATCTGCAGTTTCCGGAGTGTGTGGCAATGGGCAGTCACGGTGAAACAGTTGACCTAAGGCACATCTAAGATGATCTAGGGATTAAAAAAATAAAATAAATACCACCCCACCCCCCCCAGAAGGGAACAATATCATCCTGAATTCATGTGAATGTAGGATTTCCAGTCCAGCTCCCTCCCAGAATATTTGATGGTTCATTTAAAAAAAAAGAAAAAACAGAGCAGAGGGTTCCCTGGTGGGCTGTAAGACCTCCAAAGGACTTTTAGTAGCATCTGTAGATATTATTAAGTTTTCAGACTAGGTATGCATAGAACAATAATTAGTTCCCCTGAAGAGACCCCAGTAATTGATGGCATTTTCTGACTTCTATTATGAAAGCATATAAAAACCAGTATTGGATTTTTCACTCTATATTCCAGATAGGCTAAAAATCAATATTAATACCTGGCTAGTAAATTCTGACACTTAAAGACGTTTGTAGCACAAAGAGCTCACAACACTGCTCCAACTGGGGTGCTAACGAGGGGAGTGAGAGCGTGCGGTGCGGAGGCGATGCCGCGGTGATGCTCCTTAGGCGCTGCTCCCTATTGGCAGGCAGACATGCACCGGTGGAGAGGCCAAGGTTCCCGCGTTCCTGCATGGGTGCCTCATCGCAACCCAGGATAAACAAGGCAGAGCCCCAGGAGCCCCTGCGCCTGGCTAGGGGGGTGGCTGAGGTCCTGCCAGGGGGAAGCAGTAGGCACGATGCACAGCGGCGAGAGCCAGGAGGGAAGAAGGCTGGGTGTTTTGCGCACCTGGAGATGTTTTGAATCCTCCTCAATCTGTGAATTGGATTAGACAGGCTGCTCAACAAATTCCCTATATATTTCTTCAAGAAAAATCAAAGAAATTGCCTTTTGGAACAAAAAGTTATAAGCATTATTTTGTAGAGGTGGGTCTTTACTTCTGGTGATGTTCCAGGGTGCTTAGAAACCAAGTGAACAGGGAAGAAAAGGCTTGGGGAGGAGTGGCTGGAAAGCTGCCTGGCAGAGAAGGACCTGGGGGTGCTGGTTGACAGCCGGCTGAATAT
>JAVJGG010000082.1:14509682-14536181 GCA_035590195.1 Aviceda cuculoides | reverse complement strand
CCAAAAACCCCCCACAAAAAAACAAAAAAAGAGGAGAGGATAGTTAACATTAATTTTCCCATTACAACTGCACTAAGCTTTAGAATAATAATAAGATTAAGAATGAGAATGAAGACCTTTGCACAATACTTTTCATAAAATGTTCCTTTTGGGAAATGTGCACTTGAATGCAGATTCCTCCTGCCTCCCGAAGCGCTTCAGCGGCAGCTCACAGTGGGAGAGCAGAGACGGGCAGCTGGGGAGTGGTGCGCCCTTGCGCACTGATTGTTTCTTGGGCAATTAAAAAGTAGTATCAAACACTTTTTCTGGATTATCTTCTTCCAATTCCTCTTCACTTTGCAGAGGTTTATGATTTGATTTTCCACTGTCAGATGCCAGGGAAGAGGGGGCAGAACTGTGGTCTCCATCTTCGCTGATTTTCCCTTTCATGGCTTCCTGTACAAACTCCAGAATTTCCAAAGGCAGTCTTTTGAATTTGTCTTGATATTCCTGATCAAGTTCCACCTGCAACTACAACAAGAGAGACAAGCTGTCTTCAGGTGTATCTAATGCTACCAGTGCTACAGTATGGGGAAAGCACCACAGGAGGCAGGGGGGAAATTAATAATGCATTTTTACGTGACACAAGAATATATTCCTTTCTTTTTCCCATTAGTGCCACTCATCCAATATGCCTATTGATTTCCATGCAGTCACTGCAAAGCTGAAGGAATGTGCACTCATTTGTGCATAAGGCTGGTTTTGGGTACCGTCCTTGGGTACCCAAATCCTTAACATATATGTGGATTTAACTGTATTGGTGTCCATACTCCTACCGGCTTTCACAAGACCTGATTCATGTGCAGTATGGATCACGGATAAGCCTTTGAAAGAGCAAGGCCTTTATTAAGCTTCAGGTAGCTAATCACACATTAGTCACACCACAAACATTGCTCTGAGAACAATATAACAACTTTTGCCAGATTCCTTGGGTTGGAGAAACCATTAGGAAAAAGTCATTTGTCAAAGGGAGTCAAAGAGGGAGGGAAAAAAAGTTAAATTACATTTCTTAGGGCTAGATCATGGAAAGTTACATTATCTGATTAATACAGTATGTGTCTTGGACATTACTGGGGAAAAAGTGTTATATCATCAACAGGATGCAAAAGGCATGCAGAAAGAAATCTGGCTATTGGTCTTCAGGAAGCTGTGGGTCCTCTCCCAGTATTTATTTGTATAGCCTTTGGTTTTAGTGCCCATATTAGGATCTGCACGACCCATTATTTAAAAAACGTTAATGTGTATGAAAGTTTCAGCTGAAGACAAAGCCAATTTTTTCATCATGACCAATATAAGCAAGGCAGGAAGCAAAAGGGGTGAGTTCCAAAGCCAAACCTGCTCCATCCGTCTGCCCGTCCATCCATCCAACCATCCATGCACTCACCTTCTTAAAAAGAGGGAGTCAGGTTCTGCTGACTGTAGCTGCAGCAGTTTTGCAATAGTTTCTTAGGCAATTGTATTTTGAGCTGTATTTTTTTTCCAGGAAGCATAAAGGTGCTATGAATTCTGATCCTTCAGCTCTATGCTTGAGTCTATCCTATCTAGTTTCAAGTCTCCTTCACCCCATTGCAAGGGCTCTCAACAGGCAGTACAAATTTTCACTTGAACATTAGGCCCTACACCAGTCTTACCATCCTTGACCTGTCCATAGCATGTGACTTTACCACTACCCCTCCCTCTGAGCCCTTCCAATCCCATTCCCCATGCTTCTGTCCTGGTTTTCATCCTGCATCTCTGACTTTCTTTTTGTGAGGCCTCTTCTCCTTTCTCCTGATGTGCAAATCAACGTCCTTAGCTCACCTGGTCTAGTTCTACATTCCTTAATTAGACAAATTTTGCAGCTTTTCTTCCTCAGGATCTAAGTTCTAGCTTTTTCCTTTTGGTTCCCCTGCTAAAGCTCACTTCCTGCCTTGTTTCCGGCAATTTTCCTGCTGTTCTGGCCTCAATTCCCCACCTCAGTGACACAGTGCTGACAAACACCGGGTCTGAGGCACAAATGGTTCCATTAAATACATCCTGCCTCTAAAACATATATTTGCATCAACTGTTAAGACAGTCACTACCATAGGACCCTTCTTTCGTGTGGTGCCCTTCTTTTTTTTCCTGAACTTGCTTTGTTTTCTGGCTTTATGTCTAGATACACATTTTTGAAGGGATCCTCCTTTCGTCTCCATTTTGGTAACACTTCCAAGAGTATGCGTATTATCCGAGGAACAGTGCTGTAGCATGGCTGGCAGGAAAAACTCACAAACGATGCTGATCCTGCCTCACCGCCCAGCACGCAGCCGGGGCCCTGCAGCCCCAGGACTCCACTCCTGTGGCCCAGTGACCTTCTCAACCACGAAGAGGCTATATCTGCGCTGCTCTCTACTTCAGAGTGAAGGAAGCATGGCACTCACATAGGTCATATTGCAAATCCAGAGATTATGTTCTAGGCAAAAGGTCTGCCATCATGGTGAAATCATGCTTTCGGTTACAGTTCACTACTAAATATCCTCACTGCTTAAAAAAACAGGAGGGAGGGAGGGGAAGATGAGTCCTTCTGTTTATTTATGACAATTACCCAAAGATGCTATCACAGTTAGAGGGAGATTTATGCCAAACGTGGAACGAAACATTCCTTGGGTTAATCTGGAACAGCAGCGATGGCAGAGGCAGTGCCTGCTAGCGGGCTCTGAGCACGCTGTGCCCCACGCACGCCAAGTGCCATCGTCTTTTCCCGTTCAGGAGTGTTTGCAGCTGGGCCCTGGGCTGCTGATGCAGATCTGCAGCAGTATCTGAGCTCCCCACAAAGCCAGTTACAGTTCCTGCAGGGAGAGGCAGCTCTGCATACAATATTTTTCATAAATCTAGGAATTGTGGGAAAGGCTCCAAAGCACTGGAAGACACAGCTTTATAAAAGGGCATGAATTTCTTTATACAGGAGTGTCTGAGTCAGAGATGGGCTGCTGCAGCTCCCCACCTCGTTGTCGTGCATGGAATTACTGAATTTGTGAATTCTGGGTACCTCAGGTATAGAAGGAGGTATGTAAATTCAAAAGTCAGAGAAAACGTCCTGGCTCTCAAGTTCATTCAGAACCTCGATTTGCTTAATTAGGTTTAAGAGCAACAGAAATATTTGAAATCCCTCAGAAACTGAACGTTACCTAAACCCAGCGCAACCATAAGCATATTGTTAGATAGCGATTGTGTCTAATATTCACCTCCTAAAGCACCTCTAGTGGATAATCCCCCCGAAGTCGAGCATTTAATACAAATGACATGAATCTGGAGCTACCTCTCTCTTTTCAGTGTCTCCAGAGACAGTCTATATAGATATCTAACATGAGAAGGTTGAAGTTAGTTGAGAAGGAGCAGACAGTAGACAAGGAAGGTTGATTAAAACTGCAACAGTGTGTAAAAATTAGTTTTCTTTTTGATTTCAAAGGCATTGTCAGTCCTTCCCCTTGCTTGGCTTCAGATGCCTCAGAGCCTATTCCCTGACCATCAAGCTATCACACAGGACTCCAGCTTCAATGAAGAGCACAATGGGTGAACCTGGGTGCAACGCACCCATCCCATTGCCAGACCTGACCCCTCACTGAAGTCTTCCTCAGCAAGCTTGGGGCCTGCAAACCCATGACAGCCTCACAGTGCATTGGCCATGTTTCTCCTTAAACCACCAGCTCCAGGCACAACACTGGCAAACAGCTGTGGGTCAAGGTTAAAGAAGCAAGTTCTCTGCTTAAAACCAGCTGGCTCAAAAAACCCAGCTGTTCTTCTTTTAAAAGCCTTAGTATCCTTCTCTTGGAGAACGATAACCATATTCTGTGGCCTTACAGGGACATTACAGTTCATTCACTAATGGAAATCTGCCCTCCCATTAGTAGCAGTAGTCATGTGTGTCTCTTATTTGGCTTGCTGATGGCATGACAAACTGCCATGTCAGTGCATGCATGTAAGTAAAAACCTCTGCACAACCAGCACCCCACCAGACTCCATCCCTGTGTGGCCTTACTGTTCAGTTTGCTGTCCCTTTGGGTTGCTTCCCATCACAAGTCCACCTACCCCAATTTCTCTGCTCTCTAGCTACTAAACAAGGTGACTTACGCTTGCTTTTAGGATTTTGGAGCCAGACAAGGGGGGAAAATGAGACTGATGATTAGACGGGCATATCGTTATCTGGACCACTGTTCCCATTAACACGTAACAACCTTCTTCCTTCTGTTGTCTCACTGTCTGCCCTCTTACAGATCCTCTGTCCTCTCTTTAATCCCAATAAAAATGACTTATTAATGTCACCTCCATGCAGCTTTAGTATCCCACAAGGGGTTGGACACATTATTTCTTGTTCAGGTAAATCATACTCCCATGTACTTTACTTACAGGGAATGAGGTAATAGCTTAAAATTTGTAATCATCATTACGTGTTTGCAGCGAGGTCCTTGGGGACAGGAGATGAATGCGTTAGTCACTCTTGACAGCTGTGGCCAGAAGCTCTAACTCTTGAATGTATGCTTCTACCCACCTACCCTTTATTTTTTACCCAACAGTGCTAGTTAAAAAACATCAGCTGATACTCACATCAGCTTTACAAAATGGGTAAGTATCAGTATTATCATCCCCAAAATACAGAAGAAGGAGAGAAATTAAGCTTAGGTAGGGATCAAAGCTCAGGAGGTGCCATCCTCAGCTGCCTCTGGTTTGAAAGGCCTCTCCTCCATGACGTTTATATGATGGCTTATCAAACTAGACATACGCCAGCACAGGCTTACAACAGGCTGTGGACCAGTGGGCCACCAAGTTGTCCTGCTCAAAATAACAGTAGATATGGTGAGGTTTTGACCGCGACTGTCCTGCCTCTGTTAGCTATACCCAACAAGGGTTTCCACAGGGAAGCTGTGCCTGAGGGACCCTTTTGACGTCATCCAGCCATTAGGCAGTGTGGGTGACCGAGGGGCTTGGGCTCGCACACCCTCATGCCCCAGATGAATGGCACCGTATCCTTTGAACCTTCACTACAACCAATACATCCCCAAGCCATAGGGACAGAAAATGAGCAGGGCTTTACATGCCTAAGGCCGTGCCTTAGTGAGCAGAGCTCCTGACGGCCAGCCAGCTGCCCAGCCGAGTGGCTCATATTCCCTCCCAATTCTAAGGGCTCCTTGGCATCCTTGGCTACAACCACTTTCCAGAAAGGGTCGTCATTCAGAGAAAGGCCTCGGCAACCCTTCCTTGGAATGTGGAAGGGGAAAATTGAGTATGATCATTCAGTTTAAAGCAAGGAAAATGCACTCAGAAAAGGAAAGGGATGGTATTATTAAAACTATTTATAGCATTTATACCTAGCTGTTACTATTAAAACTACCAAAATAACATAGCATAACATAGAATTAAAATAGTGACCAGAGCATTAAAAACAGTAACTGTGATCAATAAAGAATTACAGAAGCAGAAATCGTGGTTTTAGACTATCCTGATCAAGCCCCTGTAGACTTTTGCATACTTGCAATGTGATCTCATGAACTTCTGTTTCTACCAAGAACAAAAATAAAACGATCACATGAAAAATGCAACATGCTGCCAACACAAGTTACCAGGAGGGCTGAAGTTCACATGGAGTGTTTAAGTTAAAAAAAAAATTAGAAAAATTAAAAAAGAAAATAAATACATTAAACCCCTTAATCCTTAATTATTCCACAATTACGGTTTTTCATATTATCTTGTGCCCAAGTTTAAGCTTCAAATACTGAACTCCTCTCCCTTCTCACTACCTGAATTACATCTTTCCTGCTGCAGAATATTTTTTTTTTTTAATTTCAGGATTGTTTTAAGATAACTGGAAAAGCAAACAAGCTGGCCTAATGAAGTGTAAGAATCTAATAATGAACTACCAGAAGTTTCAGATGTAGAGCAAAGTTAAGAAAAGTTTTGCAGTAGCTCAAGCCATGGGAGGTAGGTATCCACACAAACGTCTTCCCGGCAAACCACAACTAGGACCTCAGGCGTCAGGAGCAAAGAACTTACTGTGTGCATCAAAAACAACCAGTGGACTAAAACTCTCTATCACACACCTAGGAAATTTGGGAATGCCTCTGTGGGCTGGTGCTGTTGCCAGTATCTTGTGAAATTCTACTGCATCTACCCTGCAGCCAGCCTCCCTGACTTGAAGACAAGAGGCAGCTACCCAGCCAGCCGATAAGTAGCACCGCTTCCATCTGACCTCCTCCCCCTCACTTTGGCAGCCCAAGAGAAAGGGAAATTGTGGGGGGAAACACGTCCAACCCATCTCCCTTCCTGCCACAGCAACACCTTTGAAACTGTTAATGTGAACACTGCTGCTCCTTCCCGTTGTACCTTAAAAGTGGCATTTCGGAAGTCAGTAATGAAAGTGTTTTCCAAACAATTTTCCGCTCTCCTCCTTCCCCATGGAGCTTGAGATACCGCATGCTTGTTCTGCACAGCGGCATGACCTCACAGCATCATTCTCCTGATGTAAAATCCCATGCCAGAGGCAGTTGTCTGATGCAAAACCAACCCACTTCCACACAGACTGAGATTCATTCCAGCTCACATTTTTTTAAAAATATATTTTCAACTCAAAAATAATGGAAGGGTCACTACTTAAAAAGCATCTGAAGAATTAATCTTCAAGCAAAAATGTTTTGAGAAAGTTATGTATGAAATACAACTAGTTACACATTTTGGTGAAAGAAACCCATCAAAATGCAATTTTGTTGAATCAAAAACATTAATTATGGCCATATTGGTTTTGATGAAGTGCTTCCACTGCAAAAATTTGATATGACTCCAAAGAAACTTTTTAAAGTCTCAGATTTTCCATTCCACTTGCAATTTTTCCCTAAGGCCAGGTTTTTTTAGTTTTGTCTTTCTTTTACCTCTCCTTTTAAATCCATCTTATTTTGCATTATTCATAAATACTTTGTTTCCCTGAATCACACACTTTCTTTCCCTGAATGGTACAGTGAATTATGAATGAAAAATAATCCAAATATCCTAGCTCAACAATCTAGGTAAAAATGCACTCTGAGGTCCAAACAATTTGTTATGTCCAACAATCTCTGACATTTCCAACAGCAAACTCTTCATTCTCAATTTTTTAAAAACATTTGCACAGTTTTTGAGTTCTGATTCCAAATGTGAGAAATGTTTAAATTGCATTATTGCCCCTTGAGGCAGAGGGCAGCAAAATATCAAAATAATGCCTCTCCTGTTTGGTATTTGGTTATTGTATTTATTCACCAGTTGAAATGTGACACTAATTTGTATCCATAATTACCGTGGCACTACCCACATGCAGTGCAATATTTAATTCCAGATAAAGAGTACCTGTTCTTTTTGTTTTACTGATGAGAAAGTCAACTGCATTAATTTCTTCTGTGCAATTTCAGCAGAATGTATTTTGACAAGAGGCAATAACTCGTCACTACACGATTTGTAACAAAAGGGGGACTGCAAACTCTACAGGATATTTCTGTTTAGCAAATCTCCCATTTTCCTTTTCATGTGTCATTGGAACTGTTTATTTTCTTAACACCAGCAACACTGATCTTTTCACTGGTCAGTGAAAGCATACTGCAACAGAAATACTGGTCTGAGATTGTAGCCCCTTTCTCAGTCCTCCCCTGTTTCTCTAAATCTGCTAAAGCTCCAAATACTTATTTTTCTTCCTGCAAATGTTTGACCCATGTGCCTAAAGATAATTTTGAATAGAGGATTTGGGGCTTTTAAGACTGCATCAGACAACAAATATGCATAATGTCAGTGACCTCAATTTAGCTTCCAAAATAGCACAGAGAGGACTCCCAGATTAAGGGTACAGAGAGCAAGCAAGCTGCTGTTCTGCTGCTTTTCATTTTCAGAGCTTACTTAATTAGAAAGCCATTCTGGAGGGATACAGCATTAAAAGACATATGAGTCGCAAGAATTGTTACAAGCAGATGGAGGCTCAATAACAGGGAGAGTGAAATTGAGGAACAGAGCTCAGGGATCAAGTGATTTATAGGCAGCAATTTTTGTTTAATTGGAAACAGAAGGAGTTCCTTATTAAGGACCATGTTATTCCCTCCACTGAGCAGATTTCTGCTGGGAAGGCAAAGCAGTAACCACTGCTTAGCTGTCCTCGCGCCTCATGGCCACAGTCCCTCTGCAACACTCAGCGTGCTATGGGGGGGTGCAGAAAACAATGACTTCATGTGAGGATGATGGGTTTGAGGAGACCCAGGATTCCTCTGCAGGACCTTTCCAAAACCAATATACCCACCTCTGCCATCTGGAAGAATGGCCCAAAGAAAGCAGCTGGGAAATGCAGTTTCTAGGGAAGCTGTTATCCAAGCCTGGGAAAGGAATTAACAAGTCTACACATGCAGAGAGCACCTAAATGCTCTCTTTTTCTTTTTCTCCCAGTGACTGCAAGCAAGTGCATAAAGGAACGTGCCACCATGTTAACATTTGGGCTTAACATAGCTACTCAAGGACAATATAGCTAAGCATAAAACGAAACTATTCAGGTAGCTGAGATTTTATCTCAAAAGATGCTGAAGTGTGGAATCGTTAAAGAAAACCTAAGGGCACTCAGTATCAGAGAGGGTGCAAGGAACAGCATTGCACTAGGTAAATGACAGCTGGTGCGGGAAACATCTTTACAGTGACTGGAAAGATCCCATTAATGATTCCTGTCCTCAGACAAGGACATCTCAGTCTCGGTGCACGCCCATCACTGCGCTTTCAAATAATGGTTACTTTTCAGACCATGACAGACAAAAAGGACACAAATTCCAGGACTTTCTCTCTGCCGGCCCCACCTCACACCCTTTTTCTCCCAAATGAACCTCTCCTAGTCCTTCACACAAGGTCTAACACACCAAGGCGATATTCCCACTCTGCAAGGTCTCCATGCTGTTCCTGAGACCAGGGGTGCTTGCTCAGGAGTAGCTGTATTTTTGACTGATCCACTACTGCCACCCCTGCCTTTCCATGTCAACAGGTTGCACAGTTCAGATACTCTCCTTCCGAAATTGTCCCAAGACGGGCTTGAAAAAAAATCACTGTAACACCTGAAGCATGTCACAAGCCAAGGAGTCTAGAAACTGTATACTGTGTTATCTTCCCTTATTCATATAAGTCCCCTTCAACTTCCCCTCTTATCTTCCACGTTGCAGCGTCGTGTCTCTTCCTATTAAAGCAAAGGTGATTTGCTATGCCTCCCTAATGTACAACAAGTCCCCATATAAATGAGTCCTTTAATATCTGCTGTCTCAAGGCATTAGACTGTAACCTTAGGGCCTTCATCAATCTGTGTCTCACCTTTATTAACTGCAACCTCAATTAAACCAATGGGACTGTGAAGAAACCTGGGACCTGGGCTTATAGATTTTAACACAGAAACTGATATCTTCTTTCTGTATAGTAGATCATCATCTATTCCAAGAGCTAATTAAAAAATAAATGTTTGGGTAATGAGATGCCCATCAATGTTGCCCAGGTTATACATGTATTATCTATACATATACCTGTACTGTCCCTCTGCTGAAAACTTTTGAATTAGAGAAGCTCCTTACAGCAAAAGCCTAAACTGGTGATCTTTTCCTACTGGCAGTTGTATTATTAGTTGTAATTTCAGATCTCTTGCATTTTCTTTAAAGAGATAGCTTGTACAGAATTCTATGGGAGGATTTTCTTCACAATAACTTTTGTTTCCCATTTCTTCATCAGTACAACAGTTTATTCTCATGCAAAGCCCTGCTCTGTGCCTTGTAAGCTGTATACTTGCAATCTTCTTTCTGATGACTGTTTTGTGTAATTGTTTCCTTTTGTGGATAAAATGCTTTCTTAAGCTGTCAAGTGTTTCTTTTGACGACTCTCTATATATGTGACCTATGCATCTCATGATGCATATGAATAAGGAAAATTGCAGCTAGTATGAATGGGAAAGAAATCCCCTCTCTATGAGCATGTATAACATTTTAAGGCTAGATTCTGCTCTTTTTCATTATCACTGGAGTAAGTTAGCTTCACTGTAAGCAAAAGAGATTCTGCTCAGTTTCAATGCAACAAATCCAGAGAAACTCCACTGAAGTCTCATCTATCATCAGATACTGCCCTTAGTTTATTGGGGTGGATCCAGCGTAAATAACTAGTGACATAGCTCAAATAGAGCTTCCTGACTGGTCCTTTTATAAAGTGCTGTCCATACTTTGGATACTGTCTTCAAAACAAACAATAACAACAAAAAATCAGTGCATCCATTACCTTCTAACGAGTGATTTTTTTCCACTTCCACGATGCCTCCAAGGCACCCTGTAAAAACAGGCGGCTGACTGGCCAGCAGTACAGGCCTTGGAAGAGTAGCAGTGTTGTAATTCTCAGCTCAAGAGGTCATAACAGTTCCTTGGAAACTCCTTTTAAATGACATCTTGAGGTTATAACAGCAACAATATATTCCAGAAATATTTCAAATCCCGGGTGGACCAGAGAATGCGGGACTTGGAGAGCTGTGCAGCACCACAGCAGCCAAGCAGGATGTCTCCAGGGGGCCCTGGAATCAGCAGGGCCACTTTATGTATAATGTGTTTTGCCTAAAAGTGGTGCTGTCCCGTAGAGCAAGAGAGTCTGGCTATTTTTGAAAGAGAAGGGAGACATGAAAAGAAAGCTTCAGGTGTTTAAGGTCTCCTGTGTAAGAGCTCAGGAGCTGACAAAGTACAGATCTGAAAAAAAATATCATGAAACACACACCACAGCTTTTGGATGCTTGCCTAAACTGAACTCTGAATACAGTTTAAGAAAGTGTTTTTCAGTCTCTCACATCCACCTTCCTAATAGATAATTATAATGTCACCTGTGTCTGACTCTTGGCAGGACATCTCTAACAGGTCCCATCAATATGGCAGAAAATCTCTCCGAGCACAAAGATTTCTTCTCAAATATGACAATGAAAAGGAAACAAATAATCTATTTCTCTGTCTCTCTCTAGTGGCATCACTGTGCTACTCAATGGAAAAGGAACAGTCATCCTATGATTAAGTCTGGCACTTCCTTTCACTGTGATACCCTGCTCTGCCCTTCCTGCTCAGCCCAGACTCTCAAACCTGTTTTGAGTAATAAGAGCTCCTAACATACACTGAGGTCTGTGTATCTTGAGACAGCATGTTTCTTAAGGTACATGCTCACTGTAATTTCCATGTCATTGATAACTGTCAGGGAACTGCATGGAGTTTTAGAAGTAAGCCATCATTAGTTCAAAAAATAATCACACTGATAAAGCCTTATGCTGCACTTTGAAGTTTACCTTGTACTGACTATACCTCTTCACATCAGAAAGCCTCTGCAGGATGGAGCCTCATTGAAAAGTCTGCTTGGAAAATTACTGAGCAGTCAGTCCTTCTGTTAATATCCTGTTAAAAATGAATGTTTTTAGACTAGAAAGCAAGCACGCTCTGAATAAAGATCAAAGCCTTAGAAGTTTATTTGAAAATCTTTTCAAGTAGTTGCAGTTCTGTAATCCCTTGTAACAACGAAGGCTATTCCAAAATATTTCCTAGCTCATTAACAGCATGAATCTGGCTTCCTCTTTACTGTTAGCAGAGATGCGCATTGACTCTCCCCAAACGATGAGCCAATTTAAGGAGTGACCCATTATTTTCTAACATAACAAGCTAATGAAAAAAAATCCATTCAGAACCTGTCAGAAATTTAACAGTGGAGAGAGAGCTACTGTCTTTCATTGTCCATCTTCTAGAAATGCTGGTTCAGTATTTTGGCCTTTGTGCTTCCAAATGTCAGGAAAGTTTTGAGGCTGAGTTTAACAATGACGAAAAGTTGGGACTCGATTCAAATTTATATATTGATGTATATACTAATGAATATCAAATGGAGATGTATCATTGCTACTAAGGATACAGAGTCTGATACTGTTTATGGGTGCTCTATGTTTATAAATTACTATTATCTTCACAGCTCTCTGCTTCCACGATTATTTCATCCAAATACCCACCACTTCTCATCATTACATGCTGTATTACACAGCACACTTTCTTTTTTTTTTCACTTGAGAAGCAAAATTAGTCTGGAATTTTAACTGCAACTCTTAAAAACTTTATAGCTTAATGTAAGAGCAGCACCACCCAGAGGTTCAACCTAATTAAAAATAGCCTGAAGGTTTTTACTTCCAGATGAACTTAAAAGGAAGAAAAAACCTCCTCTTGTTGTCTGTACTGCTATTACTGGATTAAGTAGTACTATGCAATGGGAGGTTAATGGAGCCATCCTCATGATTAAGTTCAAGGGATTAATATTTCAGTTCAGTTGTTTTTTATTTAAACATTTTTTCCAAAGGTCATATTAGCGCTGACTACTGCAAACTCAGGCAAGTCTCTAATTACCCATCATGTTTAAATGAACCATGTAGAAAACTTTAGTTCAGTGATGTTCAGCAAGCATCCCGCAATGCAAAAATTGACATATAAGGTAACTTCATAAAGCTAGATAAACAAGACAAAGCCCGTCCCACTGCTGCGCAGATTAGCTTGAACTCACGCCTGCTAAAGGGCATACCCAAAGTTCACTTAAGTCTACAAGAAGACAGTGATTGACTTTGATGGGGTTTGGATCTACAATACCAGCAACCATATAAGTACAGGCACAAACTAACCAGGTCAAACAAAGGAACCACTAGCACAAAATGGCATGAAGTGTGTACTCCTTCCCCAACAGACATCTGAAGGTAATCTGACTCACAAAAGAGAAGTGCAAAAGCCATGTATCAAAGGTTCAGGATTTTCAACTGTCTTGTCTTAGCAATTTAAGGAAACTGCAAAACATGAAAAAGTCTAGGAAACATGACCAGGTTGCTGCTTAAAATCCAAGCCTGCTTCAACAGACAGGTAGAGATAAACTCCCACAGAGAAGGTGAGATGCCATTCTCACATCCAGACCTGCCCACCTTTCTCTCTCTTTGCCCTGATCTGGGTTTCTGTTGAGCACCTGAGCTCCATGAAGAAGGGAAACTGCTGAAGGTGTTTTGCCCTCTTATTATGGGTGAAGGACTACCACCCTGATCACGAGGACTACCACCCTGACCATGCTGCAGCCCAACCAGCCAGCACGGATCCTGAGGTCAGCTCTTCTCATGTGTGCTGGAATACGTTCAGTGAGCTGTGGTGACAGAAAATGTGCGTGCCATAGCACTTGTGTGTTTAAGTCTACACTATGGTATGCTTTTTATCTTGCTATGCAGTTGGACATCTTGAAGTCCTCTTGAACAGATCTTTTAATGAAATTGCCAATAGCACAGTTGAGTTTTGGGGTCAGACCTTCCTGCTACCAGGAAAAGAGATGTGCAAATTCCCTAGAAGCCAGCAGAGACAGAAAAATAAGGGATACTACAACTTAACACTACTTAGAGGATCAGTTCCTTTGGTAACTCCCTTCCTCACCAATCTCAGTGGGCCACAGCATGCGGAGGTCATGCTGGGGCCTCATCCAGACCTCAAGCCTACTACAGGAAGTAGTACAGTAGAAAAATAGCTTTTCTACTGAACATCAGCGTGTGCTAGATTTGGTCCCTGGCTCCTCTCCTTCTGAAGTTAATACAGTTCATGGAAGTTTAGTTCACCAGATGGTCAAGCCTACTTAGATGAATCTCATAGAACTTCACTAAGTCCTTTGCTTTTTTCCATTGAGAGGCATGCCATCAAAATGTATAACATGATCTCCTTAGAGCTCCAATTTGTTTTTAATCTGGTTTCATTTGTGTGTATCACTATTGGTAGCTTCTATCTCAGAAAAGTTCTGTACCATGCAAAACCTTATTTAAGAAAAAAAAAATTGGCAGTAGAACAAAACCTCTTTCCATTATAAGAACTTATCTTTTTAATGCTCTATCAGTGTTTTATTATTACTTCAGTACTTGACATCTTCCAAAAGCATTAAGAAGTTCTTGAGAGGTCTTACAACTTTACGGTGTATTCTCTGATGCCAATTCTGATCACAATCTAGTTGAAGATACGTTTAATGAACACTAGAGAAATAAAGGCCTTTCATATGTGATCAAGTTACTTGAGGAAGCAAAACAATCCTTTAAAAACATTGGTTGCTTGGTTTAAAGCTCTATTTAAAACATGTGTTGAGTACATACTTTTGTTGAGGATAACAGAAATTTATCTTGAATTTTTGGAGTATTCCAAATGATGGTAGACAAGTATCAGAAATGAATGAGATTATTAACTTGCAAAAAACCCTTTTAGAACAATGACTATAACATGTCATCTTTTCCCCATATCATGGAAATGTATTTAGAACTATAGAAATATAGACAGACATTAGATTTAGTGATGGCAAGTGAATAATTAAGTCATCTGCTACTCTATATAACAGTAAAAAGATTATTCTGAGTTAGTTACAGAAGTTATTCCTAAAAATTTCTTATCACTTATGTTATTTAAACTTTCTTACATATCAATTAGTTTGAAATAATAAGTCTTTAGGCTATCCACTAATTGCAGCACTGTAGACACAATCTGTATTTAAAATTATGCAATGAAAATTAAGCTGAAGCACCAAGCTGTCTTGGCTAACAAAAAGGTTTCCTCAGCCCTTCGGATAAAGAAGGAGAGATAATGGGGGCACTGAATTCACAGGAGAACGCTTTCTCAGTTTACTATTCTGTCGTGTCACATGTTAACACAGACTACCGAAGCCACAAGCTGTTATGCAAGTGTTTAATTTGCAGCGTTGCATTTTCAGTGCATTCATTTTCTGACCGTACGGTATGACTGTTTTTGGACAAAAAAGGAAAAGAACTCCAGTGATTAATGCAAA
The DNA here is from genome assembly GCA_035590195.1 of Aviceda cuculoides. Taxonomy (NCBI): domain Eukaryota; kingdom Metazoa; phylum Chordata; class Aves; order Accipitriformes; family Accipitridae; genus Aviceda; species Aviceda cuculoides. The sequence continues at coordinate 14,521,325 of JAVJGG010000082.1, read as the reverse complement.
GGAAGAACAGCAACATATATAACCTGAAGGATAGCTGATTAAGAAGATTCTGCAACGGGATCATTTACAAATGCAAGGTAAATGTGGATGGGAAATTTAGATAGTTTAGTTACTCTTTTAGAAGTTAGAGGGAGGCTGGTTGCAGAGGAACATCTGGTCTATACATCAGGAGAAGACACCATTTTTAGTTTCTCTCTCTCCTGCTGTTATGGCTCTAGGCTCTCAAAGTAGGCTTCAACCCATTCTTTAAGTCTTGCTGTCTTTGCAGAAGGATCTTAGGACAACTGAATTTCTCTTGTCTGGTTGTATTTTGCTTCACTAATGCACTGAAACTACAATTTGGCATTTGTATCATTATAGCTGGTTCACGCTGGCATCTGTCAGAGACACACAGCATGGACTGCCACATCAGTCACAGCTGCTCACTGCAGCCGCTGTCCTCAGCGGCAGCGATGATGGGAAGTGGGATTATTTTAAAAAGCACAGCCATTAATTGATGGGTGCTTTTTCCCAAATCCTCTACGCCTGCAGCATGAATGAGGAGTCAAAGATAACATTCAGCGATTCAAACAGATCTTGGAAATGGTGTCTTCCTGCCATAGAAATTAGAAAAAAAGCAGCTGAAATATTCTGTGTTGAAAAGCGTGGCTGACTGAGGTAATCACACCTAAGAGTGACGCTTCTTTAAAGTCAGACAAACTGCAGCAGCTCGCTATCTTGTCAGTCTTCTCTGCATGCTACACCAGCAGTTACAGAGCTGTTCCACCTTACTGTCTCCCATATCCTACGCTTAATTGTACTTTTAAATAAGAATAGGCAGAGCATTGGGCAGTCAACTTTCTGTGTGTAGTACAGCTTCTTTTTATCTTCAGACAATAGCAGTTTACACTTCTGTGCACAAAAAAAAGATACCCCCTTTAACATTTAGCCTAGCCACTGTGAGATTTCCTAAAGTCAGTACCCTACACTCGATATGTGACTCTTGTAAAAGACACTGAAAAATGTTCTCTATTATATGCATGTTTATTAAAAGAGTGCTCCTACTAATATTAATAAATGGTTACAGGAGGGAAACGAGTGTGAATACCGAGCCAATCGTCTTAATGACATGTCTGTGTGCTTGTGGATGCATATACTCACAAAATGGGGGAAAAACGGAAGGCATCTAATTATTTTTAAGTAAATCAAAATAATTACTTCACTGGCATAAACGCAGATTTTGTATATAAATTCAGGTTAATGAAATACTCATACAAAAGACACAGTTTGTTCAGGGAGGACAGGTACAAAGAAGGTCTTTGGTGAGGTATTTATCAAAGACCTTTATTTTTTTTCTGATCTCCAGCATATTGTAAGAGAGGGACCTGCTGAAAGTCTCTGGGTAATGACAGATTGGACATGAAAATGGACATTGTTGTGGTGGGCACTTATAATGGATGATTACACTAGGAAGATCAGGTGGTGAAACTTCCTTACTTGCCCAGAAAACTTTTCAAAAAGGAATACACGAGGACATAGAATACTCCAACTTCCTAGCGGGCAACATTCATATTTACAATACGTACTCTCTACTTTAAGCGTGATTGGATGTGAAAACAGACACCTATTTCACTTAAAAGATGTGGACCTGTGAGCAGGCTTATTGCTTTTTCACACTATATCAATTCCTGCAGCAGCCATAGAGAGGATCTTGGCCTATGTAAAATCCTCAAACATGGTTTATATCACTGAAATAAATCTGCTTATGAGGGAGTTACAACCATTAAAGGACAGCTGACATTATGAGGAATTAACCCCAGCCTTAAGAAAAAAAAAAAAAAAAAGAAATCACTTAAAACGTAAAAAAGGGAACTAATAATTTAAAAAATTGAATTAATTTCCAACCAATTAGTATTTTCAAGTGGGACCTGCAGCAGTGTCTGTCTGAATACAAATGGGAATGAAGGGTACTCCAGGCCAAGAGGAGACGTTAACACTAACATGGAATTGGGAAGAAGTTACTGCAGAATTTATTCCATTATGCCATGGAGAGCGTGAGCCCCTGCTCGGAATTACAATGATTCCCCAAGAAAAAGACTGACAGTGAGTTATCGTTCCCAGGAGCTGCTACAATTTCCATGCTACTTAGCATTACAGGCTCGTATATCCATCACATCTCAACTTCAGCAGCATCCAAGCTATGTGGTATAAGGTGTATTACTAAAAGAACAAGGAAGGATTTAATTGCCGCCGAGGCCATCAATCCTATCAGGAATACTGATTCCTGAAACCCGATCTCTGCTTTGAAAACTGAACCTGCAGAATTTTCAGCCTAAAGGAGCATTTTAAGAGCAGAAATACTACACTGAGATCTCACTGACCTATATAACACTCTGCAGAATAAAACTGATCCAAACAGCTGCTTCTAAATATACTAATAATCTCAAGAAGGACCACAGATAAGCTATTGTATATCTAATAGTTTCTAGAAATACTAACCTTCAGTATCAGCAGGTTGCAAAATAATTTGCCCTATGAGCTTCATGCCATATGTTTCATGCAGGCATCAACACCTACTTTGTGAAAATAAAGCTGTCAGAATGTGAGCTACCACATGCAGTATCATTCCCACAGGCCATCAAGTAATTAAACATGGAGGCTGACATTGCACCGTGCTGAATTCTGGTTGTGCATAACAGCTATCAAAAGACTTACAAAAATCCAAGTTAAGAAAAAATGCCAGCTTGATTCCAGACAACACCTACATATGCCTGAAGTCTCACTGAAACACTCTATCATGCACTTAAGTGTTCATCTGAAACACAGCTTAAAGGATAAGGGAATTGTAGCAGTAGCTTTTAGATCCTACTTTTTAGAGCTCTCATGAGCCATCCCTACCCAGCCAAAATGTCCTAGTGGAAAAATAATTTTGCTTGTTCAGACCAGAATTGTAAGTCTACATCCTCTTTTTCTGTCTCAAAAATTTTAACTTAGGTTTCTACTATTGACAAACATAACTGTTAACTAAATGGAAGTTCCTCCTTTAGATGACTAATTAGTCACTAGTGGATTCAGACAGATCCTGAATGAAGTCGTAAATGTAGGTCATTTCTCTAGATTTCCGCACAGCTATTATCATGGCTTAGAAGGATTATATGCCTCTCCTGCTCAGAAATATTATCTAAGGTCATTAGTTTTGTTCAACCCAAAGCCAGTGGTTTCTTACATAGGAGTGAGAGCTGATACTTCTTTTTGGCCTGCAGGAAAAATTGACTCTCTCCTTCTGCACAGCCTGCCCTCCTCCTATCCAGGTACTTCAAACATTCATAATGCCTTGCCCTGTGGATACAGCAGTGAGAGCTTAGGGCAGAAAGGGGTGGAAGAAAAAAAGTTTCTTCCCATCGTCCTCATATTTGCTTTGGAGCAAGGTAAACCTTGGGGCGACGGATTCTTTCACCCCAGTTTGGAGCTCCCTGCGTTCTTGGTGCTAATCCATTTTGTTTCCCAATTTTCATGCACAGGTATGGTACACTGAATGGTAATTCCACGATGCAAAGCATCTCCTAATACCACTCCCTTTACACAGTCTATGAGGCTGAAGTCCTGAGAGCAAGAAAAGGCAAAGGAAAGAATAATTCCAGTGGTGTCATAAGGGGTTACACAATACCACAGGAGGTTCTTCTCTGAGGTTGGATCTCCTTCTAACTGCAGGAGCAATTGGATTTTTCCAGGTCCCCACCATCCTCCCAGCTTATCCTAATTTGACCCTGGCAGGTGACATGAGGTTGGCCTCATGTTGTTAAAAATGTAAGGGATGTATGATGAGAACAGAGTTAAAACAGATACTTCTTTTTTTTAAAATGTTCACTGAGTTATTTCAAGGCAGCTCAGGTCTATTCCTATCTTCCTGCTTTTCAGGAAAGGAAGACAGAACATCCCTCAGGAAGAGAAATCAATATTCTCGTGACACTTAAACACAAACAACAAAGAAATCCCAGTTCCCTAGTGAGCAGCTGCCAATTTAATTTTGCCATCTTCAGTAAGTCACTCTTTTGAATACTGTCAAGGTGCCAACATATTCATTACGGGCTCTACTTTCTTTTGTCACAACTACTTCGCTCAGGAAATGTACACTTTTAGTTGCCTTGCCTGTGTCAAAGAGGAAAACAACATTCATGAAATCAAGGCCCCGCCTAGCAGCTTTAATCTCTAACCTTACCACAAGGAGAGAACTAAACAATATTTAAAATTGTGCTATTTTTAACAAGTGTTTGAAAAAATGATCACTTATTTTGCAGCAATATAAACATTTAAATAAACCATAAGCATGTAATGATATGTATAGATACATGAAGAATATGTTGGCGTCCATGTGGGCAGAGACAGGTGAGTCACAGCAAAAAAGCCTGACAAATCAACTTAATAGTCACACTTTATAAATAATCAAACTTATATAGCATTTGCCTTTCAGTAAAGTATAGGTGTCAATCTGTGTTGTGCAAGGCACGGATCAAACATACAGAGTTGGTTCCTTCTTTCTTGCAAGTACATGTCCATAAAAGTACCCATGATAAGTATTTAAAAACAAATCAAACCAAAAGCCCTAGACAGGCTGATAAGACAATCTGGGGGGAAAGCACAAAGAACCACCACACTGATGCTGGTCAGGGAGCAGAACAGCACTCACAACAAACATGCGCCTTCACCACTGCTGGTGGTGCATTGCTGCTAACACTGGTACCGGCACCACACAGACTGGAAGAGGAGTGGTCCCAAAAACTGAGCCTTGATTGTCATTAGGAAGGACTATGAATTACAGAACAACTGTTAAGACCTTGTGCGGGATGGTGAAACGCCACAGAAGGATGTTCTGCAGCAAGGAGGAGCTGCAGCTCTCGAGGAGGCTCCTTTTACTCCTGCACACGTGTGTGAGTTGAGCCAGAGGACACTGAAAAGCAAACACTGTCTGCCTGGCAATTAACCAAAATCCTTTGCATCCAGGTAACCGCAGCAGAAAGGCAGGTTTTGTTACCAAATACAGTCCCCACTGAGAAGCCATGGTGCTTCTCTCCTCAAAGACAAGCAAAACATATCAAAGCATTCCAGAAGAAAGCAATAGAAGGTGAAATATTAAATAAAAATACAAAGCAAGCAGGACTCACTGATTCAGTGACAAAGGTGTGTGGCTTACTGGTACCCCCTTGACAGTGAAAGCTCAAGACCTCCTGGTGTAACTGTATTTACAAGAGGTTTCAGGAAGTTTGCTTATACATAATCATGTCTCCTGATAGCAGAGATACCCCTGAAATAATACTTCATTCTATCAGCATGTTCTAATCACCAGCCCTTCCATAAAGCAATGAAAAAACCTGTTTTAATCTACTTTCATTTTTCTTCCAGGCTTTGCCTGCCTTCCCTCAGTTGTCTTCTGTTCCCTTCCTCCTCCCTGAAAAACTCACCCTCGTACCTCTAAATCTTTAGCCTTTAGGCTTCATTAATCCTATTTTACTGATTCGCATTCATAAATTCTTTCTCTTTGTCCCCCAATTTTCCTCCTGCTCTGATGTCCTGGTTAATTCTTTCTTTATCCTATGCTCTAGTGTCCCAGATGACAAACCCTTAATTTATCTGCTTGGTAAGTTTAATCTTCAGAGGTACCCAGAATTCCTACCTTCAACACCTCTCCCCACCTCATACCTCTACATTCAGATGCTCTCAATTCCTAAGCCCACATCCTTCCCCCGCATCAATCTTCTTTACCTCTTCAGAGAGACATTTCATAGTGCCTGGTTTTCTGATCTGAAAGTACTGCAGCTACTGTGAGCAGAGAACAGAGGATATTCTGATGACCCAAAGGGCTGTGGAAAGAAATCTTGTATAATCATGCTGTTACACACAGCCCCTGACCGCTGCACTGAGGTGGGGCAAAAGCAGCAATAAATAAAACAGGCAGGGAGACAATGGGGTGGGGTATGATTTGAAGAAGCCACAAATTGCTTTCACGGTATAAAAGGGATGTAATGGTCAGTGGCAGCATATGTTATGCAGCTAGCAGATAATAATCAGGGCTATAATTGCTCAAAGATTTCAGAAGAACCACCAGGCAGTAAATCGTGGATGCTCCTGACTTAGTTTTGACATGTAAAATGAAAACAACATTAGCATTACTAGATAAAAAGGGGAATGTTTCACTCACTTTCACTATAGTCTCATATTCCATTTCTACTTCTGTTTTTCCTCTACTTCTTGTTCTTCTATGCTCTTTAAAACAAAACCAAGGATCATTTCAATTTGATATGATTAACAATTACTCTAAGCTGAAATGACAATTCTGTGCATTACAGTAAAATAACATCTCTTTAATCTATGCACTTAATGAAAAACAAAAGATTACTTCATGCTTCTGTGTGCCGGCTCATTAATATTTGACTAGGTACATGTTAGTCAGAGAAACCAGTCTATTTATCACAACCTGTCACTCCATACTAAAGGAGGACAATATTTCAACTGTGTTATGTGGGACATCCGGGTTTAGTTGAAGTTGCAGCTTACGCACATCACAAGAAGTGTCACTTTTTTTCTGGGAGGGGGAAAGAAGAATGTCTCTGAAGGAAAAATGAGGATCAGCCATGCCACCTGAAATATGTGCTTGAAGAAATACAGCTGGCCATTGCAGCAGGAAGGCCTTAGACTGCAGTCAGACCTGATCCCATGAACTCAGTGCAGTTTGGATGGAAAACCTTCAAGGACATCACCAAGTGCTTACGAGAGTGGTGCTGCTCCTTCGCCAGACAGCCTATTCCCGTTGGGTCAGTCTTGCACAAGTGCCTGAGCAGGACAAGGTGTGGGACACACTGCTGTTGGAGCTGTTACTGCTCTTCACTCGCCTTCGTCCTGAGTTGGTGTTTATCTCTGGAGCTGAAACTTCTGTTTGCGAGCTCAAAAGAGTGGCAGGGTTGTCAGATTGTCCCATCTACCTAGAAAACCCTGACGTGCTGCAGGCAGCTGCATGCTACAGAGCTGACTCATTGGGATAGCTGTGATTCATCACGCACCACCCCGGGCACCCTGAACTTAAACCTCTCTCTCTTGAAGAAGTCTAAGGTCTGGATCAGAGAAGTCCTGAAGGTAATCCAGCAGCAACCAGAAAGACCCAGGTTTTTTAGTTTGTGCAGTTACCAGAAGGTGGCTATAAAATTATAGCCAGGAACTGAAAAAATGGCTGACTTTTTTGTTCTTGCTAAGTGCGGTCTTTAAACAATGTTGCCATGCTATTTTTCAAGTGGCTGCAGTATGTTTCATTCTGTTGTGTTAAATTATTGTGTTAACTGTCTTGTTTTGCTCTAAAATGAGTGTTATTTCAGTATTAAGTGATTTACTGCTTCATACGGATAGTAATTGCACAAGTATGTTGCTGAATCTGGTTCTGTTTGTAGAAATTAAATCACAGCTCTTTTATGATATAGTTGGTGCCACTAAAATCTTGACACTTCCCACATCATATACTTTATACTCTATCACATATTCAAGACACTATCGTATTTACATTGTCCAGGAGCCAGAGCTGTAATGGCATCCAGTGTAATATGGTGATACTAGGTGAGTGTCAGCCATGGAATAATTGCATGCAAGTTCACTGAGGTAAACTGTATTTTGTCTTAGCCGTCAGGTTTGTTACAAATGAAATTGAAACCTTTAAAAAAAATAGAAACAGACGATAGCACGAAATAAAGTTCCTCATTTAATATTTAAAGATTAAATAGCTTAATAAATGAAGCAGTACTTTTAAAATTTGTTACAAAACATTTTCTCTCAAAGCATTTTCTTAAACTGGATGTAATTATTGAGTCACTTCCTTGGTAATGGGTGAAGAAGCAGAACAATACATTTGAGCACTGTGTCCTCATTTTACTTTCATGCAGATTCGTAAATGCCTTCTAATTGAGTCACAATAGCAGGCAAAAAAATATAATTAGCTAACAACGTGTCTGGATTTGATTGAAATTCTATGTAAGGGAACTTATGCCACCTTCTTATATTGTGTTGCAACAAATGAATGAAACCATTTTATTTGTTTTCTCCTTGAACTCTTTCTCACCTTGGTAGCAGTGGGCTGTAAAGCTACTGCATTAACACTGACACAAATGGTGTTATAAGATACATGTTGGGTATAAGATGGTCAGGAAGTGGGTGCCACTGATTGTGGTAGCTTGCACCATTTTGACATGCAAAATGAATCTAAAATATTAGCTGAAGAAGCAGAAGGTGACAGTTTGTAGCAGAAAAAATGTAGCAGCAAGAAGGTGAAATGTAAAGTGAAAAAAGAAAGCTACTTTGTTTTGCATAGTTCCTTATCACTTCTCCTCATGCACTTTGTTTTCCTGTCCCTTTGATCTATATACTTCACTGGTTTTGTGCTCCCACTGACAGACAAATCAGATAAAGTGCCTTACTGAAAACTGGCAATTTTTACAAAATTACATATATGTTCACAGCACACAAACATTTTGTCATTGTGGATGTTGGCCTAGTTACTTCAATGAGGCTTGTAACTACTGAAGGCAGGCTAAGATTTGACTAGAAATTCCCTTAAAACCAAACCAGTCTTGGAAAACACTACTAAGCATCCTCCTGCTAGATTCCTTAGTTTGTGTAACATTATGAGTTTTCCTTACTTCTGGTACCATTTTTAGCCAGTCTCCCCAGTAAAGGACACATCTTGGTTTGTGAAAATGTGTGTCTACTTTGCATGCAGGTCACTGCATGTACATATTGGCTAGTGCTGACATGCCAGGATTTGGGTGTGCAAAGCAGACACACATTTGCCAATATGCAGATTTTACCTACCTGGAGGATGAACATCAGGCTTAAAATAAGTAAACATTGTGAAAAAAGCAACATCCAAAAATAATAACAGAAAAATATCTACTTTATCAAACTGAGGATCTTCCCTTTGATTAGTTATCAAAACACAGTCCACTGAAAGTAACAGAGATATCTGGATAGCATGAATTCCACAGTGATAGGAAATTACAAGGTTACAAGATACAACTACTTAGCTGTAAGTAGGGTACACACCACTCAAAGCCTATATTGTTTATAAAGCTTTTAACAATATAGTCTATGCACTTGCACCATTAGAATACTCCCGATCCAAATGGCGCTAGTGTAGCAGACATATGTGCATAATATATAATATACATTTACCACAGGGGTGCTCACTAGTTTTGGAGCTCCAGGCATTGTCTTGCAGCATAAGAAAGAGAAAGTCAGAGAGAAACAACAGGGATTAAAACAAACACCAAATTTCAAGCTCTTTTCTATTCTGATGGTTGTGATTGTAGTTGTCATAATTACCTGGTCTTTAAGATTCCCAAGCAACTTCTTGATTCTAGTGTGAGATGTATCTTTCTGTATGTACAGACATTGCATTAAGCAGCCTTTTGTGAAATCTCTAATGCGTAGATAATACAACACAGAAAATACGTCTAGTTTTCCAAACCATAACTAATCAGCCAAATACCTATTGCCTTTATAAGTGCTGAGACAACATTTTAGAGAAGATATACATGGGAACTAGACTGTAGAAGAACACGAATGATGGGCTAAGTGTTAAAACACGATCTGCTATTCAAAGTCAGTGCCTACCTACTGCTAGTTTCCCAGCAGTTTTCTGGAGACACCAGACAGTAGAAAGTCCAGAAATCAATCCAGTGCAAGTTTAAGCTTTTAAAATATTGAATACCTTCTGGTTTATCTGATGGTCCTGAATGTGTCCTCAGTTGTGCAAAGGGGCACAAAAAAGGCTGCATTTTATATTTCTGGTTTCTAAGCTGTTGCGAAAAGCTGTATTGTGTTCTCATTTATTGTGACATTAGTATAAAGAACTACTGCCACAACTAGCTCAGATTTATATTCTTGCTAACGCATAGAAATGTGGCACAGAATCTTGTCATTCACCACAATAAATCATGCTGACCTAACACCTCCAATCAAATGCTGTTAATATGACTATTCTTTACAATTATCTTTTATGAACCTTTAAAAATACAATGAAGAAAATGTATTGTATCATGAGGGGGAAAAAAAAAAAAGGGAATACTGCTTATCCACAAGAGCTGCCTCACAGCACATCATTTAGTTCTTTTAATAATTCATAACTCTCTCGGTCATCCAGCAACTTACATGTGTTGCTCTCGGCTCTGCCTTTGGCATACACTTACACTGTTTTTCAAGGCCACAGCAGCTCAAAATCACCATGTTAAAGAAAGAAGGAAAGATTTTAGAAAGCAGGTTGAGGGGAAACAGAAAAGTTTTAAGCAATGGTACAACCCAAGTGACTTAAGATTTTTAGAAATGAAACATTCATGCCTAGCCACTTCTCCTTTTTCTGTACTATACTGCTCTTATCAAGGGTTCAGCTAGCTAAAGGACACCTCTTCACTGGTGGCAGTTGCAGGGGACATACTTCTGCTGAAACTCTGGCCAGCTGACTAAGAAGCAAGTGCTCACTGGGCACTAAATTGAGGGGAAAAAACCAAGCCATATGGAAAACAGTATATACTGTCCATTATTTAATCAATGGACCAAGCAAAAGTTTCTTGGTCTTTATGGAATAAGCTCTGGCCTAAATTACTAAGCCATGACTCCTTTTCAAAATTTGTTTCCAGCCGTGTTGTGTGTTGTAGAGTTCATCTTCAAAGTGCCAGACATGTTTTACATAAGAATGTTCTTTATATAGGTATCTACAAACAGAAGATTGAATTGCAAAACCAAGGAAAAAAGAAAAGAAAGGAGAGAGGGCATGCTTTCCCATGGGTGCAATCTACAGCAAGGTTGCACGAACAGACACTTAGGACAAAATCTAGCTCATGGTAACACAGAAACAGTACAAAAAACATTTAAAGTAAAACATTGTATTCATGTTGTGAAATCTTGTTATATTTTCACCTTCCTTGGATCAGAAAAGATCCTCCACATCCCTATCACAAAGACAATGAACATGTAGGTTTGCTTATTAATTGATCCGAGACTGACTGTGAAGCAGACAGATGGAGCAAGAAACGTAGGAGGAAGAGAATGGTTCTGGCTTTGATCTCAGTGAAACAGTAAGACCATTTCAGATTAATTCTGCTGCGTGCCAGTGGAAATCATTGGTTTAACAACAACGTGAGTGAAACCCATCACTATGCAATTTCACCCTTAAGTTACACATACATAATCCAACTGCAGCAAGAATAGTCTTCATAAGCACTCCTATTTCTCACTCTGGGCAAGAAAAGTACATTTCCATTCCTGCTTCCTATTGATTACTTTAGATATAACCATTTTAAAAAATCAATTGCTATTACACAACAGCTCCATAAATGCCAGAAGATTAAGTCAGAATATATACTCTTCAGCTCAACCCCCCCCCCAAACAAAACTCCAAACCTCAATACAAGGTCCAGGCAGAGTATCACTGAAATTCTGTAGGTATGAAACATTTTATCTATTATCTTTACTGTATGTAGAATAACATTTATTAGCTTGCAAGCTAGACAAAGATCAAGAGAATGGAATTTATTTATCAGAAACTTATTTCCATTAATATAGAATCATAGAATCATTTAGGTTGGAAAGGACCTACAAGATCATCGAGTCCAACCATCATCCCTGCCCACT
>JAVJGG010000082.1:14463599-14505271 GCA_035590195.1 Aviceda cuculoides | reverse complement strand
TTTTTTTTTTTTTTTTCAAAACAGTGCTTGGAGATATTAATCACATTGCAAAAAAATATAATAGGTAAATAATTAATGTAATAATTATGCTGAATGTATGTTCACTAGGTTTAATAAGAAAGAAGTACTTCAAGTTGTCTTTCATAATACAAGTTTTTAATTCTTGCTCTGATATTTATATAATTCATTTGGTTGAAAACTATGTTCAGGAAGCAACTAGGACAGGGCCTGTCTTTTTGTGAGAGGCCCATGCAGAACTGCGCATTTTAGGGTCTCTGTTCCTCCACTGAGCTATTGCAAATTCATGAACACTATCATTTCTCGAAGAGACGGAGCCCTACTGTATCTGCAAAAATGTAAGGAAGCTAAAGTACTCTTGTCATATTTCAACTTTACTCAGGCTCCAGGTTTTTTTCAGAAGAAGGGCTTCAATTCAAATTTATGGATAACTTAAATTGGTGTAGCTAAAGCAGCTAGTATCCCTAGCAATCCCCTTTTTCTCTCCTGAAGATTATGCCATTCTTGCAGGCATGGCTGAGCAAATCCTGTATCTGCTTGCTAGTTGCTGTAGCTTAAATTAATTAAGTGCATTAATGTAATCTGCTGCCAGCTGGAATTTACATTAAGAGGCAGGGCCACAAATAAGGAAGAAAGTTGGGGGTTACTTATCTCACTCAGACGACTGCAGGTAAGGGTAGGGCAGAAAGCTAAGGTCGGTGTTGGATGCAGCTGACTACATACAGTTCTCCAAGTGACCAAAGAACTAGAACCTATACATTGCCTGTGAAGTCTGATCAAGCAGCAACGTTTTGGTTCCCTTCAACCTCATTTATTCAAGTACTTCAACACGCCCAGCAAGCCAATAAAACTCTTACGAAAGGGAATTGTGAAGTGACAGGGCAATTATCTCCTGCCCGTGGTACATCTGAGCTCTGCCAGGAGCAGGGCTGTGACTCGGAAGCTGTTTAAATGACAATTTTCCCAGGGCTCTGAGGAGCTGCCTCAGCTGGGGTCAGTTTTGAGGCTGCTCAACGGCACTAACCACCAATGAAATGCAGAAGTTCTAGGAAGTGATATGAATGCAAGCAAATATTTGCAGTACCACTTATTTTATCTGTGTTTCTTATTAAAAGAATGCAATCATATTAATAACGTTAATATGAATATAAACATTAATGCATGTGTTGATATTTAGATGATGAAATGTACTTTTGTTGTTTAGAGGACTAAACAGTTCCTGTTCTTTGAAAGCTTGAAACAGTCCATTTATCTTCATCTTGTTTTCCAACATAACTTATTTATTTACAGTATGTCAGGGGAGAAACCTGATTTCTAAGGACATTTTCCAATTAACTTTCTTGATTGACAGAAAAAAGTTAGACTCAACTGGTTTGTAAATAGTATTATCTAAACCCACAAAATTCATAGATTCTGGGTAACGGTTGAGAATACACCTACACAAGTACAATCAGAATCTTCCGTCTTCAATCTCCAGCTTTTTTCTGGCATTCTGAATATTTGGTCATTTTTACCTGACTTGGAAACAATTTCATTTGCTCCAAAAGTCTCCAACATTATTAGGGAATTATTGTTCCCTTTGGTTGCTGTTAGACAGTGCTATAAGCAAGTGCTTACATGGAAGTATGCACTTAAAGTTACTGGCTTTAATGAGTTTTCATTCTGCTCTGAATATGAATCTGTAAGAAGAGTCTCTGCAGAGATCCAACTTCATGAATTTGTGCTAGAATCCAGGAATGTCCTAGCAAATGTCTGCCGCTGCACAGCTTCAAACATCTACCATTCAGAGTGAGATCTTTAGAAATCAGTGTATGAATTCACAGTTTCAGGAGGGACCATGATTTCACCTTGGGTCCAATGAAATCCTTAATGAAGTTAGCGTAAGTCTTTCAAATTCTATCTCTGAAATTAAAACAGACTCATGAATAGAAACTTAAGAGATCGCATCACTATGTCTGACTTGGTGATCAATTAGAAACAGACTCATTCAACTGAACAGTTCATAAGTCCTGGAAAAAGATTTAAATCGAATAAAGTGAAAAAAGATGATTGCAAAACATTTAAAAGGACTAAAAGTACTTATTTGCCTAGTGTATTTGTACCAAGTGAATAACCACACTTTGTGGATGCAAGGATATTTCACATCTAAAAATAACTTACGCTGTACACTGATTGCAAATCTAGATATACCCAAGGCAGCCTGTAGTCATAGATCAATTTATAATACTTATGTAAAATAAAAAAGAAAATTAGCTTAAAGCAAAATCAGATGTTATACTTTTCACATATCCATTGTGGATATAGACTATGAGTTATTGCAAACTTTCTCTGAGACACAGTAATTTAGATTAATGTACTTCTTAACAGTTTCAGTACTAAACCAGACTTTTTCCCGTATGTTGAAAAAGTGATCTTCAGTGGACAATAATAACTTTAGTTTATGAGAATGTGAATTATATTTCAATATTTGCTATTTCTCCTTTCATAATGCCAGTTAGCTTTCAGCAAGACAAATTTGCATCCTTAAACACATGCAGGTGAGTCAACTGAAAGTAACACAACTTCTTACACCCTCACTTAAACGTTGGCCTGAGACATTCTTTATTCTGGGCAGGTTTAAACATATGGCTAACTCCTGCTCACATCCTCACCATCTTACAACAGCTTCACACAACTTTTAAGCAGCATTTTTCTTTGCTTTAGTACTAGAGAAACAAAAATAAATGTGGTTTGATACATTTACTGTGCAAGAAGAGTAGTTTCTATGTTCCCGTAAAATGCTTTCAGAAATAATTATAACAATAATAACAACAATGATGATGATAATAATGATAATAAAAATAATAATATCTGGAAACTCCAATAGAGCCTAGCTGTAACTGGAAAAAACCAAATAACTCTGAATTTTGAAGACAATTAGTTCACGGTATGTGAACACACATTTTATATTGGCATGTTTGTGTGCAGACAACCGCATTCTATTCTCATTTTGTAGTGGTGTTTTTAACCGCATGAGTCATAATGCGGGGAAGGCAGGCTGAGGAAGCCTGATGGCTTCCATGCTTCACAGTGTTTCCTTTGTTTAAGAAGAAAAAAGCTTCTATTCAGGACAATGTAAGAGTGAATTTCTTTGCTGTAGGTTTGGCATATGTTAAATCCATTTTGTAGATAGCACGGAACCTAGAAATCCCATAAATCTGCCTTTTCCCTTTTTTGTTTTCCATACAAGGGAAACTCTGACTTCATTGTTAATGCAGTCAACCAGGAAAACTTGAGTAGCCCACAAAACTCCTTCATGGGATTAGTGGTTTCAAAACAGGACTGGGAACCATCAGAACTGGATTCTAATTTTGTCATGCAGACATGTCACTCTGAAACATGCTTAAGCGAATGATTTCAAACATTAACACCTAAAGTAAGGCAGCAAAATGCAAAGTTAACTATGCACTCCAGCAAAACCTTTAATACACGAAAAACGCTATACCGTTTTGAGTTGGAAACAACACAGGGAAGTTCTATTATACATTGCTTTCCTTTTGGAATTTTCTATTCATTTTAGATGTCAGACCCACAGATTTAAAATTCACAGCCAAATTGTCCTGACAGTGTCATTTCAACTTAGCTACAAGTATTTTCTATTTGCTGGGTTAAGCTTCAGAAACTTTTAAAAACAGAGTGCTTCAAAAGCTAAGTTTCCTCAAAAACACATTCCTCGATAATATCCAGAATCTCTCTTTTTAGCAGCAATTGACCATAGTGAACCATTTTTGCTTTTATTTGGTGTCTTCCACCTCATTTATACCTACTCTGCATTTCAATGAATTCTCAGTCATTCACTGAGATCTAAGTACACATGTAGCGATTAAAATAATCCCTGATTTGAAACTAAATATAGCTACCACCGACAAACAGCAGACTACCAAACTGGTAGTGGTGGCTGTAAGATTTCCTAGAATCAAGAAACCTTATTTTCAGATTTTGCCTTAAAGTATTCTTGTGACTGCAGGTAACCCTCCTGTAGTCTCTGCTCAGTGGACCAATCCTGTTACCAAGGTCACCTTTGCAGAGTTATATTTGCATCCAGCTGACGTTGATTCATGTTGCCAGATGGCTAAGGACAAAGCACAATCGCTCAACACAACATGTGACCTACTTACACGCCTAACAATCTGCTGTTTAATACTTTGGAAATGCATGGAGACTTTGATTAAAATTTTAATTTTGTTTCATAGTTAGCCTACATGTGGCATGTACATTTTGCATACCAGATACATCTGTTCCAACAGGGCAGTAGCTGATGCCTCTGACTTCTTTCTAAAACAGGGCATATGAATGCGTAAGTGTCATTTCCTTATTTCCTAAAGGCACTCTCAAAAGTAATTACAAGTTATTGGTTTACATATGGACAACTAGTGAAGAGCCAAACACTCTCACACTGGTACCACATAAACAAGTAATGATGACAGTAGTATGTCAGCTCTAGAAAAGAAGAATGAAGACATGATACACACAAAATTCATGTAGGGTTTCTAATCAAATATATGGGAAGTCATGGGGAGACTCTCCGTCTGTGCTCAAAGTCTCATATAATAGTTACAGGATAAGTGGGACAACATAATTTCTGCCTTAACTACAATGCGAAGATATGCAAGAATACGAGAAGTGACATTTGGACATTGTAGGCCAGAGTCCCCAAATTGCTCAGGGCTTTAGGAATGTAATATTTACTGGACTGAATCAGACACAGGGCTGACTAAGACCTGCACTCTGCCTCTTCCCTCAGCTAGTACCAGATGCTGCACAAAGGTAAAAGAGCTCTAAAGCAGATGTAGATAAAGTAATTCCCACCTTCAAGTAGGCTTTCCTGGTGCTGATCTCTAGTGGTTAAAGACTGACTTAAGTCCTGGAGTTCAAGTTTTAGTAAAGTTTTAGTTCCTTTCAAAGTACTGGTCAACAAGAATTTCAACTCTGAAAATATTTCATTCCTGAAGCGGTCTCCAATGCCATTTTGAATCTACTTAGCTTTGACAGATTTTCAAGGGCTTGACACCTATAAATGAAGTCAAACTGTAAAAAGTCTTGAGTACTCAGCAGCTCCTCTTGTGAAAGTTCACGGCCAGACCCTCAGGAGAGTATACTGTGGTGTATGAAGCTAGGCACATATAACTCAATAACTCTTCCAAATGAAAACAGAACGCTTTTTAAAATATAAATCCTCCAGACTATGAGAAAGGAAAGCAGAAACCAAAAAGCCTGCAGAGAATCAAATCTAACGTTATATTATAGATTGAGAAGGAAGTGATAGATGCTAGTTGGAAATCGTCCTATCACATATTAACATTATTTATTTGGGGGGAAATGAGAAGGGAAAGCCAAATGCAGGGAGAAACAGTCGTATCATCATAACGCAGACAATGCCAATGAGGCGATTATAGATAACAGAGTAAATGAAAATAACTGGCAGGTCACTGACTAAAATAAAACTTCATCTGTGAACCAAATATTTTATTATGGAATAAAGATGTGAAGAATTACACTCAGGATATATCATTACATTATTCGGCATCCTCATGTTCTCTGGGTGAATACTATCTAAAAGTAGACACTAAATCAGGCTGAAGTGTGCTAAATGCAGAAGGGACCACTCCCTGACAAGTTTCTCTCCAACTTACAGCTCTTATGAGCCTAATTTGGCCTAGCACCATTAGTGTTTTCCCTCTCCCCATAGCTCTGCAAGGTTATCTTGCCAGCCGAATCACAGGAGGGTGCATATAGAAACCCTTTGACCCTGCTGTGCACCTGGTGTTTGCCACATAGCCAAACATGGTGCTTTTACCAAGAAGTTCCCTGCTCCTCTAAAACTTGAAAGATGCCTAGAAAGGACATTCCGGTTGTGGATGAGTGGCAACAGAAATATCTTACAAAGCAAAACAACAACAAAAAAGATGCTCATGAGGTTGCACGTATTATTTTCTCTACATTTATGCTTTATAGAAAAGATTTACCCAGGAAAGTGCCATGTCTTAGTTCTGTTACTTTGCCAAAATTACATTTTTGAGAGAGAAAATAATGCATGCATACAGAATCCAAAAGAAGCAGCATAAAATTAGCATTTGTGTAATTATTGGGGAAAGCACAACCATTCTGGAAAAAATACAAAGCACCCCTTTTTAAAATGAAAAATCAGAGAAAGGCCTTCTTCCTTTTAAACCAAAGGAAGCCCGTACCTAATTTTAAGCCAAATCTTCATGTGTAAATTGGAACTTTTACTATCCATACAACAATAACTTGTTTTAAAAATACTTATTAAGTACTTGTAGGAAGTAGAATATAATTATTATGATTATCATACAAAACACAAGTATCTTTGTCCTGAGCAGCGCATCAGCCTCAGACTCTGGTAAAAGCTGATCCTCATGGCACAGGTCTAGATCCTGTCACTGTGTCCATCTGGTGGACCTGATTCCACAGCTTCTGTTCTGCATAAACCTATCTATACAGAATGTCTTCAATTACAGGCACCAAATGCATAGCAGAAGCCTGTGACCCTGTTACAAATTTAAGGTTGCACATTGCCCTCAACCCACAGCAAAGCACCTACAGCTTTGCAGAGTCAGAGATCTGCACAAAGAACCAGGAGATGACCTGACCCTCATGCAACTTCAGTGCTACTTACAAGCACATGTTATTATTTTTGTAGTTGCTGGACACCACATATGATAATACGGCGTGGATAACACTTTGCTGCATCTGATTAAAACTTACAATCTTTTGCATCCATTAGGGCTGTGCAGTGGAATAATAAACACATCCGGGCCTTGACAGCACACACTAAGTGCATCAAAATAGGTGTCTCTCTGGGCTGCTTAGCACAGAGCATCCTCCTCCTTTGCTGGCTCTGATTATTTTTCAGCTTAAAAGTCTGTGGAGGAGGCAAAGTGTCTGTTTAACTTGCTTTTTTGTAGGAAAGAGGCACAGGTGTCTGTGACACTACGCTGTGCTTGGAAATTGTTTGCTCTTGGTACAGCCTTCAGTTTTTAAGCAAGATGCCACAAAAACCAAACACAATTGAAGAGAGGCTCCTTAAATGAGAACAAAGTAAACAGATACTTCATTAGAAGTTACATTCCCTGATCCTGCTTTTGCTGTCAAGTCCACTGATTTTTTTTCTCTTTGGCTCAACTTAAAAAATTAATTATCTTTTATAGAAAACACAAGTTGCTACAGTTTTGTTAACCACACTTTGAAGAAAAAGGGTTTCTTTTGGTAAGTCTGTCTTCAAGAAAATAGATAAATTTAGTGACAATCATACTTGCTTGCTCTTTAGATCCTTCAAACAGTAGTTTGCAACTGCTTTGTGTGTGCTCTAGCTTGATGTTTATATATGGGCTATGCTGACACATTTACAGAGAACAGCAGCAATGTCTAACTGGCCAAGTACAGCAGAACAGCTTTTGATGGGGTTTGCCACCCGTTTCTGGCAGTAAGGGACTCATGGACATGTGTGGGGATGTTGCAGGTGCCCAGCATCATGAAAAAGAAAGCCTGCAACGTATGAAGAAATTATGAGTAAAGCTCAAATACTCCCTCACTCCAATTATCACTAGTGCATAAAATACCTGCATGCATGGTGACTTGAGAAGAAAGATAATGCTGTCTGTCGTGTTTTCTCAGCAGATACATGCTCCTTATGTTCTTTTCAAATTTTGTAGTTCTGGAATATTTAAATTTTAATCATGGAGAAAACAAAGGAAGTAGCCTAGATACAAAAATTATTGAATTTAAAGGAGTGGAATCATTATTTCAAAATGTTTCAATTTTGACCCAGTGATTTGTAGCAAATAATGGCAAAACTGAAGTAGCAGACTTGAATTCTTTTTGATGATCTTTAATGAAGCTATGGGAGACTGTTGGCTGTAGACCTGATACAGACAAAACCTTGTATTCTTACAACCCCACCTGCATTTACGATTCAAAATTGGAGTTCTGATTGTTTGGCTATACTATGTTCTGCTATATTTGAGTTCAGAATAAAGATAGCTATGATAATTTAAGGTTACTTGATGGACATTACACACTATATTTTAATCACACTTTGAGACACAGAGCATGTTATAAAATATTAGTTTTACCACTCAGCTGTGGTTCAAGACAATCACTAAGCAATCACAAAAGGGAGAAATGTCTTAAATAGTATGGAACTGGGGTAAACTAGGAATACTAATACAACTGAACAGTGTTGTTTGGGTTAGTGCTCTGTTTTGGTTTTTTTTGACGAGCTAGATGGATCGTATTCAACATAGCTCTCTATTTAAGGAACAGAGCACACAGCATAAATTTGAAAGTATAAATATTTAAAGTTTTGTTGAAAGGGTACACAACCAACCTATTATGGCTGAACTCCTTTTTCTAGGCAATGGCTGCAGTAGATGTCCTTAAAAATGATCACTTAATATAAATTGGATCACTTAATATAAATTGGGCAAAGGCCAAGAGAAACTCTGTTTCCATAATGGCGCACTAGAGAATTCTTTATTTTGAAGTGCCACATGGAATGTCTAAATTAAGTCATAGGAGCAAAAAAATTTACGGTATCCAAAACCTTTGCTTGGGCATATACTCCATGGCATCACTTTGTTAATCATACTGGAACTAAACAGAGCTGTTCACCAATTATTAACTCAAATGATCAACTGTTTCAAAGCTGTCAAGCCCAATGCCAGCTCTTTTCAGAACTGCACTCTTGACCACAAGTTTAGATGTGCTTTTAGGGTTATAATGAAGAGTAAGCCAAAAGAAAAAAAAGTGCCCAAATTCCCATAGCCAAGTAGCAGGAATTTCAAACAGTTCCCAGTTTGGAAATGGCTGAGAGTAGAACAAGAATACAATCAAAACCAGTCTCCAGAAGCATGTGCTTGGAGAAAAGTATAGTTCAGTGAGACTACAAAAACCCCACAAAAACTAAAGGATAGTAAAGGATGAAGGCAAGTGGGGAAGATAACACAGGCTGGAAAGCACAGTGTTTTTTCCTCTCTTTGCAGTGGTTACAGAATAAATTCCAGAATTAAAAAACATAGTCTGTCTACCATGTATTTTCACCTACGTAAGATTTTTAAGTCATAAGCACTACTTTAAGATTCCTCTCATTTTGTTTATCCACCGTCTGTGAAGCTGTTCCCGGGGACTTGAAAGCACAGTGACTGTGTCCCTAGAACTGTGAGCACTGCGTAGGTTTCATCTTAATCACCCAGCTATAAAACACTTCCCTCCCCTCTCGTACCTTGTCATTTACCATCAGCTGTGATCTGGGGTGATGTATTATCTCTGTGAAACTCTACTCAGGGAAGCAGTTAACATTCGTCTTCATAAGTAAAGGAGAATAACCTTTATTTGTGCCCTCGCATGGCCAGTGAGCAGAGCACGGGAGGCACCTGTGCCAGGTCCCAGCGCTGACCAACATGCTGTCAAGTCTCTGCATGGCTCCTCGCCGAGCATCTCACTGTTGGCTGTTCCCAGGGATGGCCTCATCCTGCTTGGAAACTGAAACTCTCATTGCTCTCTGAAGACTGTGATCAAGTTTCTAGAGAATGTACCATTTCACACTTCTATACCCCAGCCTTTCTCTTTGCTTTGTCAGTAAAGCAACCCCACCTAATTTTTCATGGATGAGTGGCAATGGCAGCTGAAATTTTTCTGAG
Source organism: Aviceda cuculoides (assembly GCA_035590195.1). Taxonomy (NCBI): domain Eukaryota; kingdom Metazoa; phylum Chordata; class Aves; order Accipitriformes; family Accipitridae; genus Aviceda; species Aviceda cuculoides. Next base: position 14,495,555 of record JAVJGG010000082.1, on the reverse strand, counting down.
TGTCTTTTTTCTGGGTAAAAGCTTCTTCAACCAGTTTGGGAGGCTAAGCAGATGCTGAGCAACTGAGATTCAACTTTTGTTCTTATTGCATTAAAAAGCAAAACAGGAAAGCAAAACTTGGACATATACCTAGTTTTAAGTTGTTCACACAAGTAAAATGACATGAAATACGACATCTTTCTTCTTGACAATAAAACCTACTCTTTCTTACTTAAATAGTCACTCTTCAAACTTCTTAGCTTCAAAATCTTAGTAATTTTTGAAAGGTGATGAGATATCTGACTGATCAAAACACTTAGCTGCTTCATGCTAAAGGTATGCAACAGAAATGGCCATCGGTAGAACTCAGATGTGAGCAGATAAAATGTACATCTGTGACACAAACCTCTGGCTGTCTGTCAGGATACATATCAACATATAGAAGTGCCTTCTCCAAATGGAATGATTTTTCCCATAGTAAATCTTAGAAAAGAAAATAATTTCAGCTGATGGTATGCAATGTAAAATTCACTTCTTGTTTCTGTAGATGAGTTGTTACCAGAATGCCAAATTTCACTCTTTAATAGGGTTGACGTTAAATTCAGATCATTATTAGGGTCTGAATTTCTCTTTCAAAATTTTACTTTTTCCAAACAGCATTACTAAATTAATCAAATGCAAGTGTAAAACTTCTATATTAATTTAATCTTAACTTTTATAATTTCCCCATGTTTTTGTTATTAAATATGTTGTATATAAACATAAAATATAGTGTATATAAACATAAAATGAGGAATTCAAACACAATGGTACTAATTATTATTCCTTTTGATTTGAAGGCATGCAATGTAAGTTGTAAATCTTATTTAAACTTTAACTTAAGATTCACCAGCAAGTTTGGGGTAATTTAAACTGCTCTGGAATAGCATAAAACACTCAGAACATATTGGCACTGCTTTGTATTGCCAGGCAAGAAAACAGCTAAAAATATGCCTCCCAAATTTCCTGCACCTCTAAGCATTCCCTTCCACACCACCACCTACAAACTGTCCATATCCTTGTTCTCTGATACACTTCCTACTGCTTTCTTCTATACTTGATGTTTCATTTTCCCTGGAAGTTGAAGAATATATTCTAAGAGAACTAATATTTTTTTTAAAATGTTTGCCCACCTTCATTTCTTATACAGGATTAAAACCTCAGGCTGCCTGAGCAAAAATGCTGCTGTTTCATTTGCTTGCTGTCCATCCATTTTGAAAGAAAGGAAATTCGCTGAGGACACACATTGTGCCTCATTCACACTCTGGGGGTAGGTATAGGTGGCTATTTAGAAAGAGAATGGCTGGGACCAGAGAGCCTTTGTACAAGACTTTAGTGGCATTTATAGAAAAGTTGGAAGGTACTGCAATCTAGTGTTAGTAAGTTCATTTAGAGATGACTTACTAGCTAAGATAAATAACTTGTTGTTGTTGTTGTTTTAAAGGGCCATTTTAAAATCTTCTTTAACAGATAATCTAAAACCGAAGAAGTGTTCTAAAAAGATGCATTTCCCAGACAAAGATTAGGTGCAGTAATTTTGAGGACATCCCATATTCGTTTTCACATACATCAAGAAAGTTTCACACCTGTCTGAGGAGTTAATCTCAATTCATCCTTTGCTTAAGAAATGTAATGCCTGTCTCCTTAGAGAGGTTTGAGCTGGTTCTGCTGACACCATTTAAAACCCACACACTCAATATAATTTTTAATCAAAATATATGTCACAGGTCCTATTGGAATCTCTACGAGCTCTATGTTAATCTTCTCACAGACCAGGCATATAAAATGGATTAGGTGAATTGCTTCCTAGAACAATTTCATTATCTCGAAGGACTTGAGGGCTTGCACAGGTACACAAGTTTCTTGTAGATATGTAAATTCAGATGAAATGAGTCTTACCTCCAGTTTTACACCTATTGCCCTTGAAGCATTCTTCTGTTACATTACATCATGGCCCCTTTAATTCATAAAATTTTTAGAGCCTTAAGACTCATCATTTAATTTAACTCAATTAAAACAGTGCAGGAATTTGGAAAGATAGAAGTCTTGAAAACTGAGGAAATGCAATTAGAGCATCCCACTTAGTTCTTGAATTTTTATTCATCACATTCGCACAAATCCACACAGAAATAGGAAAAGGTGAAAGGGATGAAATATGCCCAGGTTAGCAGTATTCTTTTGCACTGCTAGTTAGCACCAGCATTAAACTTCAACAAATTATCTGCAGAACACACTACACTTCCATGTAAGTGTAGAGACTGAGACCCCCAAAAACCATAAGTGAAATATTACCTTTATGCTGAAACTTAATCTGTGTCTAATGATATAATAGTAATTCTGTTCAAGAAAGGATGCTGAAAGAATCACTGGTACAGAAAACCAAGCTAAGCAACAATAATTTTCTTCGAAGACACTGATGATGTCTATCAATGCACCAGGAAAGAGGAATGACAAAAAAACCCCCCAAAACCAAAACACAAAAACCCAAAAGAAAAACAAACAAAAAAAGAGGATGGCATGATGTCAGCCACTAAACAAGATTAAATAAAACCTTTTAGAAATAGGGAATGCAATGATTACAGCCCACAGTTGTCTGCTGTTAACGGCACCAGTTGAATTTCAAACTATAAAAAGGGTGAATATTGAACATCCAGCAAGATATATGGGATAACACTACATGTAGACATCTGGATGTCATTATAGGTAACATTTTTCAAAAGGGCATAACTCACTGCAGTACTTCAAAGATGACATTTGTGTTCATAATTTTACCTTTATCTATTTAGCAGCTCTAAAGGTCTGTATGCTATGATCAATTCATTAGGAAAATTAAGTGCTATATATAATCTTCTGACCACATAATGATCTACATGGTGAACTATACACCATACTCTTAAGCATATGGTGTTAAGAAATTAAACTGCCAGTCTAAATAAGCCCAACTATCCAACTATTCTAATAAACCCCCCCTTGATTTGATGTGTTGGATGTTTTCAAAGTGTAGTAGCCTAAAACAATAAATAGGAAAGTTCAATATATTAAAAAGACAGGATACCGGCTTGAAAGTTATTGCTCTTAAACAGTAATTTATAGTAAAATAACAAAAACTTCCATCTCCAAAGAAGTAAAAAAAAAGCAATCCACTATTCTATGTAAAAATACAAAAAACAGGAGAAAATGTTGCCTCTTAAGAGCTCTTTATCCAAGTCATCTCATTCCAGCAGCTTTTCATTATTCACATTACTTGTCCTGTGGGCACCTCATGTGTGTCTGAAGTCCCTATTACTGCTATTTGAGAAACTAGTATCGCCTGTACAGATGTCTCCTGGATGGCAAGAAGCACCATATGCAATAGTCGAGAACACCCTGAAAACTATTTAAATTTTTCTGCTGCTAAATTGTGTCAGAGGCGAAAACAAACCACTTAATAAGGCCTGTCTTTTGCAACAACAGTGAAAGACTATTCAACTGCACATTATCTTGAGTTGCCAAGAGAGTTTGGCAATGAAAAAGTACAAATTGGGGAAGAACAAGGAAAATGTGGAAACTGGGAAAGCCTGACTTCTGGCAGCAGAGAAGAGAAACTGCTTCATCTGATGGGCTAAGATCCAGGGAAAGCTCAGGCTGATGCGAGCCCTGCGAATGAGACGGAGGTATACAAAGAGCAATGCTGAGCTTCACTGCTGCACGTGACTGTCTGATGGATGCCTCTAAGTGAATGTCCCGAGAAAATGCAAGCCATGGACAGAAAATTGTTGAAGAAAATGCATTGGAAAAGAAATGCCTACAGAGCAGGTAAAACAAGGACAAAGGAACCCACCACATTCTGCTTTGTTTGTTGAGTTGGTAGCCCCCCAAAAGGGTTACTTTCTATTCAGGCCACTAACCGATCCCAAATATTAACATTTCTATGGATTAATGCCATAAGTGAACTTAGCTCTACAGAAATAATCCCCAAATGTCACTCGCAAGGAATTGAATCCTAGTTTTTCACTGGTGGACAATAATAACAAAACCCCAAACCACCACCAACAAAAAGTAAGCAATTTCAGTGGAATTAAGGAGTCATAGGGAAGTCAAGCACAACATTTTGGTGTGTCTTCCAACATAATATTCTGCACCAAAAAGGGAAGTGCAACACACATGCAGAGAAAGAAAGAGGGGGACATGACTAAATGGTGGGTTAAAAGTTGGTTAAGAGGCAGTGAAAAGACAGGTTAGAAGTTTTGGTTTTTTTACAAATTAACATGTCCATGAGACAAAGAATGCCTCAAAAGCCTCTACCTAACTGCACATTAAAACCACCCATAACTAAAAAGGTAGCTGCTAAGTATTTAAACCATTTTTTAAAGCTATTATATGAGATTAGTAAGAAATATATAATGTGTAACTGCTGCCAGATATTGCTTGCTTTCCTCCCGGGCTGCGACAGGAAGCCTGACAAGAGCAATACCGTCTATGCTGTGGGAAGGCTCCCCGATAGCTGGTGTCTCAAGAGCCACGCTTGTAGTAAGTAATGATCTGGTACCGTAGCCTGTACATGCTGTACATTACGAAAATTGTGTTAAGTTTTATGTATGAAGGACTCAAGTGTGAGTGACAGGCTAAAACAGGAAGAGCATTAATAGCTGCAAATAGGATTGAGAGGGCCAGCTGAGGAATATTGAGGATTCCTGTGTCTACTAATAGGAAACTTTTAAGAGGAGAAACTGGAGTATGAAATAAGGGTAATTTGTGGTTCATATGTCACAATAAAAGTGTATTGCACAGAAAGTAGGATAGTACAGATGACCCTAACCAAGGTACTGCCTCAGGAAAACGTAGCTCTAGTGAGGCTATAGAGAAGAGGGATCAATTAATGCTCTGAAGGCAGCTTTTCATATAAAACCAAAGGCCAAGTTGTTACTACTTGCATAACATGAAAAATACACTTATAATTTTACATGCTGTATGATTAATATTGCATGTTGTCATAGGCTTATGCATCAGACAATAAGTCTCACAGATATCTGAAGGAGAAACAGAAGCCTTGACCTGAAAAGCCACCATAAAACTTACTGGAGAATATAGCTTTTAGTGGAAGCTGTGCAAAGCCATTTACCATCAGGAAAACAACCAGTAAGTCACTGCAGAAAGGACATTCATAAGTGCCCTCTGCATAGTGAGTAACTCTACAAGTGAGGCAGACAATAAACTTAACAAACCAACATAAGATGTTGGAGAATTTTTTCACAATATGTTATCAACTCTAAATGCAACAATTTTCTGTACTTTTGGGAGCTAGAAAGTAACATTAACTTTTTATGATACAACAATCTATGAATGAATCTGACTGAAATGAGCTTGGGAAGGGGCTAACTAGATGAGCACTGATGACAGCAGCAGCAGTAGTCAAGGTGATCATTATGAAGCTTTTGTACTTTGTGTGTAAAGAAGATTAAAAATGTTAGGACACAGCCCTTCAGCGAAAGATAAAAATAGAAAAAAATAAATGCAGGAGTTCAAATCACTGAAGGACCTCGACTGGCCTGTAAATGTACTTACACAATTATATCACCAAGCAAGTTACGGTGGTTATACAGTAATTACATAACTAGGGCAGTAAGAAGTCTAGTACATCTTGTCTGCGTGAGCAAAAATTGACTATCAGACTATAGCAGAAAAAAACCTCAACGTAGAAACAGAAAATGTGTTTCATTAATGTATCGCCATATAAAGAATGTCAGCTATGAAACTATCACTTTTAATCTGAACTTCGTTACAAGAAGTTTTTGGAGAAAGAGCTTTCCCTATCTCCCACACCAGATGTGGCAGGTAGGGAGGTCAAGGCATCTAGATAATCCCCAGGAAGCAGGAATGCCAGATTAATAAACATGAAGGCAAATGAAAAATTTCTGCATTAGAAAAATGGGAAAGTGATGGAAAGAAAGAGAACATTTGTTTGCAAGCTATCAAACTAGGCATTCACAATAAACAGGAGTGAAAAAATAAACACATGAGCAGCTAGTGTTAGGCAGTATGGTTTATGTAGCTCTAGAGGTAGAGATTTGTTCCATTAAGAGGAGAGAGTCTACACATTAATTGGGAAGTCATGCACATAATGAATGCATGATGACATTTTGATGCTTCACTTGTCTTCTCCCCTGCCAATCCATCTCTCCGGTTTGCAATGTGCCATTATTCACAATGTCTTAATCTTTGGGGTGAGGATATAAATATGTTTCAGCTCTTTTTGTATGAGAGCACTTAGAAACAGGCACTTGCTTAAGCACTGCAAAGACTCTCCTTGCAGTGAACAGTCACTGCAATTTACATGGAGATTGCTGAAAAGAGAATTTATCTAGCAGCTAATTCTCAATGAAACCTTCTTTTCATGACTTTGTCCTACATTTACTATCTAATTTGCATTTATATACCCCTTATTATCTAAACACCACATAATCTCAAATGTGCTTAACCTAACAAATACCTAATATAATTTAGGAGCATTAGGGAAGTTCTATATAGATAAGCAGGGATGATGGTAATTTATGTTGTCTAACTTAGGCACTGGAGCTAGAAGGTTAGTATTCCGTTTTCTACGGAGTGAAAGGAAGGAGATGGGTCCTCTGAATTGCTAATCAGCTGCTACCCTGGACATGTTCAAGTACAGACTCCTTCCTAAACTGTGAAAAGCATGCACTGATGTTCAGTGGTGTGTGCTGCCTTCTCTTGGGCTGATCAAACCAGATCAATGTGGCATTACACCTTTAACTCCCACCAACCCACTGCGCAGGGTCCCCTTCCTCATGCCATTTTGCTGCATTTGCTGGCAAGGAAGGGTCCCACTGGGTGGAGAAAATTCTTTCCCCATTTATTGTTTTTCCAGAAGGGAACCAGAATATTAAGGAGGCAATTTTACAAGACAGGAAAAAAATATAGGGCTTGAATCAGACTGTAATTAACAGAAAGGTGATCATGCCAGTATTAAAGTCACTAATATAATTTTATAATACTGAATTTTACATCCTGCAAGTCTGTGAATAACTGTAATTTAACAGATGCATCCAAAATATATATATCAAACTAATATCTACAAACATAGCATATGCATGTTCTTAATATATCTAGCAAGCACGCATGCATATGCATACATAACCAAATATTTATTATTAGATATACACAGACACATATATTCATCGATATAAACAAATGGACTATATCTACTCTATCTAAAATCTCCTTGTAATTTCCTTTTAACTAAGATTCACACCAACCAGGAGAGGGTTAGTGAGGTTACAGGTAACAGCCTGACTCATAAGCAATGCTTCATTTATTAATCTTCAGAAGATGCAGGGTGCAGATAATCTGATCTTCCCTGTAGCAGACCAGGAATCACAGTCTCAGATCACAAAGCCATGGGCCCATCCAGTATCTCAGAACAGCGGGGCTGGGACACAGCCTGCTCCAACCAAAGCATCACTCGGGAAGAATTTACATAGATTTAAATTATATGTAGGCTACCTACAGTTATGGTAATGCCTCCTTGTTCCCAGGGCTTTGAAGATGCGAATCTCAGTGCAACTGCCTATCAGGTGCATTGTAAAATATTCTTGTTGTATTCTGCTGTGGGGTATCTATACATTACTATATGCATTTTGTTTGTTCTATGATACGTATTTGCAGAGCATATATTGCAAAAAAAGAAAGCGGGTAGTATTACTGTATCACAGAAATTAGCTTTCCTGTTTGTATCTTGTCTTAATTGAGGTCTGTTTCTGTTGCCAAGCAAGGTTTAGTAGGCTTCCTTGATTTATAAATCAAGGGTGTTTGTTTCACTAAAACTGGTGTCTAACTGCTTGTCAGCAGTCACCTTCGCTTTAAGAAAGGAGTCAAAGAAATCAAAGGAAATGTAGAATATTACTGGAAACTGTCTTTGAACAATGAATAGGACTGTGTGAATAGCTGATCAGGTCCCAAAGAGGAAAAAAAAAACCCCAAACATATAGGGAAGGATTTTGATATAAAAATATTTTTATTTATTCATGCTGAAAATATAAGCTAAGAAGTTTTCATTTTGTATTCAATGAAATTCAATCTTTAACCTCAAAACTTTGTGTTGCTCTGACCCTTTCAAACAAAAGCACAGCAATGGAGACGGTATGCGGGCTATTCACAAGGAAAGGACGGAAATCCATGCTATGAGCCTTTACCAATACTTCTGTGTTCAGGATATTCAGCTTGTGCTCTGCTTAACAAGATTCAGCCCCCTTCTGTGCACTGGGAAAATGGCCCAACCACTCTGACATGGGGTGATTTGGATTGGGTAGCTCCATGTCTCTGGAGCTAGTACTGTCCCTCTACAACTGGAATATTTAAAGGGCCAGAGAAGGAGAGCGAGGGAAACAGTACGGGCATGGATGTAAGCAGATCGCTTCCCTCTGCACTATATGACACTACTGTGCAAGTTCAACTTCTGGATATACTGGACCCACATTCTGGAGGGGGGAATACATTATTTACCACACCTATTTCCACACCACTGGGCTGCACAGCCGAACAGAATGTACCTGCCGTTTAGACTCTCCTTCTGGAAATACGTTTGTAGTTAATTAATAGTTTCCTTTGCATTTGCTCCAGCACTGCAAATGTCAAACAATGCATGCAAAACTTGACTAAGTGGGCTGAACACAACAGAGAACCCAGAACACCTGACAAATTATTGGTAATTTCTCTTATTAGTTTGACGCAGATAGCACACTGAGTGCAGCGCTGCCCAGCTCCCTGTTGTCATCAATCCTGCGCTGCTAGTGCCCACCTACATGCTGCATGTTCCAGCAGCCCCTCTCCTTATACAAAATCTGCCACTAATCTCCACATCGGGGACAGCAATTATCACAATTGCTAAGCAATCCACATCTAATCCTCCATCAGTCCTTGGTCTTTATCTCCAAAGCAAGACTATAACTGCCCATTTCCTCCTCATGTGACTGTAACTATACCAGCTATACTATACTATACTATATCATCAGTCAGAACTCAAGCAGTAGCCATAAGGTGCATCAGCGTATGGGTTGCAGCAACATACTGGTTGCATGCTGCTGCATAAACTTGGAATTACTAAAATGGTTGTCAGAATAAAGCCCACCGGGCTTATGGCTCACAGACTTCTGAGCAGAGAAGTCAAGATGGCCACTTGGATAAATGCAACTCCATTGCATTTTTTACTGTGTTGGACTGGATATTAAATGAAAATTGTAATAATTGAGAATGAGCCAAGAATCTATACTTCATTTCCTAGTAAAGATCCTTTCATCTACATTTCTCATTTTTTCCCCTGAAGTCTTCACTAGTCCTCAATCTTGACTCTAAATTCTTTAGGCTCACTATCACTTTTTTTTTTCTGTTGTCTTCTAGTTGCGGTTGAGGTTTTCTTCATTGCTTTCACTTTAAATATTAGTCTTCCTATTATACCAGTTTTGGGGGGCTTATGAATGATTATTTTTTCATACATCTTTGGAACTTGTATATCATATCTTTCACCTAATGGAAGACTTTGGAACATGTTCCACATACATGCTCACGGACATGCAGACCACATCAAAGCAGCTCTTCAACATCTCTTCCCTTCAAGATTCTTCTTCAAATGTGTGTTTTAATATGAAAGAAACACTATTCCTACAAGTTCTTGTAGATACTCCTTGCAATTTAATAGCAGCAAGTGGTGGCAAAGAGGCAGGGGGAGGAAAGAGTGTAAGAAGTTAAGGAAGTCTATGGAAAGAGTATTAGAAAGAAATGACACACTGTGAAAAGAATCTCAATGCAAGACAGAGAAGGACAAGTAGGAGAGCAGGTAAAATTGAGTAAGTGCGAAAGTGAAGAAATAGAAGGAACAAAAAAAAAAGACTGAGAAAACACCTCCTACCACTATCAGTAGGATATGGTATGCCTGATAACTCTTTTCTCTTTAGTGAATGTCTTAATTAATTTCTATAAACCAGAAGCCAACTTGGAGAGCTGCAAAGTGGACAGAATGAACCAAGACTGAGATTTCCTGTCCCATACTCAGTAGGTTTGAAAAGAAATTTTTTCTATCAGATGAACATCAAAACTCTGATTTTTCTTTCATTTTTTTAGGGGGAGAAAAAGAACTAAAAACTGTGAACTTCCACCATCCTCATGACATTTTCCTACAAATGATCTCCGGACCCACCGCTCAGAAAAGCCAATGTTACAAGAGTTTAAAACTTTGCCTTGACCATCCTTGAGCCGGGCTGTGTATCTAACCATGTCTGGATTAGGGTTCCCCTTCCTGGACATATCCACTTACTCCACACAAAGTTTACAAATCTCTAGGACTCCATAAGAGAGATCATTTAGAGGTACATAGCTGTAGTTTATGTGCTTACTCACACTCCACAATCTCTTGGCAAGAACCTCCTTCCAAACAACTGCTGAGTAATAGGAAACTTAATGAGTCACTATAGTCAAACCTATATACTATCATAATCCACAACTACTGTATTATGCAACAACTGCAATTATATGCAGCTACTGTCAGAAAACGCCGATTTGTTGGAAATGAGTCACAGGAGAAATTTAATGAAAAGTTGTCTTTCCAGGAAACATCTTTCCCAGCTATTCTGCTACTAAGGAGGGCTGCCAGACCCTTGAAATCTGCACCCACGTAGCACTGGAAGTACATGCTGAAACGTGGCTGAGATGCTAGTTTCCCTGTCGCTACGGATGGGAATACGCTTTCTCTCCCTTCCAGACGTACGGGGTTTTCTTCCCCTACCAAGCTCAGTACTCTTCAACTGCTGGGAAAGATACTGTATCTCAAAACAGTGTTTTCTGGTTGCAGAAATTTTTGTTGTTTCTAAAACCAAACAACCCTCTGCCCCCAACAGAATTAGGATTTTCTTCATGATTCTAAATATACTTTTTAATCCTTGTATACTTTTGAAACTCTCATGCTACTTTTGTATTTCTGTTACCCTTTCTACTAGTATATTTATTGTCCTGAAGTGTCACACTGTAAATAAAATAAACTCGGCACCCATCTTGTCATGAATGTACTAATAAAAGCAACCTGCATCTTTAGCATGTACTGCAGTGTGTGCTACTACCTCATTTACAGAAATGCAGTATTATTTTCATTAGCAGCTCTGCTTTGCAGACTGATTCTGCACAAAGACATAAGTACTACCTTAACAAATGACTTGAATATACAAAGCTGTTCATATAGTACAATCTTCACAGCACCAGTGATGATTTCTCTGTTCATTAAGGAACACATTTTTTCCCCATTTCATGCATTTTAAAACATCTCTCTAATGAGTTCACGTATCAAGCATTAATATTTCTTTTAACATTTTTCCATTAGCTGTGTCAAACAATCTCTTGTCATTTGTCATGTTGCACTGAAGGTCTGATAATTAACAAATATGTTGCTGCTGTTGCTCAATGATGAATGCAGTTGTATAAGAGCATGTGGTTCTGCCTTTGTGGCATTTCTTGTTCAATCTGACTCTGACTTAGAGCGATGAACATGTGTATGAGATGCCATATATGCACTACATTTTAAGTGTCTGTGTGTCTGCACTACCATGCATTTCAAATATACTATGTACACACCATGCATAATTTAGCTTATGTTTTATAACATATTTTCATAGAGTACTATACCAGCTCATGAAAAGGTGAAGGGGAGTCAACAGCTTGTTGGTGCCCTGTTGCTCACTTGAAGATCTAGCATGCAAAGCACTTGTCTTTGCAGAATCACAATTATTTTCCTAGCAGGGACTTTTCTCGTCAGGTTTAAATATTGCATAGTCTAAGCTAAACATCCTGACACAAAACGTTTGCAGTCCCTGGTCTCTTAAACTTTTTCACATTGCTTCCAGTTGTTTTTATTTCAGAGATAATAATGTTAACACACCAGTTAGTTTTGTGCTCTTTTTTTCTCATGGGCAGTTGCTACCTTGCAGCTTGCTAGCCACCTGTCCACACTTTGGGGAATTTTTGCTGCGGAAAGCAATAATTGCCCAACCACAGTGAGCGCAGGAGTGGGTGACAGTGGCACAGCTTACTGAATGACAACTGGCATTTTGCTTTAACCTTAACAGATGTGCTCTACAGTTGAGCAGAGAACAGGACAGTGCAGACAAACGTGCTTTCAGAGGCTACAGAGAACAAATAAGGGGCCTTTTAATGTTACACTATTCATTCCAGGTCGGTGTTTTCTTGACATCCTTAGCCACCTACAATACACAAAGGAGCATATTCTGCAGAGACAATGTGCTCGACTTTGCAGAAAGTAGCTATATATTCGTTTTTCACATCCTTTTCTCAGTTTTCTCTTCAATCTATGGTAAAACACACTGTTCTCCTCTCTGCACAGGAAGTTCACTTGTTTTGAGAAGGATTAACTATTCACAAATGTTAAAATTGGAAATTAGGTCTACTTTAGTGATTTATGTCACAAAGGGAGAAAATACAGTTTTTACTTTTCGATGTTTATTACACAGCTGATAATTTTAATGGCAATTTATTACTTCCTTTTCCTCCCTTTAACGGAATTGCTTTCTAATGCAAATTAAGCATGCAAGAGAAATAGAGTAACAGTGCAGTATTGTAAAATCAGATACTTTACAAATGCAAGTAATTTTCTGGCTTTTAACAAGTGGGTTTGTTTGCACATGGTGACGGTGTTCTGAAACAACGGCCCCAACTGCAAGAAAACATGGTCTGTTCTGTCAGTTTGATGGATCATTATTGCAGTGGTCCACTATGAATCAGGGACATGCATATTTTTACCTGCATAATGGTAAATAACAACACATTTATTGCTTATTATTCATACCCAGTTGGGCTACTCTGTCATCCCACCCAACACGTCCATGATATTGCAGAAGCCAACAAGGATAGTAAAAGCATGCAGCTTGCCCTGGAGGAGCAGTATGGATGCCATATGCTGCCCTGTGCTGCTGTGACCATTGGTGGATGCAAAGCTGGATGCTTCTCTGAGAGCTGAAGAAGTCTCTCAAACATGTACCTCTGCACTGTCCCAAGACTGGACTGTTTTGGGTGCAAGTATACTTTCTACTGAGGAGAGGAGGGAAGCTGGGGGATGCTGCCTCTGAATTTGGGTATACGGAGTTACCTTTGCTCTCCCTCCAGCCCAGTGGGAGTTTCTGAGTAATGGGGACCTCTCTCAGTGTTGGGCTGTATCACACAAAGCTGGAAAGCAGTGGGGAAGAGCTGGGAACACAGGATGGTCTGACCTTCACTTTGAATTTTGTCTTTCTTACATGTATCAGGAAGGCTAATTAAATAATTAACCACAGTGGGCTGAGACATGAGCCAAGTGCTTATCTGAGATGGGTAAAATAAGGAACAGATTCACTTGTGTAATTAGAAAAAAAATCAATGAGGTTTCTTTTTTTCAGGAAGAATTCACAAATTTGTGCCTTTTTTTCCTTAAAAAAAAATAAATTTCTGTGAACACTTTTGCCCACAGATGGTAGCTGGATTCTGAAATCACTTTTCTTAAAAATAACCAAAAAACCTCACAGTTCTTATTACCATGTTATCCAGGGAAATCTCACTGACATTCACACATCAAATCTGTCTGCCATATGACCTCCATTATGGACCATACTCTTCCTTCATTAATATCAGCTTAAATCAACAGTGACTCTGCTAACTTCACAATGTTCCTTTTGATTTACACTAATGCAAAACTTAAAAAAGTCTGTCCTTCCAAATAATTTATTTTAAATTTTTTTTCAGCTCCAGATAAAACCCAAGATTTCCTCTGAATTCCAGTAGAATGATCCACATGAGAAAAATATCACCCTTTATCAATAAACTCCAACCTAAATTTCTCATATTTTCCCTCGTCCCATTCATTAAAATATTTTTTATGCTTACATTCTTCCTACAAAGGATTTGTGACATTTTTATTTAAAGAAAGTGATATCAGAATTCATTAAAATATATTTAAAAAGCATTTTGCATATCCATACTGGAAATGTGATGCTGTTGATTTGAAAGTTAGTGTTCCCAAGACATATGTGTATGTGCACATTTTAATTAACACAATAAATAACACCTCAAATTGTTAGATGTATCTTTTGTGACCTGATATCTGTTTCTCACACTGTAATACTTATTCCACTGGAAAAATAAACAACCATTAAAAATGTGGATTTGTGAAGAAAAAATGTAAACAAGCAAGCAAGCAAGGTCTTAATCGAAAATAATCCTTTGAGCATTCTGTTATTTGGACTGAAGTCTTTTGATCTCAGGCCTAGTGATGAGATAGTCACTTCATAGAACTTAAGGGAGTTTTATCGGTATAAAGCTGGCATAGGATAAAGGTCAGCCTATTTCATTTTAACAAGTGAAGTGAGATTATTTACTACTCAATTTACAGGCTGAAAGTACATTCTGCAGTGTTTATCTGCTGGGAGAAACAGAAAAAAAGAGACAATCCTAGCTTCCCCCCAAAATACTCTGCAACTGGGACTGCTTAGCAATTGCACTAATAAAACATTTAAAAAAACATCAGGGCTTAAGCTACTCAAAGCTTATTAGATAATTAGGCTGATTGTCACTTAGGACTTGATGCTGAGACGTGCTGAACAAAGTGCCAAGATCCTCAAGTGAGTAGTCCATGAAAACTGCATCCTTCAATTTAAATGCAAGCTCTGCTCCGGAAGTGGGAGGATGCCAGATCAAGTCACAGGGAGATTTGGAAACCTCAATCTAGATTTTTTTTTTTTTAAATATTCCTTTTAAATATTTGTTGTTCACTGAGGCTAAGAAAATTCCATTCATTTCTCCATGCTGTTGCCCATTTAATGAGGCAGAGAAGCATTTTATTATTCCCCTCTGATGAATATACAAGCACCAAAACCCAAAGCTGAACAGTGAAACAAACAGTAAATTATTTCAATCCTCTTAATTATCTGCTTTTTTGGCAGATAACGCCATAAGTCATTTTAGCTTCACAGCCACAGATGCAAGAGATTTATTTTTAAAATTTGGAAATGTGTAAATTGAATGAACTAACGAAAGAAGTAATTTTTACCTAAACAGGGAGAAGATAAAAGGAGAACTTTTCAAATGTTACACTGGCTGTCAACTCATTTTTTTCATGTCTTTTTGCAATGAGTCTGAATACTACTTTAGGAGGGCAACTTTCCCCCATTCAATCCAAATCCATGCAATGCAATGTCCCATGAAACTCAGTAAACTGAAATAACCTTTTCCTCCAAACTCCTTCCCCAAAATTCTTGAAGAGTTGCCTGTGGTTGAACTGGAATGCATTTGGAAGTGTTTGAATTAAGTGCAGCTAGCCCAAAAGACAGTTTGGCTTCCTACAGAGGTGTAAAAAATAAAAAAAAGGATTGTGGTGGACAGTGCATTGTTATTGTGGATTATGCAGTGAGCTGAAATGACACTGGAATAGTCATTAAAGTTCCTAAGAGCTGCTCTCTTCCAGATGAGCTAATAGAGCAGCTCTGAGCTCTGAGGTTAACCGAAATAAAATCTAAAAGTGCTTTGAATTACATTTGCCGTATTTGACTTTCTTCTAAAGTTAGAGCAGTGATACTGCTGACTCTTTTGTCAGTACCAGCTCCATTTAACTCAATGACACTATCTGCATGAAGATGACCAGAAAGTTTTACCTAAAGCACATATGACAAGCTGTAACCTTCGCAAAGTTCAGTGTGTTTTTAGATATTCTAAGAAATCAGAAAGCCCCGGTCTGAAATCTATGAAATCATTCATTGGGTTTTCAAATATCTTCATCTAGATAACGCTCAGAAGGAAGTAGTCACTGTCCAGCACCATTTCATTAATAGGCTTACATGATATGTGGTTGTTTGTAAAAGCAGCTAGCCCCAAGAAGAAAGACCTTGGAGGTCCTCTACAACCCTACATAATGGAAAGAAGGCTGGAGTTATGAGAGGCTTACTGCTGTAAAGGATCAGCATCTTGTTAATTTGTTCTATAACTTGAACATGTATCATTTTATGTCCCCGTAAGTTTTTCAGGTACAGTGCTAATGTTAATTATCAATCGGATGTAGAAGTGTCAACTCCCATTGGGCACAATTAATAACACATGTCATATTGGGAGATAATAATTGTATGTTCTCTGAAAGTGAGTTAGTATGTATCAGATGCTTATATTTTCCATTACCAAGAACTGATTTAATTTTTCAAAATTATTTTCATTATACTTCTTGAGAAGGAAAAGGGATTTTATATCTTAAGGCTGCATTCTCTTCATTCATTTGAAAGACCAGAGATGCAACACTTAGAAGAAAGTTTGCACAGCTTATGGTGCCTCTGTAGATCTGTTGGATCTTTTCCCACAGATAAAGCCTCACCCTGAATAACACCGTTTTCCACATGTCTACAGGACCCCATTCCATCTGGCAAGCCTTGGCTAAGCTGGGGTTGTGAACAGTAGAGTAGCTGTGAGCAGAAACATGAACATGGGCTACAAAATGAGGAACCACATGAGTTATACCTTCCTTGACAGCTGGGGCTGCAAGAATATGGTCCGCTGAAGCCAAAAGAGTCTGGTTAACTTGGCTGGGAGCAGGAGCTGACTGCAAAAGCACAGGAGTCTTGGCTATTATACTGAGATTTAAGTGTAACTCTGACCGATGAGCATGAATAACAAAAGTCTCATTGATTTCAATTAGATGAGGCTTGGGTCTATTTACTGTAACTGAGTCGATTCTCAGAAAAATAATTAATTCCTTGTCATGTCTCACGTGTATTGATTTTTGTAATTACAATGAAATTGGAGGCAAGGGTAGGGGGGGAAGTAAATGCACTAGATTTATGTTTAATTTGATGCACAAGCTGTCAAGGACAAAGAAATTGAGATGCAATGACCAGGCCCATCCTCGATGCACTCCTCTGTCCTTAGATAACAAGTGCCAGACACAAGCTGTAGTGGGGAATCTAAAAATCACACACTGGTCTAACATACAGAATTCAGTACTGCTGTGTAAAGAGCTGCCTTTCTAGAGCAGCCTCCACAGCATGCACAAGAGATGCCCAAGGGGAAGAAGATAAGGACAGGACAAGCTTAATGTGTATCAATGACTAAGAGGAGGAGACAAAGAATTAGAATGGGGTAGAAAAAAAAATACAACCTGTTGCTGATAATAAAGCTGCCAGTAAATAACGCAAGAAAAAAAGGAGTGAGAGAAAAGAAAATACATATGGCTTTGCCTGGTAATGATGATGTTAGGAAAAAGTTTGTGGCAGGAGACCATTTGAACTTTGTTTTTGCTGTGCTTTCACTAAAATGGCAAGTCAGAAATTTTTTGACCTAGAGTCAGTCAGTATTTGACTTCTTAATTAGGTGATAGTCTCCTTTTCCAAACATGTTTGTGGAAGTGGCTGGCCTGTTTCCATACATACACACATAGATTTCATGATAATAGTCAATTTCTAGTTTCTACAGCATCAGAGATTAGTTTGTTGTAAAGACAGCCTTGGTACTTACACAGATACAGTATGACCTTTTGGGCTTATTAAAGACAATGCCTACACTGACTTCAGCAGTACCAGAAGAAGCTGAAGAACTATTTCCAACCTTTTGCCTGAAAGTATTAGTTCAGGAAGTCTCCAACTCACATGTAAGAAAAAAAGCTTTTTATTAAACAATAACCCTGCAAATGAAAGCTGCAAAACAGTCCCACATCCAAATGTTAAAAAGAAATGATATATATGAGGGAGAGGCAGGGTTTAAAGGTGTACATCAGTCCTGAGTTAAGTACTTTCATCTAAACACATGATATTTTAAACAAAATGCAAGTCATCTGCCTCCAGTACAGGGAACTAATTTGCATCCAGTTTGTGCAGTTTCTAAAAGCTGTTGTCTAAAATGTCAGCACTCTAAGGCAAATTTTCTTTTGGTGACCTACACACACCACAACAGAGGAAGCTGCGAACTCATACTTTAAAAAAAATCTCACTTGTGTGGCAGTCTGTTGGCAACACTTCGTGAAACAATATTCTTCCTGGCTATGGCAGAGCTGTGCACAAAGTCATAACACAACAAACTGTGAGTCAGTAATAAATAACCAAATGACAGTGATTGATGACAGCAAATCTGTCTCCAATGGAATTATTGGTAAAAATACTAAAAATTCTTTCCCTCTTAATATATTAAACTCTTTGTTTAGAGGCTGAGTTGATACTGCCAGAAAACCCTTTTACCACAGCTAGCATAAATTTTAGTGGGTGTTTGAATACTGAAGCACAAGAGAGTAGCCTGTGAAAAAAGCTGCCCCTAGAAAGGCTGCTGTTTGCATAAAATACATTGGTGGTTCTCAGCTGGGAAATCATTTGATCTATTTTATATCATATGCCCTATCACTAGGGAAGCAAATATGGATATGAAATATGAACATGAAGTAAAACATAAAACCAGACTTAATAAAATGAGTAATTATGTTTTGCCTAAATCCTCTCATGCCAGCAAGAGGCACATACCATCATAAACTTAGGAAAGTCTGCCCATTTCAGGATGTGGGAAAGGAAAAAAAAAACTGCAGCCAGGCCCTGTGAGGCACATTAATGCAGAGGGTTTTGTCAGGAGAAATTGAGAGCCCTGATTGAGGAGCGCTGATTACTGCAGCGTTTGAACCGATGGCCAGATGCAGGGGAAGACAAGGGATCTGGAGCTGCTCTGTGCCATGACCTAACGCTTGGCACGTGGACAGCTGATGGAAGAGTCTAACACTACCAGTTCCAGCACAATCTTTCAAAATCCAACCCAAGTCCTTAGTGACAACTTTTCAGTGCTTTATGCTACTTCTCAGTAAATCAATAAATTAAAAAAAAAAAAATCAAGAAAAAAAGGACATAGACACAGAGAAGTAATCAAGTGCCCAAGTATTTGTGAAAAGCCAGTGTTAGAGGTACTAGCAGATTACCCTTCAAAATTTAAAATTCCAGCATTTAAACTCCAGCCTTTTTAGTTCACATGCCTGAGAAGCTCATGATCCTACAGCACCAAATATAAAACATAATATTACATATAGTCTTTACACTCAAATGCCCATGACATCAAAAAGTTCCAGCTTATTTATAAACATGATCAGTAAAAGTCAGAAATGTGAACATTTTTATTTTTCCAAACTATTGTAAACTTCTAGCTGTTCAGACCTTAGCCTAATTTATACTCTGGGTATTTCACAGAAATGACATGACAACACTGATTAGCTCATGCTCAATGCTAGAATTCAAGCTGTAATACAAGTATGGAAACATTAGGACTGTGGGCACAGACAAGAAATGGAAGGTGAAGTGTAGAACACACATTGGAGCAAGTGCAACGAAATGAAAGCAGACATGACACAATGGGCGGTGAAGAATCACACTTGGATATGAACTCTACTGAAAACAAGTCTCCCTTCATACAGAAGTCTGATTATATAGTTACCTAGGTCTTCCTACAGGAAAATCATGTACAAGTGGAGGACTCTGAACCTTCACCACTGAACTCAATGGCAAAACTACCACCAGCTTCACTAGGAGCAAGAGTCAGCCCGCAATCTTTAGGATCAAAACCCGTATTTCAGAATATTACATGTAGATGCAGTGCACAAAATCAAATAGAAGAAATCCAGGAAGTAATGTAGAATATTTAGCACTATTATTACGAAAACGCTCATTGTTTTCCACAAAAATATATCCTCATCAATTATCACAAGGATCTGCGGCAAGCATGCTAAAAAGATATCTCTTTTTCTTTTCAATGTAAACTGTGTTTTGTTTTTGTACTGCTAAAGCACAATGGAGTGAAGGGCACACTCTGCTGGTAAGAAGCACCACTTACACTGAAAGCTTTTTAACAATATCTATACTGAAAAATAAACCCCATTGTACAACATCTGGACTTGGAAGTGGTGCTCCATAGTAGGCTGCTACTTGACTTTTTTTCATCCTGAATATTAGAGACAATGGCTATGATGCTATGAATGAACCTTCTCATATTTAAAGATCAGCCTACCTTATGCTGTAAGAACACTTGCTTTCCTGAAGGACATTTTTTAGCAGTACAACATATGTTCAAAAACTCTTTACCTTAGGCTTTTCGTCCAGTATTTGCTGACGAATCTCCTTGTGTTTTTCTACAAGTTTCTCCTGTCTTTTACTCTGAGCATCTTCTAGCTGCAAAAAAATAGCAGAGAATCTTTTTTTAGAGATTGCACATCCTTACTTTCCCACCTCTTCCCCAACAAATATTTCATCCATCAAAATTAAAACATTATCATCAAAACGATGAATAATTCTCTTTTTTTCTTTGCTCTGTGAGCAAAAATGGGCCAACTTTTGAAGTGAGCTATCTGCACTGAAATTAAGAGAACGTTCAATAGCGGCATATGTTTCATAGTGATTTCACACATCAAAACACTGGTGCGTACTTTTAGCCCAGTGCAAACCACCTGTAACTTCAGAAAAGCTAACACCTGTAATGAAATTCTTTGACTTGTATGTACAGAGCTCCTAGAATATTTTTTTGCTTTTCACTAACTGTACAAATGTAATTAAGGTTAAAATATACTCTGCAATTAAATGTTTATTGACTTTCAGAATTCCTTATGCAATCTTTTCATTCATGAGACAGCAAGCCAATTAAAAAAATTGGTATCTTTTCCATGAATAAACACAAGATATTCAAAGATGAAATCATAACTCTATCAAAATCTGCCCCTCTCAGCACCATCCTCCAAACACTGACTAACAATTAATGAAGATCTGCCTGAAATTCCAGTTTTCCTTTAACTGGAATGTGAAATAAAGTCTACACTGCATCTGTTAAAAATCAGCACTTGCAGAATCTTTATACCATAGCTTAGAATCTGCAGTTTAGTATGACCTAAAATATGAAAGCTGATATTTCACCCCCCAAAATGAAAAATAAACATATGGCCCGACATACCCGTTTTATGTACTGCACCACTTCCTGGATATATGATCGAATCATTTCCGTCTTCTCTCTGGGGACAAGCACAACAAGTTACTGTAGTCAATAAGATCACACCAATATTTTTTAATCCCCCCCAACTCCTTCCAAAATAAGTAAGGCTATGTTTTGAATGTAGGGCTCAGCCTACTTAACTTTTATCCACTTCCTGAATGTGCCTTTTGTAACAGGCAGCATTTTTTATGTACGTAGGGCTCAGACTTCCCCATGACCTACCACAATGAACCCCCCTGCTCTTTCACAACAGACTTTTCTGATATGGTACTGCCACATCTTCAAAGTGATGGTGGTGTTCCTTAAGGCCCAAATGTCAGGCTAGGAGAGCACACTATCATCAGTAGATGCACACTGCCACATTGTGGCACATCATATAGTAGAGAAATAGTCTCTGTCAGCAAGCAGATACTGCTGGTGACATCTCAAAGACAATGGCGAAGTTCCCACAAAGAGCAGAGTAGACTTGACTTTGGTCCCCAGCTTTGCTGTGTAAACCACATAAAGCTGAACTTGGAGGAAATACTTGAACTTTAAGAGACTCTTTGATATAGTTATTGGGTAACCATTTGTCAAAGGCTCAAGATGAGATCCCCCAAAGGGATAATTGAACATAAAATAACAATTTGTGGATACTTGAGTTGACCAGATTCAGGACAGTACTCTCAAACCTAATTGCCTAAGTCAAGAACAGTGAATTGTTGTCCAGGGGGCACTAAGATCTGATGGTTTTAGGTAGTTACATAAGCCCTGGGTGCATGTAGGAATTAGAAAAATCAATTAAGAACAATACAATGTATTATCTCTGTGTAATATTCTTTCCCAAATTTGTGCAAAAGCTTTAAATGAAAACCAGCCTAGCCCGGATAACTTTAATGGGATTCACCAGAAGGTCTTGCTACTCTCTGTCCTACTGCAAGAGTGAGGACAAACTGTGTCACTCGACAGAGGACAGCTGAGTTTCCCTGGTAGTTCCCATCTCACCTTTCCCAAGGGCTCTTTGAAAAGCCTGGCAAAGGAAAGCCCTTGGGAAAAATTAGGAAAAAAGAAAGCAAAAAAGAATTTCTACTTGTCTGTTTCTGAGCCTTTCTCACTAGTGTCTCATTAACGTCTCAGCAAATAATTTCCTACTGCAATTGATTTTTACTGCTATAGCATTTTCGTAATGATTAACTACTTCCTTCTAATATGACTTCTATGCCCTCTGACAAGGTCTAACCATATTAAGTATTTCTTCCTTTTTTTGCATAATCAGTTATTCTCATTTTGTTATCTTTTTTCTAGGGTGTTTATTAAAATTCTATAATATTCTTAAATTATCTGATGCAGTTCAGTGTGTGTATGTAACCTTTCAGTGTTATGAAATTATTAATTCAGTGTTACCACAGATTATATGCTGAGAGGCTCCAAAACCTGTATAAACCTTTTTACCTGTAGAAA
Organism: Aviceda cuculoides; assembly: GCA_035590195.1. Lineage (NCBI taxonomy): Eukaryota > Metazoa > Chordata > Aves > Accipitriformes > Accipitridae > Aviceda > Aviceda cuculoides. Next base: position 14,473,091 of record JAVJGG010000082.1, on the reverse strand, counting down.
ACTAAACATAGTTGTGTCTTTGTTACTTAGTAAAACTCAGATATTCTAGATTTTTCTTTTTTTTGTTCCTTCTGTATTTTTAACTGTCCTTAAATGTTACTAAAGTAAAGACTAGTAACAAGAATATCCCAGCAAACAGTGCAAGATTAAAATGTTCCATTTTCTTTTTTGAGCAGCTTGCCAAAACAAATGAAGGAGGACAAACAAACCTAGATACTGTGCCCTTGGGAAGAATATAATCAACCTGTACAACTACAGTTTGTATTGTCTGGTGGTGCATAAATGAAATTAATATTCCTGTCTCTGTTCACAGAAACTGCACCCTCAGAGTTCAGCTTTCCTTTCTCTTCCACCCAAAGTGACTGCACACTGCATAACACTGTCACTGGAGGAAAATCAGTAGCACAGCATCGGAGGTGAATTTACCACACAAGTAGAGCAAACCTTCCAGTGTGTTGCTATTTCTTCCAGAGAGCAGCTTTAACAGAGACAAGAAGAAAAGATAACTCACAAATAAAAACCTAAGTTAAGGTGAAATCAAACCCTGCAGGAACTAGAGCCACTAAGTCTATTTATACTCAGAGGAATAGCATCTGGATTAACAGCATCTTGGCGAATTGCTCCGTTGTGCCACTCATAAGCATGTCCCCGTACCACACATCAGCACCTTTGCAGCAGACCCAGACTCTCAATACTCACAGAATAGGAGATTAGATTAGTCCCAGGAAATTAATCATAGAATCAGAATCATTTAGGTTGGAAAAGACGTTCGAGATCATCGAGTCCAACCATCATCCCTGCCCACTAAAACATGTTCTGGAGTACTTTGTCTACGCGCTTTTTGAATACCTCCAGGGATGGTGACTCAACCACTTCCCTGGGCAGCCTATTCCAATGTGTGACAACCCTCTCAGTAAAGACGTTTTTCCTAATATCTAACCTAAATCTCCCTTGCTGCAACTTGAGGCCATCTCCTCTTGTCCTTTTTCCAGACACCTGACAGAAGAGACCAAAAAGTGCTAGGAGCAACCTGGATGTAAAGTAATTAAGCACATTCATAGGCAGCACCAGGTCCACAGATGTGTAAATGGTTAGTCAAGCCAGTCAAGACTCTTGACTGGCACAAACCGCACAGTCTGAGTGACTTGTTTGTACTTGGAGCTTTTTGATGATTGCTTAAAGACCTCATGTGAGGTGCCTTTACTAACACATGTGGTAACACCCAGGAACTCCACACCCTGGGAGTCTGATTTATTTTACAATTAAAAAGCTGATGACATTTAAGGTCATTTAATTCATAGAAATTCCATGTGTAAATTAAGCAATGTTAGACAGACTATGCCATCTGGCACATATCCCTAACCACCACAAATGCATTAACCCCACAATTAACTTGTGCTGGGCAGGAGCAGAAAAAGGGTCAGAGTGTAAGTTTGTGAATGTAAAAATAGGAAAAACAGCCAGCTACAGAAGCAACCAGAGCCCCACTGCAATCAACAATGCAAGCTGACAGCATGTAAACACAGACAGTACCTGTTAGAGTATTACTTTGGTTTTTAGTTTCATAATGTGCTGCATCATCATGGGAGCTCTGGCAATGGTGACTTGTAGCACAGTGTGCTAATGGTGTTATTTTATCAGCAAGCTATTAAGGTGTCACGATGGCAGAAGAGATATTAAACAAATTAGTTAAAGGCCACATTCTCTAAGCAGCAATACTGTTGTTACAAAATATTTCTATATATCAGAACTGTATAGCATTACTTCTGCATTAAAGTTATATAAAACCTACAGGTATTCTCATCCTTTTGATGGAAAATGATGTATTCTGCAGCTGCAAGTCCTAAAAACAGTAGCAGCAACTAACAAAAATAACTTCCAGTTGTGACAAGGCAACTGAAAAAGGTACTTTAGGAAGGCTATTTTGTTTGGTTTCATTTTCACATCCTGTTGCTGAACTGTTTTCTTTTTGACTGCAAAAAAATAAAAAAGGGGTCACATGTTCTCCAGTGTAAATCACTGAAGCTCCACTGATTTGCGGAAATCTGGAAATTGTAGCAGAAGCAGGGTAACTGGATGTTTGTCCTGTTTTCACAGTCCTTCCAGGGCATCTGCAGCTGAATACTATGAAAAAGGCCAGCAGGCCTGCTCGGATATTGGTTTGGACAAACAACAGCCATTCTTATGTCTTTCATAGAACTATACTAGTTTATACTACATGAGGCCTCTGCTCTTATTTCCCTGCTAACTTCACACTAATGTCATGATCTCAGCGAAACACAATACATGCTATTTATACTAATCACTGCTTTTATGTGAAGAGACAAAAGGTGTCATAGAAGCTATTGGTGTGCACCATTCAGGATACTATTGGAGCACACTCACTCAGGATAATTGTTCTTTTAGTTATGACTTAACAGCAACTGTTTTTAGAAATTTTCTTTGAAAAATCTCTGGTGGGATTTAGAGCAGAGTAATTTTATGAGGCTGGACAGGAAACTGGCAATCAAATCTCTAAGATAGGTGTGAGAGTCTCAAAACTATGTCCCTCCATACTGAATGGCAGCACTATCTATAACTTAAAAGCCTTATAAAGCCCTTAGTACCAGCACATTTTCAAAGGTGTTTCAACCTTCAAGGGACACAGTGGCAGTCCTAAATGTTCTGCATGCACATAGGGTAGTCACATCCAAGGAAGGACATGTTCTGTAACCACTTGGTCATTGTCTCTGAACAAGGCTTTGAGTTTTGTCTCCTCGGAGACAGCTGTATCTGCCAGCTACACTGAATACTGGGATTCTCATAAGGCTTCAAGAAGTTTTGTTTCATTTATTTTGTGAGTGCTCCACCTCTGCATTGAGTCACAGCTTCATGTTATTATTTGTACACAATGGGCATTAAGCATGCTATTTGTACCCAGTCTTTTAAACTGAAACAAACCTCTTTTAAAACTTGGCTTAAACACCCAACGGTTGCTGTATCCCTTATTACAACTACATTTCATTCCAGCTTTTGTGACAAGACGTTTAGTAAGAGGTAGATTCAAAGGCTGGCACTCATCATATGAAGCTTGCTTCCAACAGCACTGACTCACCTCTGCCAATAGAGGAGGTCTAGGGGTGGGGAGGTTCAGGCAATAGGACTCTGCCTGGCATGCACAGAGCCCACTGGACACATTTCACACCTCAGGAGTATTCCCAAGCAAGACTCACAGTGCAATTTATTGTGGCTCTTAGCAGAGACAAAGGAAAATGCTGGAAGGCCTAACCCTGAAACAATTCACCACAACCTGCTTTTCCTTCAGAATGAGTACAAAAGAAGAAATAGTTGTGTAGAAAGAAAACCTAGTGCTCTGGCACTTTTATTTTTGGCTAGGCTCCTGGCAGTGACAGATAAATAAGTAAAAAGTTAATGGTTGCAGTTGGAGGAACTAATCCGATGTTGCAACTCTCAACAGCTTTTAGGCTCTTCATTTCCATGCCCAAGCAAGACTATAATAATGGCCACAGTAGGTTGGACTCAGGGCTGACTTAGGTCTTGCTCTCCCTCCCAAAGCATATGCTGTGGACACTCAGCTCATCCAGGTAACAGGTCAGAGCATCAGAGCCTGAGCCTGCCTGTCCCCCTGACCCTGAGGTGCCCTGGCTGCTATCTTAGGTACCGAGAGCCAAACATATGTCCCTTTTCCCTGTCTGTCTGAGGAGTGACTAAGCTTAGTGTGAAACGAGGAAATATCGCACTTCCCACAGACCTGAATGACAGGAGGATCTAACCCTTTAATTGCACCAGATTGCAATAAGCTTTAAGGCAGCATCTTGGTAATAAATGTTAAAAAGTATTGCTAAGACATGGTGCTTGTGGACCAGGACTTGAAGAAAACAGGGCATGGGCAAAGTGACAACTTGTAAAGGATTATCAGGATGCCTCTGGTTTGACATGCTTCTCTATTAGCCTGAAGCAGAATTTGAACCTGCTCTGAAATCAAGTGAGAAGCCTCCCTCGGAACTGATGGCATGGGACAACACCCACACCTCATGCACACAAAGTTTTTCCAAGCAAGAAGAGCCTAGAGGCAATAGGGCTGATCCCCTTTGTCGGTCTGCAGGAGCAATGAAATACAAATTACATCAGGAGGCCATCAGGTCAGCCTATCTGGCCTTGAATTAATGCATGAGTCTAAGATGTCAAGGTGTCAACTTTACAGGAATTTAGCTCTGATGCTAAATGCTGCCCGCAACTTTTATGAGTGGAATAAGACAGTAGCCAGTAGCCACTCAACTGATTTTACCACTGCATACTCAAGCACCCTTTTCTCCTCTTTTCCCCTGCTCTTCTCCTACTACCTCTTCTAACAAACCATGTTCGTGGCTAAGAAAGTAAAGATGATGCTTAACTTTAAATTCACATGCCAATAACACAGCAGTATCTGAAACCAAGAGAACAGTCAGAAACTGACATGCAAAGAGAGATCATTTTACTATAAATACAGCTTCAAATAAGATAAATGTGCCAATACAACATTAATTTTGTATGTAGAGAGAAAGCACGCAGCTAAAACTTGCATTTACAGTCAAAGAAGTTTCACTGCCCTAATAATGCACTCATAAGGTTAAATGAAGAAAGTGGCTGAATGTGACCTAAGTACTTACACTTCGACTCAGAAATGTTCAATCCCTATATTAATTATAGTCAAGCCAAAACAAGGCTAGGCATAGCTGGAGAGAGAAAGTATGTTCTAGTAATTGAGAGATTACCCAACAGGAGAAGACAAACAAAGAAACCCTGCCAAGATACAATGCTTATTTCAATTTTCCATGGGCATATTTTATTTTCCTTCTGTGCAGTTACACCCTCTGTATTTTTTGTTTATGAGACAAGGATACTGTATCCTGAGATGAAGTGCTAAACAGCTTTACCTCAAACACTGTTGTTACTCTGCCATCACGTTTTCTGCTTGTTCCCATGATCTGAAGCATAATATTTAATTCTCACTAAACTGTGTAAAATGGAAAATAACTTTGGGACAACATTTCTTTTTTGAAAACAAGCTTGTATTTTATTTGTCACATGAAACTCAGCAAGCGTATACTGTTTTCTTCTAACCAAAGGAGAGAGTAAGTAGTATGTAGATCAGTATCTTGCTGCAGAAATCTCCTAAATATGTATAAACTAAGAACAACTGTATAAATATTTGAGGCTACTCTGCATGTTTCCATAACAAAAAATAGTCTCTATTACCATAAAAAAGAAAGTAGCGTTCACTTGGAATAAAAGAACCTTAAAAAACATTCTACAGGTAAAAAGGAATCCAAGCTCTTCAAAAAATTCCAGCTTATAGGAACTACTTCAGGACTTTTCTGGATGGAATTTTCTCTCTGTCTTATGTGAGAGAAGAGAGGCTTAACAGTCGTAGTAGCTCATGTGCCAGGAAGACATGACAAATAAAACTGCAGGGATTTGGGCCATAAATACTTGTATAAACCTTTTCCACTACTGCTACTCTGGTGGTGGATCTTCTTCCTAAACGGTATGTATTTATGCTGATCTCCATCTGTTTGGGGTAAACAGCAATACTACTGCATATTCAAAGATGAAGGCAGTAAGCATCAGTCATTAATCAAGGTACTCTTTAATATATGTACACTGAACACCCAAAGGCCCAATTACGCATAGGTAGCAAACCCTTCTTCAGTATTTTCTTGTATTCAGTGTTACACATTAGCAGAAAAAATTGCTGGGTGGAATATCTTATTGTGAAAATGGCTTTTAAGGAATTGGTGACAGGTGGCTATACATGAAATTGAAGTTAATAAATACAGGTTACTTTAGTATTTAGAAATAGATACTGAACTATCTGTAAGCTACACAGTACTACCTCCTTTCCAAAAGAGTATACTCAGTACTCCATCAGAGCTATACAGAGGCCTGCTAATACTCAAGTGAAGGAAAGACGCTCTCTATTCATAGAATCATAGAATGGTTTGGGTTGGAAAGGACCTTTAAAGTTCATCTAGTCCAGCCCCCCTGCAATGAGCAGGGACATCTTCAACTAGATCAGGTTGCTCAGAGCCCTGTCCAGCCTGACCTTGAATGCTTCCAGGATGGGACATCTACCACCTCTCTGGGCAACCTGTTCCAGTGTTTCACCACCCTCACTGTAAGAAACGTCTTCCTTATATCTAGTCTAAATCTACCCTCTTTTAGTGTAAAACCATTACCCCTTGTCCTATGGCAACAGGTCCTACTAAAAACTCTGTCCCCATCTTTCTTATAAGCCCCCTTTAAGTACTGAAAGGCTGCAATAAGGTCTCCCTGGAGCCTTCTCTTAGTATCTTCTCCCTATTCCTGCTATTGATGCTCAGAGAGAACTATCTATTTTTCAGAAAGAAAATGTCTGATACATACTCTGATTGGTTGATGTTGCCTCCAAACATCTCAGGACCTTTAAGATGTCTTTTATGTCACCTAATAAGTCACATGCAAAGAGAAGCAATGAGTACTCTGCCACGCACCTGCAGGTGGGACTTCGAGCCTGCCTCTGCACGTGCAGCAAAGTAAAGGAAGGAAGACCAGAAACACATGCTGACTCATAGGAGTGGCAGTCAAGGACAGAAGGGGTAGGAGCAGTTGCTGTGCAAGGCACCATCCTTATCCAGAGCTCCTTCTGCAGCAGAGCTCACCAGAAGAGGCACATCAAGAGACTACCCAAGCAGGCTGAACTTTAAGACATCACAGCAGGCTCTGGTGCAAGGCTGTGCCCAGGAAGACCCAGAGCCCAGGGGCCATGTAGAAGACACACACTCCATAGAGGCAGCATATCTACAGACTCTCTCCAGCTCAAAGGACCGTGCACAACAGGCAGAACTGTTGAGAAGGGCGACAGCTGGGCTCCCAAACCAGGAGAAGGCCAAAAAAATTCATGTATGAACAGCACAGTACAGATGCTTTGGAGTGCCCATTAATGTGCAGCACACATAATGAATGCAAGTGCACATTATCAAGTTAAACTCTTAGAGGCCTTGCTCAGCTGCAGAAATGTCCCACAGCAGGAAAAGAGGGCTTGGAGGAGTTGGTGCTTTTCTTTTTGTGGCTCACACTCCTGTTAACAGAAGACTGCTGCTGTCAGGACTAAATCATGTACAATGCTCCACACACAAAAATGTCTTATCTGTCCTCTGAGGAAAGCAGCAGTGACTGAAATGCTATTAGTAACAGCAAGAAAATGTCACTGCATAAGGATGCTGGTGAACTTCTGTGTTCAGTTCTGGGCAACAATCTCAAGGCAGTCTCAAATGAAAATGGAAACACATACGGAGAAGGAATACAGTGAGGCCTGCCTCAGCTGAGATGACTGAAGTGCGGGCGTTGTTTAGCTTAGCAAAGCAAAGTCTGGAGAGGAAATGTTTGCTCTCTATAAATTGATTTGGGCTAAACATCTGGGAAGAACAGAATTATTTAGGCTGAAGGGGAGTGTTGGCACAAGAAGTGGTTCAGATAGGCTTTGAATATATTTAAGCCAGAATTTAGGAAAGGTTTTCCAACCACAGCTGTGAAGCTTACTTAATAGGTGAAAGGAGGACAAAAACCAAAGGTACTTTTATGCTTAAATTCAAGAAAGGTCTTAAAGTGTCAAGATTGCTTAAGAGAGCAAGAGACCAAGACAGGAAGGGTGAAGAGCACTGTCTTCACTTTACATTTCTTGTCAAGTTTCTGTGTACGCCATTATCTAGGAATGAGTGGTCAGACGGTACAGTCTGTCAAAGCTCCTGCTTACTTATGGGTACCTAATGCATACAGACGTGCAAATGCAATAAGCAGAAGCCAGTGCGATGGATACAGCAGTTTTGGTACAGACTTGAGCTCCTGAAAGATCAGACATACACCTTTTGGGTCATAATTTGTAAACAACAGCTGCCAGAAATATGAAGAAAACAACTTTCTTACCTGGATACTCTATACTTACTCATATACATATATATATATTTGAATCAGAAAGGGGCCAGTGAACAAGAGGATACATACTAATTCTGTAAATGTTTTTATTTTCATGTTTAACAGTTATCCATCCACAAGGTTGGTTGTGCCTTTTACTTTTTAGGTAGTGCATTTAATTTTTTTACTCCTTTTACCAGTATATCAGCTACTCTGTTACAACTGCAGGTATGCTCTAAAAGTCAGCAAAAATCTTTAATTTCAGTAGGCAGGTAGGTGTGCTGAAGTCCTAATGAAACCAGTGTACAAATATTTGAGCTGGTGATCTTATGAAAAAAGATGAGGCTTGGAACTGTTGTAAGAGAAAGTTGAAGAGAAGATCACGTAATCAGGTGCAAGCTAAAGAAAGGAAATGTGTCTTAAAATTTATTTTTTAATGACAGCGAATACTCAAAAAGAACCTCCAGTCACTAATGTTTACAGAACACCAGACAGAGAGGTCTCAGTTTTCTTGTTTTTAAATAAGTTTGCAATGTGCTAGGTGAGTTGCAAATGTCAAATAGTGTATTACAGCAAAAGCTCTTCTGACAGGCAGAAGAGCTCAGTAGTTGCTGAGTAGTAGCTCTTCAGAGTTTTCTCCCAGTAAACACATTTCAGGCCTTCACTATGCAGTGAACAAAGGATACAGCTACGAAACATGTTGGAACCAGTGCCACCCTCAAGAGCTGTAGATGTTATGTTCCACTCTGGATGATTCACGTGTGACTGTCTGACCCAACTTCAAGTCCACAATTGCTTGCAAGGACATGCAGAAGAAAGGAGACAATCTGCAGTACGTTCCCATCAACTGCTGTTCCCCATGGAATGCAATAGCAAGGGCAGATGAACTGTGCAGAAAGACACCTGCTGTGAAACCAGACTGTCCTGGAGGAGACCATCAGCTGAAACTCAGTGCAGTGAATGCATCCTGCAAGCGTGAAACTCTTTCCTTTCTCTGTGTGCCAAAACCCATGTGTCCTAGCCACTGTAGAGCAATGGGACAGCTCAGATGTGCAGCGTGCACTGAAAACTTTCCCAGGGAAACATGGGCTCCTTCCCATCTCACATGAATCACAGTTGCAGAAGACAACGTACACCAAATGCTTGAGGACATCTGTCACCTAGATAGTAGGCTGGTTGGAAGTGGTTGACATGAGTGGTGTTTATTGTCCTTATATGAGGCAGAAACATACTAAGTCCCAAAGTCAGGGGGGAGCACAGATAAAGTAGCATTGCTGACATAGCTCTCCTTGGAAGCTTACTTTAGTTTGAGTTTCTGAACTGCAGTACTGAGGGGCTGACCTAAAATACTTTGTTCTTGCTTATACTTAGTAATTCATTCTAAATTTGGGGGGTTTGCTGATGACTGATCTCTTGGGTGGACTGTTTCCTTGGAAGAGTTAGTCCTGGGCAGGTGGGGGAGGATATAGGAAACGTGGATGGATGTCGTGGTTTAACCCCAGCCAGCAACTAAGCACCACGCAGCCGCTCACTCACTCCCCCCCCCGCAGTGGGATGGGG
>JAVJGG010000082.1:14444673-14463499 GCA_035590195.1 Aviceda cuculoides | reverse complement strand
CCCCAGCTCCCTCAGCTGCTCCTCATCAGACTTGTGCTCCAGGCCCCTCACCAGCTTGGTTGCCCTTCTCTGGACACACCCCAGCACCTCCATGTCTTTCCTGTAGTGAGGGGCCCAAACCTAACACAGTACTCGAGGTGCGGGCTCACCAGTGCTGAGTACTGGGGAACAATCACCTCCCTGTTCCTGCTGGCCACACTATTTCTGATACAGGCCAGGATGCCATTGGCCTTCTTGGCCACCAAGAATTAAATTAGTATCAGTGGAAGTAAGGAGGACTCCACTGCTCTGGTGAGGTATTGCAGTCTGACTAAAAGCTGCCTTGTATTCAGGGTTGAGACTTTTCTTTGATTTTTCCAGCTGTGAAAAATCTTGTCTCCTCGCAACATATAAGGATATGGATCTAGGGATATGCTTACTCTTCCATTTGATTTTTATCCTTGGACTTTGCTTCTGTGATCTTCTCCTGCCTCTTCTTGTCCATTTTTTTCTTCAATTCTTTCTTTTCTCTAAAGCATAAAAAATAAAGGCAAGTTCAAAATGTATCTAAACAAAAACCACACCGAGTAGCTATCAATTGTAAAGGGAATAGCACCTTACTTTTCACACGTTTCTTTCAGTTTCTTTAGCTGGCTGTTCTGACACTCCTCTGCTACATCTGTCAACTTCTGAATAAGCTAAAAAAAAAAAAAAAAAAAAAAAAGAAAAAATCCCAAGAAACAAAAATATATATTTTAAGCTAAACATCACACATGCATCTAAGTTTCCTCAAAAGTCTGTAGCAGACATAAAGGTGTTACACCATTCCCTGATTAATTACCAACAATCAAAAGTCAGTAAACATTCTTATCAGTGTAAAAGCATTCTTAAATTTTGGAGTTCAGCCAGACTTGCATATGTCCAACTTACACAGAAACTACCACTTCTCTGTACATCAAGATGACATAGTTTCAGAATATTAAATGTAAAATCAAAATATATTTTGCAGATTTTAGCTTTGCTAGGAATTAAAATGCCTATGATAATTCATAAATGGTCACAAACTGAATTCACACAATACAAATTACGAACTGAATTCCTTTGTCACTGAATATTCGAGGTTTTCTGCGAGTGCTGAAAACACTCCTCTTGCATTGAGCATTATTACATGGAACACCTTGGATTTCAGGGTGGTCAGGTGGATATTGAAAATTCATGCATGATAGCTAAGAAAGCTAGGCATAGATAAGCATAGCCTACATTTGATTGCAGAATTATGGATTCAAAAAATACTGAGTTCTTGGTTTGAAACCTGCTGTGCAGCACTGGGTCCGATCCCATTTGTGCCGGAACTGCTAACAAAAAGCATGTTTGTGGCGGTGATGCTGACAGGAAAGGACACATGGACAGGGCTTGTGTGCAAGTTCAATGAATGGTGAATTAAAGTGAGAAATGGGACCAGTTTGGTTTGATCACCCCCTCTAGTTTAAGTCTGATTCTATAAATAATCCTCTCAGGATGATGAAACAGAGAATGTATAATAATGCCTAGCTAGTCTGATCCAGCTTTTTATTCCTTAGATAAAAGAAGAAAGATACCGACACTAGGCTCTCCTCCGAAAGAAAAATATCAGAAAGAATCTCTCAGCTGCAAGGCAGATTTTAATTGGAATATTAACTCTTGCACAGCTCAGAGGCAAAACTGTCTGAAGGTTCTGTGCTAAAAAATGAATTTATCCCAACACTACCTAACTGGATAATGCTGAAAATGTAACTTTGCTTTGAGAAATGCTGTTTCCCATTTTGAAATGAGAAATGAGTTAGCTTACAATATAAGCCCAACTATGTGTGTCCAAAATGGTTCATTTTTATAAAAATTAAATTCTCTGAGATGCAGACAACAACTGTTACTTCAATGTGGACTCTCTCCCTGTGGCACAGGTAACCGCATCCATGCACCCACACTGGAGCAGCTATGATTCACATACAACTGGTGATAAACAGGGCACCACCTGGGAACCGCAGCTCTGTGCTATGATCCATGGGAATGAATTTGTGAAAAGGCCTTGCTGAGTGATATTCACACATATCACTCCTCTGACCTGCTTTTTTTGGATGGCAGGGTGGAGTAGAAAAATCACTCCACCCAACAGTAATGAGGCAAAATATCATATAATAGAAAAAAACTGAGAGGATTGTCTGTAGTTGAGAAACAGTTTGCACTCCCATAACACCCTTTAAAAATGCTCCTTTCTGCCTGAGAATATCCATCAGCATCAGCTGCCATCTGCCCAAGCTCCTCTATTTCTGCTCAGAGGGCCTATGATCCTGCTGTAGTTGTCAGCCAAACTCCAGCTGTAAAAACACAAGCTGGCTTGGACTGATGGAGGCAAAATATTTCTTTACCATATACAGATTATGTCCTGCATCCCCTTAAAGCATTCATATGCAACAGGAACAGTGTTTGGCACAACTCTTTGCTCTGGGGAATGTTTGAATCTATTTTCATTTATTTATTTTCATAGTGTTTCAATTTATTTTCCAGCTAACCCTAGCTCCTTGAGTGTTGTATGTTTTAAAAAGTGGCAGAAGAAAATGGGAATATCAACCAAAAGCTGCAGCAAACTGAGACTTGCATAATGAGAGGGAAGGACTCTGCATTGGCAGTAGTAATAATCCTGTTGCCTTTCTGCCTTCCATCCAAAGCCTTCCAAGTTGTTAGAAGTGTTAGTGACAAAGTGACACAACACCCCTTGAAATTGCAGCAGACCACAGGGAAATCAAGCTCTGAAATGTACTCAGAGTAACAGGAAGTCCCACTTAATTATAATGTCATGCTGCTTTCATTACTCACCCTGAGATCACTAAAAAGCAGACGACATAACAAACATACCAGCTTAATGTGCTCTCGTTTCTGGTACTTTTCACTGTAATACTGCTCCTGTCGGAGATTTAGCAGCTGCTGTTGTTGCTTCTCCTTCAGCTCGACTAGCTTCTGGGTCATTTCAGAGTCAAGTGCAGCTAATTCCTGTTCAATAGTTGAAGAACTGTGGTCTGGGCTGCCTGTTTCAGATCTGCAAAGACACACACACCACCAAGATCTAAGTCACTAGGCGGGTACACTCTGCCCCATATTTAAACCTTGTTTTTAAGGCAGCTGGTTATATGTAGCCCATTAAGAAGTTTCTCAGCACCACATATAGGGCCAGACTTTAGCTCTACCAAGTCCAATAATTTAATCTTTCAGGAAAAAGATAGTTTTAACAGTTTATTAATGGGATGGCTATTGCTTTTGAACCTCATTTTACTAATACATCATGGTGGTGTGAACCAGACTTAGTATAAATGAGCTATAAATGCAACTGCCAGGATTTCCCATAAACAGATGCCCATGAAACTTGTTTATCCACTTCCAGACATGTAACTTGAACTTCAAAGCTGCACCGTTCTCAGCAGAAATGGTGAATGCTAAGTATTTTGGAAACTGAGTCATCCTTGCATGCACTTAGCAATAAATTTAAGAGCATAACTTTACATCTGCATTTATAAAATGGCAGGAACATCCCTTTATTGGGTATTTTCTCCCCCCTTCAGGAAATGTCATGCCTAGCACACACAGAGGAAAGTGCTCTATGGACTGCTGACTTTAGGAGGAAAGTTAGTACCCCAGTGGGGAGCAAAACTCAGAAAGGCACCACATAGAGGCAAATGAAAAATATAGTGAGGGAGCTAAAAAGCAACACTAAGGAACAGTTTGGTGTGGTTTTTTTTTTTTTCTTTCTTAAGACAGGAGGAAGGATAGATGTAACTGTGAAAGGAGACATGATGACACTAAACTGCTCAATTTAAAAATAAGCAGCAAAAGCAGTATCAGTCTCAGGCCAGCACTGAACTAAACCCAAGAAAAAAAAGAAATAAAAAAAAAAAGGTTACGCTGTGTCCCTGCTCTGCTGCTGTGTTTACTGCTGTATTCAGGTGTTAAATCAGTTGCCCGGGAAACCTCAGAACACTGCATGACATGGACAAAACAGCAAAATCTTGAACATAGAGGGCCAACACTGTGAGAAAAACGAGTTTGCTACTCAGAAATTTGCAGACATTACAATGCAGAGAACTTGCTATGCTGGCTGCCTCTCTTCTCTCTCCCAGGTTCAAGCTTGCAGCTGCTGTCAGTTAGAGTTCAACTGAAATAATGTGAAGCTGCTTTCATCGGTCTGAGGATATGAAACCCAAGGTAGTCTCTTTTTATTTCTTGTGTTTTTATTGTATTTGAATACTCTGCTAAGAGGTTAGTGGTGTCAGAGTGATAGGTGAGGATAATTTACAAACAGAGCCAGAAGACAGCATTAATGAATATTAAAGTCAGCATATTATGCCATTACACTATACATTTTAAAGCTGACATTTCTCTTGTATTTTTGGGAAAAAGAAATAAGGCCTATTTCTAAACACTGGCTAAAACACTAAGACTGGTCTTTTAAGGGACATGATCATTATAGAAAATTCAGAACACCACCAGCAAAACACTTGTGCATGTGTACAAATAAATACTTCAAACTTCGTATTGACAATGGCTTTACTGAATCTTGGCCCAATTTTAGACAAGGGCATGAAACATGGATTGCTTCTGACCAGAGACAACACATTTTTATGGTAATCTGATACAGGTACTCCTGATGAAGTAGTGATTTATACTTTGCAGTTACAGGCAAATAGCTTCAGTAATAATTTAAAATGATAAAAATTGCCTTTTTCCTTGGGATGCAGTATTCTATTAGAAGTCTGCTGCTTGAGATAATATGTACTTGCAAGTTTGAAAAACCCTAAACAAAATCCCTGCCTTTTTAAAATTTAACCTTAAATTTTTTAACCTTCAGATTTCTCTGTATGTGCACATAAAACTTCACATCTCTGAAATCACTGTGACAGTTCTGTGTAATAGACTGCAGGGTTTTATTGCCTGATATCACGAATGATTTATGGTCAGATCATAACTAAATAACAAACCAAAATCCTTTTATTCAAAGACAAACGAGTCATTTTATTTATTAATTCTTATTTTCTGCTTAAATTTGAATAGAATATGCTAGAGAAAAGAAAGAAACATGGCATTGTTTTGTCTGCCACTGTCACACACACTGATGATGGAAAATACAGTGAATAAAATATCACTGTGTGTGCAGTTGACAACCAGTCATTAAGGGAGTTTGTTAAACTCAAGTGTAGAGCCTGGAAGCCTGAAAACTGGCAACAGTTAAGGCCAGCTGAACATAGATATATTATGAGTGTTAAGCTCTTATTAAGCCAAATGACATTCTGTCATCAGGCAAGCATAAATGAATAAGCTCCTTCCTAGGGACAAGTTATGGCCTGAATCCCAGTCACTTACATTTAGAGGTACTATCAACAAGGTGGCAGCCAGAGCATGCTTGCAGCTTTTTTCTCTGATGGTCTCCTACCAAAAAGTATCAAGTAATTTTTTTAATGTTCATTCAACGTCTTCGTATTTAAGAACTGCAGCTAAATCAATTTTATGTAAATGTTAAAGGGCTTTTGTGCTTCCCTAATTACTTTAAAAAATAGGAGAAATAAAAATTCAATTGCAACAGTATCAGACACTGATTGTACCTAGGCGTGTATATGTTTTGCCAGGAGTTAACAACTGATCTTTATTAACATATGCTTCCTTACCATATGAAGATGACCATAATTGTGGAAAGATTAATAAGTCAGAACAGTCTTGAATTTAAAACTGATAATAATAAATACAACTCCTTTTTTATTACTACCTATAATATAAAATATAATACAAAAATTATATCAGCACACACAAAGAGATAGGGTAATGCAAGACTTGGAACGAGACATAGCACAGAAAGGGTGTGCCTGCAGAGGCAAATACAAGCAATCATTAGGAGATCCACAAGTGGTCTGGATCAATTGTAATTTAAACAGTAGCCAGATGTTAATAACTTTCAGGTGTTTCTTTCACCTAATTATGAAACTGATGTCTTCTACTCTAGCATGAGTTTTTTTCAGGGCTCTAAGTTGGAGACAATGCTCTTTATCCCCAAATTAAGAATATCCATTTTACCCATAAATAGCATAAAGGAGCACTAAGGTTTTTTTGTGTTTTGACACTTGGGTCTCTTCCACCACCAGAGAGCACACTGTGGTGGCCCAGAGTAAACCAATTGCTTAATATGGGCAGGATGACCATGTGTGCTGGCTGCAAAAACTTCTCCTTGCCTGAAGAAGGAGCTACATTATAAATTTATGTTACTAAGTGTGGGGCAGAAGTTTCCATGAAACTGATACTCCTCCTCCTAAGGCAGGTGTGCATGGGAGAAGATGGGGTGCACCGATACACAACATGCTGCAGTTGACCTAAGCAGGAAAGTAAACCACTTTATCCAGATAGGTTTGAGTTTCACACTGCAGTCTGGTTCCTGAACTGTCCCAGTATGTAGGGGATGCCCCCTCTCACAGTTTGTGATTAAGCTCACTACCTAACCACTTGCTGCTGTTGCTAGTACAGCTGAGTCACCTACCCATACCAGGTGTCTAGGGAAAGTCCCACGATCAATAGTGCATGCCCCCACTTACAGGGAAAGAGGTATAACATGGTGAACAACTTATTTGGCTTCTAGCAGAGAAGCAGCACATCATGGAGAGGGCTTTTTCTGATGATTTCCGTATCAAAGGCCCAGACTTCATTTTACCTAGGAATCTTCCTGCTTTTGACTTTTTTCCTGTGCTCTAATGTCGCCTCCATATTAATTGTCTACTATAAAAGACAACTTGAGTAAAGATCTCCAGTATCCAAGAACAGGAAAGCTAAATTCAGCCTACCTTTTCTTACTGTCTCTTTTTGCTGTTTTTTCTAAAACTGCTCTTCGTCGCAGGTAGTCATTTTGGATTTCATTATACTTTGCAGTGTGCTCTTTGATAAGGTCGGTGGTTTTCTTGTGGTGCCTCTTTACAAGGTCCTTCATTTCCTTGTAGTGCTTCTTCTGAAGCTTGACAAAAGACTTCTGTTGCTTTAGCTCCTCAATAGTCTGTGCTTCCACTTCTACAAGGATAATAAGAAAAGCCACTTCAATTTTCTAATAATGTGCGATTTCAATCAGGGAACCCAGGAATTGCCATTAGAAGGAATGAAACAAAGCATGCTTGTTTACTGCAGGTAAGTGAAATGCGCTAGCTCAAAGTAACTGAGTAGACTTATCTGGAAATAGGCTAACCGGACTGAAAATGCTGTGGCAAATTTAATTGATAGAAGGGTAAGAAGTGAGGTGAAAATTTAGAACACCAAGATGTGTAGCAAAATAAAACACATGTACTTTCTTTCCTCAACCCCTTTCAGCTGCAAAAGATTCCCATCAGCTCAACTTACAAAAACATGATCTTACATAGACACGACCACAGTTCAGTTTTGTACCGCCTGTACCAACACTTCAAGTCACCCTTCTGTCTGGATGGGCTACATAACATGGAGACCCTGCATCAGAGGTGTCATGGCCATCTGGTTGTCAGTCCAGCAAAGGATCGGTAGCTAAATGCTGCAAGCTGCACTCCAGTGCTGTTACTCCAACAGCACCTATGAAGGACATCCTGCTCTGCGAACCCAGATCACAGCTTGAGCTCAGTGTCTGCTAGGCTGACCTGCATGAGCTCACCCCAAACCAGCAACTAAAAGCACTAGAGGGAGTGATGAATCGCACGATCTGGGGTCACAGCTCTGGAAAAAGCCAGACTGAAAACCTCTTCCCAGACAACAGAAGGATTGTATGAGGCCAGCAGGTACTCCCAAAACCTAGGCCAGCCTCCTTCTACTGCATGAAGGAGACTGAATAAGAGGCAATCAACATGCAGAATTTCATGTGTCTTGGCACTACCGAACTGACAGGCCAGTTTGCTTAATGTAATGGTAATTTCAGTTTTGTAGGAGCAACGGGAATACTGCAAGGCTAATGAAGATAAAATGGCTTCACCACTATTCAAAACATTCAGAGCAAATGTACCTTCTGTTTTCATAATAATGCTGGTCTTTTGTCTGCATTAGATGGTAATGTTGTGCTTGTGAAACTACAACAATGTGATGTTTTTAAAAAAATTCCCTGTTGGCACCCAAAACCGATTTCATGAAACATGTGCTCAAACATTTAATAACTTCAAAGCTGAGAAAGAAAACATGGTATGTACATTTTCTATGAGTTACCGCAGTCCTAATCACTCAAAGAAATGTCTAAGCCAGATGGCCTATTTAATAAAAAACAAAAAAGCGTATCATTCATGCAGTGTAAACTGTGTATTTATTACCTGTGAGGACACTCTGAATAAGATCTTCTGTCTTTGCAGGTGCTTTCACCGAACCTAGACATAAAAGAGATGACTAATTCTAATTCTTTTAAAACAACAGCCATTATTGTGCTGCTTGATTGCATATTAAAACATGGCAGGTGACACAGGACATACACTGACACAGGCATTTATTAACCATTTGAAAAAACACATCTCTTGAGCAGAAGAGTAGCAACATGGAAAACAACACCGATCCTGTGAACCAACACAAAAACGTAACTTTCCAAAAACCCACCTGAGCTTTGTTGTTTTACTTAGTCATAAAATTATAAACACTGTGGTTTAACATGGATTTGTTACAGGAGATACGTCAATACAAAATATGTAAGTATCTAAGACAGTATTTTGTGTGTGGAATAAAGTGTAACCACATGCATAAATTAGGCATATTTGTAAAAACAATTTAAAGACATTCCTCCACTTGCAACAACAACAGAAAACAAAAGCCAGCAAATTTTCTTGCTTGTAATGAACTTCAGTTCCACCACAAAAGCAACTCTTAAATAGAAGATATTGGTATATTTGAAGAAGACTGGCCCTAACAGCATACAAAAGTAGTGGGAAAATTTCTACCTATTTTATAAAAACAAAACAAACAAGCACAACTCCCCCTTTGTTCTTTAAATGGAAAGCACATGAAAAATTATTATCCAGATCTATTTTGAAAAGATGGGACTTTTTTTTGTTTTCTGTTGGTTTTTTTTTTACCTGGTGCTGGTTGGCTATGGACAACCTGAGTTGCTGGTTTCGGTGTAAGAGAGGCAGTATAATTTACTCCATTTTCTGCTGGTGTTGGCCTAGGTTCATTGTTAGCTTCGGACGGTGCATCTCTGTGGTCAATCTGAAAATACGTAATGATTTACATTGCTCTTTCCAACTAACAGACTTAAAATTGTTTATCTGCAGGTCTAGTTTAGCCTCATTTTTCAAACGTAAAATTTTGTAAATGTTATATATAAATCATTCTAAAAGAAAACAAACAAACAAAAAGATATCCTTAAGAGCCATGGTAATCCAGGTGGTTTATTTTTGCAGGGTAAATTTCAAGAAGAAATAGAGCATGTATTATTCTAAAAAAGTATTTTTATTTTAAGTGGATATAACTCATCAGGGACGTTTTTCAGTACAGTATATATTAGCTGCACCAGATGTGAAATCTGTGTTTTATTGAAAAGCATTGTTCTTTGCCATAAAACCTTTCTAGAAATAATGTAGAAGCTGGCATGAAAATGCTACTTGAATCCCTGCTGTGAACAAAACACGTACACAAAGTTACTTTTAAATTTCATAGATACACACAGCACTATCATTATTCACTGCTCTTGCAGAACAGAGACATACTTCTGATTTCCAAGATCTTACATTCTTGTAATTACACTCCAAGGGTAACATATAAACAGTACCTCCATCCTGCTGCATAAATACATCTGTGGTATCCAAATATTTAAGCATTTTCCACAATCTTTTCTTTCTCTCCAGTTTCCTAAAGGCTCAGGCTTACAGCGTACGTTGTACTATGCACTGAACATCTTATAATTTGCCTTGTGACCATCAGGTTATAAGCGAAGTGCCCAGCGCTCAGCAAACAGAAGGTCATTTGAAGCAGTTTTTATTTTGAAATGGCCAAGCCCTGCTTCCTGCTGTCCCTGCAAGGGGCCAGTTGCCATGGTGTCTCAGGGTAGTTTTGGATTTATTCCTTCAGCTGCTTCCATTTCACTCTTTGATGGTAATCGCATTACATGCAGAGGCAGGATACCACAGTTGTTGTTTTTTTCCCCATGATTACTCCACACTTGCAAAATATCAGGCTGCACTGAATCAACAGAAGCAAAATGCATTTTGATCTAACTGTTTTGTGCTGCTCCTGCTGCCGATTTCCTTCATCTTGGCCCTGACAACGCACTGTATATTGCAAAAAGGTTTCTGTCTCAACAGCCTATTTCTACCAAAATTATAGGAGAGAGATACTGTAGTCAGAAACATGATGCAACTGAAAACCAATGCCAACAACTTCATTTATATCAAGCAGTACTGACTGCAATAAAATAACGAAAAACATGATCTAGCCAACATTTATGACAGTAGAACATGCGACTGGCAAAAGCTGTAGCTGTGACAAACACACACAGACATGGTTATCCCCTCAATTCTCCTTAAAATATACTCCTCACAGGATGCAATTAATTAGTTTAATAAAAACAACGTTTGCTATATAGATCATCAACACATAAATACAGCTAGAGTTCCTAACCTCTGGCAAGTTTGTGCCCCAAAAGTCACTGCATGGGCAAGTGAGTATTATCATATTTTGGGTCTAGGTTTGTATGTGGTGCAAAATGCTGCATCACAGCTTGTTGAGAAACTATTAATACAGCCTGTCAGTTTTGGACATCTGTTTTCAGAAACTAAAGCAGAAATGTGAGACAGGAACAGCAAGTGAATAAAGAGTAATTTTCACTACATCAAGCAATCTAATTTCATTAAAAAGCACTTTCTTTTCTCATAATTCATGACACAATGCTAAAGTAAACATGATTTTCCCTTAGTGAAGAATATTTTAGGCTCTTTTAAAAACATGATGTAATCCAGCCTTACAATTTATATTTTTAATATTGACAGAAAATGGTTTGTATTCCACATGTTGCCATGTCTTTGCAAGACAGTATATTTACTAAGTAGAAACATACATACTCATACAGGTACATATCTATATGGTCTATTTCTACAGAGAAAAGAAGTTGCAATGTGTTGGGGTTGAGAGATCTCCTCTGTGCTGCACTGTTAGACTAGGTGGGCAGTTATTAAGTCAGTCTGCCTCTATCCTCCTTGGCAAAGTATAAGCAAGTCTAAGCACTGTCTCCCTATAAGAAATGTCAGATCAACTTAATTTCCATTACTGTAACTTGGTGTGATCATTATGATTTGCAAAATTGTGCCTGAATTTTCATTTTAAATAGTGGTATCAGATATGCTAAATGCAGCTGCTCCCCTAGAGATGTTTTTGTTTACTTTTCCTACCAAAATAATTTTATTTAACCAAAGCAGCCAATTGGCTTCATTTGATTTACATTCAGGCATGCAAAACAATAGTTTCCATTTCAACACTGTTTTATGGGTAGAAACAACAGGTCGGTCAGACACTCTGCTGCTTTTGTGTCAGACACATTAATGAGCCAGCAAGGCCTCCTGCCTCTCTGACTCTGCAGTGGGAATGAACATGCAGCCCCAGGGACAGTACACCAGCAGGCACAGCCAAAATGCATTTTACTCTGGCTAGCTTTTCCTAGACCCCTACACACTTCTGCTGCCATGACTGTGGGGGTGAAAACGTACAAACTAGTTACATCAGCCTACTTTAGTCTGGGATCAATTCAAGCCAAGGAACTCTCCGCAAATTTCTACGGCTTATTCCTCCTGTCTGTAAAGGACACCAGGTAGGGGAAGAGAAGGCAACCTTCACACCTGTACACTCATAAAGATTTACAATGTATTCAGAGAAGTACAGTTAAAAGTACAAAACCCACACTGGAGGTATTACAGTGCTTCCATTCTGCAAATAGCTGTTCTATGGCCAAGCTGGAAAGCAAAAACTGACCAGAAAGCTGAAGGTAGGAATTCATGTTACACTTATGATGGGAACATTGCAAATAAATGCAGAAAAGATGCTGTAAATTTTGGCAGTTCTTCAGCATTCTTTATGTTATTACAATGATAATTAACAGGCAGTGTAATTTGAAGCCTAAAGAAAGACTCATTTTTTTATTCAAAGCAATTCACTATCAGGTAGCTTATTTGATCACTGTTTTGCAAGAAGCCTGGGGAACTTCTTACAGAGACACAGTTTGAACTTCGAGGGAGCAAAGAAAAAAACTCTCAGTTTTCCTGCAGCAGCTGCAAGAACCCAGCTCAGTTAAATAAATGTGTGTGAGGGGAGGGAAAGAGGTATGGGGAGGTAGAATCTGTGCTAGGAGACAGCACAGCTTTGCACTCAAATATTTATGGTGTGTAAATCTGAAACTGTACATAGGAAAATTGAATCCAGGTGCACTTACGTGTACATTTCTGGCAAACATACTTGAGTTTATTTAGCTGTGTTGCCAGTGAACGTACTTGCAATTATTAACCAATGTGATTCTTGCAGGCCAATGTAAGTGAACAAAACAGTTGGCCTGGCTGACCAATGAAGAAAACATTATCATCACACAACATGATCAGGCAATGCGAGATTTCCAAGTATAGCCCAGCTGCCAAATATCTTACCCAGAATAGGTGTTTATAAATAGAAGGTAACAATGGTGTATTTAGATCGCCACTTAAAGTGCCAATTTTGTACCTGTCCCTTGCTACTGTATCTAACTGAATGGTTATACATCTTTAGCAAAAGCACCACTACAATCATTGCAGTTGTCTTTTAAAAAATATTTCTCTGCTGCTCCAAAACAAGCTCCTTGACATATGGTAGGACTACCTGAGCACTACAATTCATCTTTCCTTCTTCTCAATTGCTTTAGAAGATACTCTGTGACAGAATTTTTCTAACAAATAAGCCTGTACAGACCAGGAAAATCTGTACTTTTTCAAATGTAAAAATGACCTCTAAGGTATTTAAAGGATTATGTTAAAAAAAGACTTTGTTATTAAAATAGAATCTCATGTGTAGAGCGTCCTAGATAAATGTCTAAGATACTATTGAGCATTTCACAGTGTCCTCATTCAGCCGAACTTGTGACACTGCACAAAGAGTAAATTGTTGGCCAGTGAATTGTAATGACTTTCACTCATCTGGTCTGCTTTGGGACTGTATTCTTGGTTACAAAATCTAGTTCAGTGAGGTTTTGCACATCTGAGAATTGAAGAAGACAGGCATCAGAGCTGAGGGCAGTTTAGGATTATAAAGCATTTCTCCATCTTCACTAGAGACCTGTACCGAGTGCCTTTTGATTCAAATGATGTGCCTAACAACTGACACAAGCAATCTTTAAAAGACAAGGTTGATATTTTCAAACACTGCTAGAAGACATCCCAATGACAACTATCTGGAACAGAGAGACTGAACGTTTGAATGTGCATAGAGTTTGAGAAACCAGAGCTGAGCTGTCAGTACTCTCAATTATGCTCAAATCTATGGATTTGTATGCGCACCACCTCCAATTATACAGAAAAACAGGGTTTACGGGTTAGTCCATAAGTAACCACATATACCCAAACAGATATCTAACAACTGAAAATGTGGCTCCCATAGCTTTCAGCTAAGCTAGAGTAGACCTGAACATTTATTGACAATATGGTCTCCTCCCTCTTCATCTGTCTTTCTAAGATCTATGAAGGATTGGATCAGTCAACCTCCAGAGGCCCCTTCCCATCTAAATTATTGTATGATTATACTGGGTCTCTTTCGGGCACGTTTGCTCACAGAGAATGTATAGAGACATCACAATCTGAGATACACGAATGTTCCTGAACAGAATAACCTCTCCAGAAACAGAGCCTGAAATTCTGGAAAATTTGTAATATTTTCAGGAAAAGCTACTGACAAAGAGTTGTCTTTTTTGTAAGGGGAACTTCAGCATCACACTGGAAAACAACAGGCAATGACTTAAGAAGATTTCATTTACTACATAACAAAGTTGCAAATCAGCATGCACATAACGTGGTTTTTTATTCAGCTTTTGGTGTCTCTCTACCTCTGAACAGTAACTTGGTTCATGCACAACACGCTGCCTTCAGTGAAACCACATACACAAGTGCAATGCTTCTCAGCTGTGATGTACCCCGGTCTCATTCTGGGTGAGATGTTTACAGGTGTTCAAGTAATCAACAGATACAATTCCCAGGGACTTTCAATATTTGTCTTTCTAACCAAACTAGGTGCTTGTAAATACTGTACCATAATTTGCAGAGACTCTGAAAACTCCCTTACCTCTTTCTTCACCTCTTCTTCATCTTCCAGAGTCAGTGCGGCCAGTTGCTTAGCTCTTTGCTCCATCAAGTTTACATATCTGATTGGATTGGATAAGGCCTCAATCACATCTAGAAATAATGCAAGTAACTTCAGTTTCAAACTCCTTATGTTATAGTTCCAGTGCTCCTCAGCTTTTAAGAAAGAGACTGTTATTTTTCATACAGATCTGCTGCTGATAGGTACTCCTAGGTCCTAGAAATAACAGTAGAGGGGAGTACACCATTGTGCACAAATACTCTTAATGCAAACTCTCTTTGAGTTTGTGCTTGGGTCTCGCGGATGTACATTTTCTGCACAGTGTTTGTTTTATGATGGATTTTCAAAGCTTACAGCATCAGCCAACTAAGATCCTGCTTCACACGAGGCATAGAGGAGCATTAGTAAAAATCCTGTTTTTTCAAAAAATCAAAATAGCTATACAGAATACGCTTTTTTTCACTGAAGTACAGTATGCTCTTTAAACCTATCCTTGTTTAGGGCTGATTCCAAAATACAATGCTTTACATTAAGCATGGCACTCAGCTTAGGAAACAATTACACATTACTGTGTCACATAAGCAACGTTTCATTTGTGTTTCAATGGCAAATCCCTGGGGTATTTCCTCCTTTAGAGTCATACAAGGTCTCCTGAAAGTAAGAACTGGCCCTAATCCTAAACCTCAGGCAGGCTGCTGTAAATCAGGCCATCTTGTATGAGTGATGAGACATAATGATCCATCAGATGCAGAGGTTTGTTCACAGGACGGTTATCCCAACATGGCAAGTCATCTATACCACATTCATTTTGCGTTTCAATTAACCTTTCTATTTCCCAGTAGGAAAATGTCACAGAATTACCTGCGTAAGTATCAGGTACATAGTCTTTGACTTCTATGTACACAAAGAGAGCTGGCAGTGTCAAAGGTTGGTTCCTCTCATTCCTCAAACAAATGTAGTGATAGCCTGCAAAAAAAGAAACAACCGGTTCAGAGCATAAACACTTCCACAGGCATTTCCAGCGTAATTGTGTTATCATTTGTTATTTATAGTGTGGCTCCAACTGAGCAAGCAACCCCAAGGACTTCTGGTAGGGAAAGATTTACCTGAGGGTTTCAGAGATAAGTATACAGACAAGGGACAGTTAGAAAGGCACATGACACTGCAGTTCAAAACAGCATTTTCCCTTTATTTTTTACATCTCTAAATAATGCAAAAAATTGTCATTTATATAATTTTTTATGTATTCTATTTTATTACCTTTGGCTGCTTTTTTTTTTTTTTTTTAAGTTTTGTAGCTCCTGTTAATTTTCAGAAGTGACCCTTGTAGTACTCAGGAATCTGAGCAGCCAAGTAAAACTGAGATGTAACGGCCTGTCCACAGCACAGTATCTAATTAAAAAAATAGACAATATGGCACTTTACCTACAAAGTGTGTGTGTGTATGAATCCTATCATGTGACCAACCTTGGGAATGTATCTGAAAAAAGAGTATTTTCAGACTATTTTGAAAGCTGGCTGTCTTGTGTAAGTGAGGGCACACATTACAGTACAGCTTAGCCAAGTTAATGCCAAGACAACACAGATGGGGCAGCCCCAAACCCTTTCTCCCAGCCACCTACCACCATCTCCTGCTCTTTTACTTGTTCACTGAAATTTTTCTAACTTTGCGGATAGGCAGCTCAGCTAGCTAAACTCCGGAAAAGGCAACCTCCAGAAACTGCGATGAGTCCTCCATCAATTTACCTCCCCAGAATGCCTCACCATAAGGTGAGACACATTAGTGCCAGTTTAAAGACAGTGATGGAAGTAGGAATGGGAGAAAAGGACTTCCAGACCCAGCAAACTCTTACAGCATTGCAGTGCTGCAAAGCTGCATGCTCTGCCTCACAAATTGGTGCCTCTTGCACCACGGCTGAAGTTGTTCTTCTAAGGCATGATTACAGAGCCACACATACAGGTAGTGTCAAGATAAAAGTCACGAGCAGTATGCATTTATCTGGGGGGGACCCTCAGTTGGCTGATGTGAACAGCTCCCTCTCCAAGTAACAGTTAAATCCTTGCTTTGGGAATAATGCTAATTCTGTGGATTTGTGTGATAGCATGATATAGTTTTCATTAATGTCTTAGAAAAGAGAGAAATTAAATATTACAAAGGTTTCTCAGTTCTCTCAAGCACCTCCAGCAAATTTTCAGCAGATACATAAACCCAAATCAACATGCTGTTCTCCATCACATGCTGTAAACTAATGATTACTGGAGTCAAAAGGACAGAAGATAGGCCTGCGGGTAAAAGCTCTCAGAAGTCTTTATACAATTTAACAGAGTGGCCTTTGTTCTAAAAAGCGCAAGCTTAAAAGCAGGTATACGATTCAGTGCTTTGAATGGTCTCTGTGCTGCATGAAGAGTGAGTGCCATGAAAGGGGATCAGCCACGGGAAGAGCTCACTTCCACCAGAAGAGGGAAATCCTTCACGTGCCCCTTTCTCCTCTCCAATCGCCTATCTTCCTCTGGAGCTCGGCAGATCCTCCATGAGGCAATTATATCCATTAAGCCAACAGAAAACAGTGGAGAGTTTTCTGCTGGATTGGTAAGCTGAGTTGGCTCACAAAAAAGGTGTGGAGATTGGCAGAGCTGGCACAACAGAACGGCCAGGGTTGCATAGCCAAGAGCAGGGTAGCGAGAAGGGAAGGAGAAGTGACAACTGGTGAGGAAATCCTGGAGCAGTGACATGCCCAGCAGCCACCTCCCATGGCTAGCCTGTTTGCGCTTGCAGTGAGGCCATGTGGCCCACACCAGCTAAGACAAAACCGCTTGGAACTCTTCTTAGAAGAGCCCTGACATCACCTGCCACAAGAGAAGGGACTGATTTATACATTACCTGAGATCAGGTCTCCAGGAATAATATGGACAACAACTGTTAGATACAGGGACATGTGAATTTTGTGCTACTGCTGCGACCGGTTAGATAACATACAGGGTAAACACAGATACTCTTAGTTTTCTACTGTGAGTGAAGCTGGGAGCATGTTTATGGCCATAGGCTTGCCCACATTTAGTTTCCTCCCCTCCCTGGCAAACCTGGTGTTGTAGTCAGACACTTCTTTTGCTCAAAATGCCAGTGTCACCACATCTTTCTGAAACATGACTCTAACAAGTCTTTGGCCTGGCAAATTAGGGCTGAGTTGTCACACAAGACCATTTTCAGTCAAGTGGCCACTAATTATAATAGAAATAATTATATGATTTGGAAGAGACCAGTAATGATTTTTTAAAATTCTTTTTTTTCATTTTCAGCAATAAAGATAAAAGTTATTTTGGGTTGATTTAAAGGTTTTGCAAAGATACAACAGCTTGCCTATAGGTCAGTCCTTGCATGCATGCAAAAATTACATCAGAGGAGCATATTTTGTTTTCATTCCCAGCAATCTCTCGTTCTCACAAAGATGACATCAAAACTAGCTGTTGTTGCCCTCTTTCATCTTAAAAGTGTACAATTGCACCTTTTAGTACAGAACTGTGAACAAACAGTTGATCTACTGGAGACCAGTAAGTGCCAACCATGCCTCTGATGCTTAATTCTATTGGTTTTCCTGGTTCATTACAAATTTAAATTTCTGCTGAAATACAGTATTTTCCTTTTCGAAGTTGAGATTGATCATTCAAATCCCCAGTTGCTATAAATGTGCAGAGTGGCTGCTGATGTACAGCACTGGGATTCTGGCTTGCTGCTTCTTTTCACTGTTCATACTTTTCACAATGTCTGTCTCAATGGAGAAAAAAGTTCACCTGGTCGAATTGCTGAGACTGGTAAAATCCGATGACCAATAAATTTGCCTCCTTCTTCATACACTGCTAGCCTCAAACATGCCAGGGAGGGTAAGACAACCTAGAAAGCAATATTGTTGCATTATTAACTTTTTGCACTGAATGGAACAGCTCCTTCCAGACATCGTCTATATAGCAGGCAGAAAGAAAGTTCAGTCTAGCAGATATTAACACCTACACATCCATAGGAAGGTCTTACCATATAAGAAAGAGGTCAGGGTGTATGCACCTGTGTGTCAAAATAACTCTAACAGAAGCACTTTTCAATCAAGAAACTTGAGGTGAGATGTGTGCTCAGTATATTCAACCCAGCAATTTGACCCTTTATTTTCAATGATAGAAGGGACTATAGCAGCTCAACTCCTATCACACTTGAACGCCACTCTGTTTCCTTCTTATTACTCACAGTCCTACACGTTTTTTTTCCTTTTGTTTGTACCGATGGGATTACTTACTTCTAAGAAAAGTCACTGATAGGCATATTAGTGTTGAAAACTCAACAAGGCAACTCAACCTGTTTTGCAGAGAGTGAATGTATGAATTACATGAACTATGTCAACCCCAGTAGAATTTTTCAGTGCTGCAGCACATTCACTGGCTGGGTGTCGTGGTTTAACCCCAGCCAGCAACTACGCACCACGCAGCCGCTCACTCACTCCCCCCACCCCCCCCCAGCGGGATGGGGGAGGAAATCAGGAAAAAGAAGTAAAACTCGTGG
>JAVJGG010000082.1:14430442-14444573 GCA_035590195.1 Aviceda cuculoides | reverse complement strand
TGAACTCAAA
This sequence comes from Aviceda cuculoides, assembly GCA_035590195.1. Classification (NCBI taxonomy): domain Eukaryota; kingdom Metazoa; phylum Chordata; class Aves; order Accipitriformes; family Accipitridae; genus Aviceda; species Aviceda cuculoides. The sequence continues at coordinate 14,444,563 of JAVJGG010000082.1, read as the reverse complement.
ACACAGCACTGTACCAGCTACTAGGAAGACAATTAACTCTATCCCAGCTGAAACCAGGACACTGGGCTAAAGAGGTTTAATCAGGCAGGACGTTTACCAGCATTGGATGTTTTCTTGGCACTACATAAGAAAGAAGGCGAAACAGTGAAAAAAGAAAACAAGAAATCAGAAAAGGCTATTTAAACTACCCTACCAAAATAGGAATCTTTAATATTCCTTTTAAAAAATGTGTAGCATAATTAATCTCATTTTCTTACTAATGCAAATATACATAGAAATACACACATTTTTAACCTGGGCACAGATATGCATTTTTTCAGAACATACGCTAAAATTTGTCTAGACAATAAAAGGAAAAAAAAAAAAAAGCACAACAATCCAAAACTAAGAGCTTCTCTAACTTATTTTCAACATTACTAAAAATAGTAATTTATGCTTCTCTGAGCACAGAGGCAGTCAGGCACAATCGTTAACTAAATAGAGAAATGAAGTACACTAATTAGAAGTTCATTACAGAAGAAAAATGCTAGTGATGTTTCCAAACTTAAGCTCTGGCAGGCTGCCAAAGAAAGTCATTCAGAAGGCCAAATATTCAGGGAAAAGTGCTGTACTCCCTAGAAAGCAGGGCTGCAAGTACCAATTGTATAAACACCTCTGTGAACTACATTTGCTGAGAGAAAGATGAAAGAAGTTGTTTTACAAACACCTGGACTTGGGATCCACTTAACCACGGTGCACAATAAGCAAAACCCAGGGATTCTGTTAAAAAACTAGCGGCAAGTGTATTGTGAAGCACAATAAGACATTAATGCTGCACAATCCTAAAACATGCTCAATATTTTCTGCTCCCTCAAAGTTTAGAGAATTGAGTCTGAGTAATATTGTTGAAATTGCGTGTGTAACTCAGGAGCGTCTCATTTCAAATGGATGGGATTTATGGGGTTTCATCCCCTAGGTTGTATTTATATAGCACAATCTAGCGCTAAGCAGAGATAACAGATGGGTTTGAACGTGCTAGCTTGGACAGCCAGATTGTTACAGCTGTATTCACATCGTCTTGCTCGCAGGTTAACAGGAGGGCTGTTCAGCCAAGGACAAACGCCATGGTAATTGAGCTAAACTGCTGCTGGGATCTGCACTTGCTCATTCATAGCTTGGCACTGCACTGTGCCATGCAGATGAGTCTATTGACAAGTCTGTTGCTTCCAGCTGTGTCAGTGAAACAATCAAGGTGACTTTAAACTCATTTATTTTAGTAGGAGCTGGCACAACTAGAGTAGCAAAATTACACCAAAAGTGGTTAATAATAAACAGTTCAAGAAATAACTATTCAGAATCTCTTTTTCTTCTTTCTAACAAATGCAAAAGTTCAGTAAGCCACAGAATTACCCTGCTGGACAGTGATAAAACAAGCACAATGCATGTTTGGGAAGCAAGTGTTACACTGACCTTCTTAAACACTATGGTTTCCTCTTCCCAGACAGGATTAACTGCATTGCCTTGAGAGGTCTTGGTCTTCAAAGCTTTTCTTCTTGTATCCACAGGCAGGCCAAACATGTCGACTTCCACATAGGTACCAACTTTTTTATCAGAAAGAAACTGACCTGAAATTATCTAAAACCAAAACAAAGGAGGATCACTAGAGACCGCTTTGGTGGATTAGGAAATGAGTGGCTGAAATGCAGGCAGATAATTTTCATTAATGATCAGATAGTATGCATTTAAAATAAAGCAAAACAAAACCAAAACCACAATAAACAAAAACCCACTGTTTAATATTGCAGACAAAGAAAAACAACTTATGAGGCCTGGTTTCCTGTGACCCTGTGGTCCCAAATTCCCCTATGAGTGATAATGGGATTGAGATCATGCTGCTGCCCTTCCCTCGGCAGGAATACTCGTTTGGATCTCACCCTCAATCTGGGTGCCTACTTCCACAACACGGTATCTTTGAGAACTCTAATTTCTATCCAGTTTCAACAACAGGTTCAAAAAAATGCTGGAAGAAAAGAAGTATAAGCAGCAGAGAAACTACGTATGCTTTTAACTGCAAGGGAGAAAACAAGCTAAAATGTTGGTATTCTAATAAAGGCTCTTCACAGAGGGTCAGGAGTTTCACTATGAAAACAAAACCAACTATAAAGTAGCTGATCTTTTCTAGTTCTTGTTTTTAACAGGAAACAACTCTCAGCTTTAAAAGGTTAAAGAAAGCCCTGCAATTACTTCAGAAAACTGAAGACACAAAGGAATATGTAGCAGTGACACTGTACCTTAACAAATTGAGGCTTGCCTAAAGCAAATCTTAATTTGTTCTCAGCTGTATCTTGTATGGGCATTGACATTATAATCAGCAGAGCCTTCACCAAGCAGGCAGAAGCAGCTGACTTCTGACAGCTGTTTCATGACTCCTGGATGCTCATTCCTGTTAAAAACGCTGTGCATCTCCTAATAGCTATTGAATGACTTCAACCTCCATTTACTAAAATTGCACAACAAAATGCCTCTAAACCCACAGGAGGAACTGAAAGCTTCCATGATTACAGGTCACTACCAAGGTCATTCCCACACAGTCATGTTTTTTTACTGATGCATGTCATCACATTATTACTTTACTCATATCCTTCACAGCACTGCTCTGCTACATTTGTCTCTGCAGTCTGAGAGGAAATACTTGTTTTCTCTCAATGAAAACAGGAGGAAATTTTGCAGGTGGATTCTATAATACGGACGCTGTTGTAATGGATAAGTCCATTAAAGGAATAACAGGATTTCACAAAGTTTATGTTTTTATAACTAGATATATACCAAGTATAAATCTGTGAACCTGTCATAGCCAATGCAATCTGTCCCTCTAAACATTCATAAAAGTAGTTCTCAATTTGCAGATTCCTGGCAGTCCTTGAACATCATTAGAGGTCCTTACAAAGGAACAAAGAAAAGCAAGTTGGCAATGAATTGCAGCTGACATTTATGGTTCCACGGTTCTACTGGAGAACTTAGAGGGAACCAGAAAACTTATATATACTGAATAGTGTAGTGTTCTAGCTATTCCAGTCCAACCTACCACTTCATAACAGCATGTTTTAAATTAATCCTTTTGTTACTAAAACCACAGCCAAACTACTCTTAAATCCATTCACTTCCCAATTACTTCTCTGGAAAAGAATACATACAATAAAAATACATTTATTTATCCTACAATATGAAATGTGAGGTAGTATTTAAAAATGAAATATCACTCCATGAAATGAAATGCATTTTATTTTCTTGACTTAGTATAGTCATTTGCTAGGCCACTGCACAGCAGAAATATATCTATGCTCTGACATTGTCATGAGAGCATTTTCACCAGCTGCGTACATACCTTGACAGACAAGGTGTTAGCTACTATTCCATCCACTATACTTTCAGTAAATGGATCAAAGTGTTTGTCTGGTCTTCTCATGAATTCTGGCTTTAACCTATATCCACTTTTGCCATTGTACTCGTACATTCCCATGTTTATTTGCATAGACAAATCTAGGTGTTAAAAATATTGATGAGAATTATGTTCTGGATAGATAATAATTTAAAAAGCAATAAAATAATAACAATTACTATAATTTCAAACTGACTGTAATGTAAACAGCTATTTATGGCACACTGTTGCTTTAGAGGCTTCAGTTGTGATTGCAGCCCTCTCTTGGATTCTTTTGACAAGAAAAAGACATCTGTAAGACACCTTTCAGAGACTACTCAATAGACAACATTCTCAAATTTTAAAAGAAACCTTGACACTTAGGTTTTGAGTCCCCCAGTGTTGTACTGATTGTACTGTTGTACCCAACCCAGCAGAGTACTTATGTTTCCAACCCCTTCAAACATCAGACACTGGGTGCCTGATACTTGGTTGAAATTGGCCCAAAGAGGTTTTTATTACCCTGCAGCCTCCCAGCCTGTGTGGGGTTTTGCTTTCCATGAAAAGGTGGTATGTTCATGGGCACAAATGGAAAGGAAAAAGGGAATGATACCATGGCACCATATGCCCAGATGCAGAACATGATCAGGATATGTCCTGGTATGCAGTAGATGGAAATATTTGTATGTCTCAGAACAGACATAGCCTTGGAAGACAACACATTTCTATTTCAAAAGTGACTTGTGCATCTAGGAGTCCAAATGTCTTTGTTTCTTAAAAACTCACTTTTAAAGTGGAATTTGCTATCTAAGTCCCTTACGTCTTGATACAATGAGATTTTGGAAGACAGAGGAAAAAAATCCTTGCTAGATATGAAATGCTGCTCAGTGGTAACCACTCACAAATGATGACAATATGGAGGGGATCATATATGCCTATTATACTAGCTACAGCATGGTAATTATGAATATTCCTAGCTAAAAAAAATCCCCACACCTCTTAAAGATATTAATTAACAGCTTTGTAGTATCATTCAATCACTAGACATCTTTCGATGCATAAAGCCTTTCCTACCTACGAATGAGAAACTGTATCAGAGAAGTGGAAATGTACAGCTTACAAAATCTAGAGACCAGCATAACTTACCAACAGTTTGGAAATTAAGAGCAACCATTTGGCAGCCGGCATTCCAAAAGACTTGTGGCATGTAGTTCGAAGAATCTACACGTGTTCCCTTTGGGTAAATTCGGCTTAGCTGCATTTTGTTGTATCTAAACAGTGAGTAGTTAAGATATAGTACATATGACAAAAATCACTTTGCAAAGAGGTGCAACTGCAATATTTAAATGCAGGTGTTCTTTACAGAATGGCAGTGGGTTCCTTATTTGATTTCTGCAACCATAATGCTTCCAGAGGTCCACAATTTTGTAGGAGATATGAGAAATATAGGGTAAGTAAAGGTGTTGTTTGTTCCTGTACAGAGTACTCAGAATAAGCAAGGAAATAGCACAGGCATATGCATAAAAAAGACAGCATTCATAAAATTTCACTTATTATTATGGTTACTAATTTGGGATTTTCCTAAGGTTGCATTTATAGAGGCCAATTAACTGTAAACAGCAAATCTTCCTCTGGAGCGGGAAGAGGTGCTCAGTTAAAAAGTGCTCTTCCGGAATAAGCATTAGAATTGGCCTCCACGTACAGACAGAAATGATGAGTGTACACTTCTTACAGTTGAGTCTACAAATCTCAGAGATGAGAACATGCTCAGGTTATCTGTGGAAATAGCTTTCCATTAATCTTCTTTAAGGCACTATTTTAGCTTGAGTATTCATTCTTAACTGCAGCCACGATGAGAGATACTGAGAAACATCAAAAGGTCTAAACAGAATGCTCCTTAGCTTTTCTTTAAAGTTATTAAAAAAAAAACCTAAAAAAAAGAAAAAAAAGAATTGCGTGGTAATAAAACAGCTCAGTGCTTCTAGAACTAGAGGTATGATGGGAAAGTAAACTTTCTCATATGACTTTGCAAAAAACCAAGTCTACCGCATTCTGACAATTTGCTTACCATAACTCATACCACCTCATATAGGATGATAAATTTAACAATGAGAATACAAAGTATCAGGTCTTCAATATGTAGTTGATGCCTATTCCCTCTAGTCCTAGCCCACAGCACAAGGACTCATGCCAGCTTTTAAATTAGCTCATCAGAACTCAGGCCAATTAATTCATCTAGGAAGACAGTCAAATCTACAAATTTCATTTGGGTTCCCTGTTTCCCCAGCTCCTGTCTCCAAATTTCAATAAAGCCCTGTAAGAGATCTCAGATATAGAAAGGCTAAGAAAGCAACTTTCTGAAAGTCAAGGATACTCCACAAATTCCACAGGAGACTTCGTAAGTTGCTCAAGCCCTTTGGTTTCCACAAAGGAAGACATTTCAAAACTTTTGTTGCGTTCTGAAAGTTTAAAGGGGAAATAAAAAGTGACACATTAGAGCATAAAATCATATGCGATACATGAGCTACAAGCAACTGGTTTAGTCTCAGTCCCCTTATCCCATCTACTACTCACCAGCTCATTTCACCTTGATCTCAAAGAGTTTACATACACAATTGTTTGCTGACAGCAGCAAGCTCACTCTGCACGTACTCAAGAGCTCCATCTGAACTAACATTAGCATTGCCCAAATTAAGGTCATTGATACTGCCTGAGATTGCTACTGTACCAGCTGCAGGCAACAGAAAGTCAGGGCACCGTCAGAGATCTCTCATGTTTGCTTGCAAAATACCGTGTTGATATATTTGAGAGGTAGAGCCCAAAGCTCACAGGTGCGATGCAGAGGTATTGTAGCAGCTTTTGTGGGGAACACAGGGGGCCCTGCTGGATCTCTACACTGTGTTTGCAGACAGATGCAAGGGCTTTGAGCCAATTTGAAGCTATAATAACTAATGTCCGTATCAGATTAAACTAAGCAGTGTGCTAGCTGTGCCTACAGCAGTTCTCGTTATCTTCAGTATGTCAGGGTAAGGTCACATCTGTCTCAAACGGTCATGGAAACATTGCTATCTAATCAAGCCTGAAGGTACACTCCCGTGTCCCAGCAGGTCGTCAGACCCCACCCCGAACTAATATGAAGCTTCTATGACCTCTTCAATGTGGTCAAAATTTCTGACCTGACAGTGGTGAAAAGCTCCTCCTAAGCTTTTAACTCCGTAGGACTAAACATTCATTTGTGTATCATTTGTTACTCACCTTTGCCTGATGTGTGCACAGCCTTTCAATGTACCCATGTTACATGCTGCAGCAGAGCCTAAGTCAAGACCCTTCTAGCTTCAGCATTTTTTCCTTTACACTTCTGTACAGAAGGTAAGGATTCCTGTAAAATAACATCTTCCCATTTCATCACCATCAGCTATGTAGATTGCCTAGAAGGGGCCATAGCACTGGGAGGTCATAGCCATTAGATATGACAGCAGTGCTCCCTTTAGAAATGAGGGAAACAGTGCCTGTGTTGAAACATGAACTCTCTAGCCTCATCACTTTATCGAAAGCAAACAATAAGGCAGAGAAAAGGCTTGCCCTCATCCAGTTTTAGAAGTAATTGTGCTGCAGTAATCCAGGGATGGCCAGGAGGCCAGCCTGGCCTGCTCCTTGAAGTCAAACTGCGAAGCTGCAGGAGAGAGATAAAACTGAACAAAAAGCACTTGTCTTGCAGAGAGAAACAGGACAGAAACAGGTGGGAGCTTTCCTTACAGGAAGCCAAAAAGGAAACAGTGGATCCAAAGAAATGAGGAGCTAGATTATTTGGCCAACGTGAGAGGAAAATGTGCTGCCAGCCTGTGAACTACAAACTATTCTCAGTGTATGGTGAAGAGTCAGGGGATGACCACGGTGTTCCAAAAGTGATTCTCTCCCTCTAGGAGAGCTAGGACTCAGACTTTATTGTGGCCTGTCCCTATTTCTAATTAGCAACCATCATGTTACTGCCATTATTCATAGCTGTTATCTCCTAATGGCAAAAGATTCCTGCTGTTCCCTAGAGGCTGCTTTCCTACCACTCCTCTTCCTTTCCAACAAGTAATATCCTCTCTTTCTCCAAACTCCGTTCCACCCATCTCAGCTCCATCTCAGCTCCTTATAAAGGCACTGAGATTATTCCTATTCCATCCTTCCCCCTTACTAATGGGATAGCACTAGCAACATGCATATCAAGTGGTTTTATTCCATTTATAATATAGGTGTTAGAATTTGTTGCAGTAATATACTTTATCTCTCAGCCTTATCTTAAAGTAGAGCATCTGTAGGAAACCAGAAGTGGTAGCTGTTAAATGATTTGGTTACTAAACGTTCAGGGCTTAACCAATCTCCTAATTAAAATAAGAACAATTATTTCCTTGTAGCATCTGGAGAAGATTGAGAAACCCACCCTTTGAAGAGAAGACTGTGCAGGAGAGCCATCTCTCTCTCATGATACATTACACGGTGCTATCTTATCAGGAGGAAGTTACTATGGAGTGGACAAAAAGCCAATTGAAAAAAATGTAAGAAAAACTTGAAAAAATTCAGTTACAGCTACTTGCCGTCAGAGAGAGGGAACATATCTAGTGAGGGCAATCAGGGGACTGTTACAGATCCAGTGCTATTCAATATTTCTGTTAATAAGCAAGACCAGAAAATGCACTTTTAAAATGTGTGAATGACAGAAGCAGTGAGGTATTGTTATCATCACCATAGAGGCCAGGACCACAAATCAAAACAAATTCTGAATTAGAAAATACTAAATCAGAAAACTGTTGTAACACTGAAATGATGAAACTCTATAAAAGACAAATAGAGAGCTCTACACTTAGGGAAATGAAGACGGTTGAACAAAAATAAAAGCTGAGGAACAACTGGACAGGCAGAAAATTACCCCCCCCCCCCCCATCTAACTCCTCCTTTATTCAGCTCATCTTTGCTAAATTTAATGAAGGTCCAGCAATGAGTCCAGGCCAGGACTAAGACCAGAACCCACAAGTCATGCTGTAGTGCCCATTGCTTTAACCAGCCAGCAACATTTACCACATAAGGCCACTGCTTTAACGAACTGGCCACATTTACCACATTATGATTTTTTCGACGCAAACACCTGAAATATTAATTCCTTAACATTATGAGTTCACAGAAACAATATGATTGATCAAAGGTCACATCAAGACTCAGGATAAAAAATCGGGACATCAGCAGTTCTTTACAAAAGACAAAACTCAGAAAGGCACAGGCACGTGAACAGAAGAAAACTACACATGAGAATTTTATAACAGCTGCATGAACTTGTCCTGCTAGGATTCACATGGCTTCCTTTCCAGAAGGAATATCTTCTTCCCACTGTGTTCTTCTAATTCTCATTAGAGCTAGAGGAGATTACAAACATCCGAAGGGACACTACTATAGGGAACATGCATAGCTCTCTGCATGAGTTTGTGAATGCTTGTGTGTATGTCTGTATAAATACCCACATACAAATGAACAGGTAGATAACTTTCTATATGTTTATTATTCATCATGAATAAATGCAAAATCTTGTATTCAGATATGGACTTAGGCACCAATTACCTAACCTCTGCCAAGGCCTCCACAAATCCATAATAAATTAAAATGCTATACAGTTCTTTAGCTAAAAAGCTTCAAGAGCATATTGAAACCTATCAAAACAAAGTAAAAAAGGGCAGGCAAACAGTAGGGGGTTCTGCACCAAGAAAGGAAAAGATGTTGCAGTGTTTACTGAGGATGCCACTGAGTGCATTAATAGCAAGCATCTTCTGTAAAAGCCAGCAGGGGATGAAATTATGGCCTTTTCTATATGATAGACACAGGCAGGAAAGAGTCAATTTGCATATGGGGAAGGGCAGATTCTGTTTACCCTGAATCTGCTATAAAAGTAGCAGATGCAAAATGTAAAGCACTTGCTCAATCCAGAGGAACATTTATGACCACCTTTCTCAAACTGGTTAAGTTACTCTTCAGTCATGGACAACAAAGACAATGTAAGTACAACATTTTCAAAAATGTTTTTGGAATGGCAGCATGTTTACTGTTGACGAAGTTTGATATTTAGACTAATACAGGTTTCAAAATAAATATGGATTTATTTGGCTGGATACCAAGGGAACATTTTCTGTCTGTGTGCCTATATCTAACAGTGAGGAAGCCAAGCAGCATTTCTCCAGAACTTTCTTCCAAGCACTTGGTAGGTAATTTTCAGTATAAGATGTTGCTCATGCTTAGCTTAGCTTACTTTTTGATACTTCAAATGACTCAAACTTCACAGGCTGAATGTAGTTCACCAGGTTAGACATCTCTTCTGTCGCCATGGCCTCACTTCCAGCAGTACCCTAGGACAGAGAAAGGAAAATGCTGCAGTTTTGATCTGTCCATGGTGGCCATCAGAGGCCACAAATACCAAACCCCAGTTTTTCTATCAGCCGTGATATCTTTCGCTGATCCTGGCTTAGTGAAGTCAATGCCTCACATAGGGAGCACCACATAGTAAAGAAGAAAATTTGTTATAAAATTTAAGTGTTTAATTAAGCTGCTGCTCTATTCATTCTTTTTTAGGTGGCTCCTAGGGAAGAGACTGCATTACCTTTACACATGCGTAGCGCTGAGCACATTTATCAATACCGTTGGATAAATAATAAATATAGCTCTAAGTTATTGACATCGAGTTCTTCTTCCAACAATGCTAAATACACCAAAAGCAGTTGTCTAAACCAGATCACCTATGGTGCTATTAACTGTTATTCTTCAGTAAATGAAAATATAAATAAACAAAGCAAAAATGGGCTCCCAAACCAATTAACAACGGACTTCAAAAACTTGGTGTTTCCCAGTGCTCTGCCCCCCTTTCTCCACTAGATGGTAGTCCCACTCTTGGTAACACAAGCCAACCCACAACTGCCGGAACCAACCCATCACCATAAAACATATCTACCCCCTTACTTCATCCATCGATGACTTTTTACAGTCATCATCATAGTCATCATCATCATCGCTCTCAATCTCTGCTTCTCCTGGAAAGTTTTAAACAGAAGATAATTACTGGCTGAAGCAATAGTTATAATTACCAGCAATAAATTCGAGAAAGATATGCAAGTAGCACTGCTTAAAGGAGACTCCATTATACATATGCTTTTTGTCACAGCACAAATCAAATACACTGTCTCGAGGGATTAATCCATTTTCAGCACTGATAAGTTCTTATTGCCCAACCAAACAAAAACTCTTCCTTTGCAGCTGCTGGATGCTCAGTGTTTGCAAATCATGAGAAAAGAGCTTTGTGGTGTGCATAGTATGCACAGTGTGGGTTTAGTATCACAAACTTCTCTGAAGAGATGTTCCCATGTTTGGGGCACAGCCCTGGAGCTTGGGAAATGTGAGTTCAAACTCCCTCTCTGTTGCAAGACCCCTGCAGAACCTTCCATGAATGTGTCACCCCTTCCAGGACGCGCACACAGAAAACAGCATGCATGGGGTGAAGATATCATGCATGAAAATTGATGAGATTCTCATGTGCTGTGGTATCAAGGGCTGTTCAGCAAAATCCATCTGTTCTGAACATATCACAGTACATGTACTGAGGTAGCTCAGCTGGGAGGATTTGGCACAGAAGCCTAACTGCAATAGCTTGACTTAAATTAATTCTCTTCACAAACTGCTTTGGTGCACCTTACCCTTAGGACTCCGGTGGCATAGCTCAAATGCACCGGCTGAGGGCAGTGCAAACCAAATAATGTGAAGAAGATGCGTAAAACTCATGCTTTCCTTGAAAATGTACTGATGGAGTAAATGGGACCAAATAAAACACATTTTATGCCTTCCTCCCAATTGCGGTGTAGTCATCAAATTCCTATGGGCAAGACAAAGGTTCTTTATCGTTAATTAACGAATGCCTCCCCTCACCTCTAAAATGTTTTGATTTGGTTGCACCAGAAATTAAACCATTAAGGAATATCAAGCCTATTTTTCTCTTCAGTAACTCCTCGAGTGGGTCTGGCTGTCGTAAAATATACACAGTGCATCTTAAGAAGACTCTGGAAAAGCAGGTTTAACTTATACTGCAGTCATCTATCCACACCTGTAAGACTGACAGCTCTCCCTGAAGATTTTATTCCACAAACCTTTCAGCTTTCTTCAGCAGTGGCAATTTTATTTTGGCAGCACAAAAATCTAACCACTGTGCACCATTCCCAAACTCTCTGGAGAATGGTAATTCAGTCTCCCTTCCTCCTGTCAATTTAGGGTCTAATCCAAAGCCCACTGAGTCAATAAAGAAACTCCTCTTTGTTCCAGCAGGCCTTGAATCATGCCCAGTGGGCCGCTTCTGAACATGGAGAGCACACAATTTAAATGAGCGTGCCTTTCACAACCAAATGATGACTACCAAGGCTGCGTTTCCTTCCAGATGCAGATGTTGAAATGTCAGGCTTTTATTCATGAACACACTTCTTCCTGAATATTTCATTGAAGAAAATAACATGATTGCTCAACAGGCCTAAGGGATGGCTCAGGGAACCTCAATACATTGCGAAGAGCCAGCTGAGCTCCCACAGGATTTGCAGTGGCAATCTTTGGATGGGAAGCTCTCAATTGGCTTAACCAGGCTGGCAAAATAACACTTTGCACAGTCCACAAAATGGGGGACATGGGGCAGATTTCAACCAACTTGCACTCCTGAGATACGAGGTAGATGATAGCTTGCTCTTCCTAGAAGTGTCCAGGGAGGAAAGTACACAACACATTATTCCTTTATTTAAAAATATTTAAAAGGAAAATTCCCAAGGAGATCAGATCTCATTTTCAAGTTCTGCATCAAACAGCAAAACCAGGACAAATAATACACAGGATTGCAAACACAGAATAAAAATTAGTAAGTGTTTTAGAAAGCATGACTACATCTGCATTGCCTTTCACCCAGCAGCATGGTATTATGCTCAAGCCCAACCTTCTTTTCCCATTACATTGCTGGGACACAGTCAGAGCAAGCCTTGGGCAGACTGAGGAGATGTCTGTGCTGCGGACACCTTCATGCTCACCACCACACAGTGGTGCTGGGATCAGCCCCATGTCATCGTTCCTATCCCTTCCCAGGAGGGCGCAGGCACTGTGTATCATAAATGCATGTGGGCTGGCACATACAGCTGTGCTTCAGGTCAAGTCCAATGTGTACATGTGAGCTTATCTAAGGGACAACTAGGTGTAATGGCATAACTATTATTTACATTTAGGTGGGACTACAAGCCCAGGTCAGGACAGGACCTCTCCATGCTATGTGGTATACAAGTACAGTGAAAATAGAAAGCCCTGCTTCAAAGGTTTGCCCTCCAAGTACGAGACAAGAGCCTGCCCATGGACAGAGGCAGAAAGGAGAATAACGAGAAATAAAAAGATGTTGCTCCTACCACAAAAGGTAAGTTATAACGCAGATACGGTCAGCTGCTCATAGGCAGAAGGGCACAGGAAACTTCTCAGTGGAGTAGCGGGGCAGTTTCAAGGATGTTTTCAAGGAGCTGCCCCTAGTGAGTGGAGCAGCATGGGGAAGGCATAAAAGTGCTCATGGGACAACGTAACATGTGGACAAAGGAAGCTGAATCCCAAATGATGGGTAGAGGGGTTCACCACAGTAATACCGAATGGAAGATGATTAGGAGGAGAGCCAGGAATGACAAGCCAAATCCCTATTAGCAAGGGTTGAGGAAGCAGAGTGCTAAATATTCTCACCATGCCTCAGCAGCATGACAGATATTGGGAGCTAAGGAAATAAAGGCTATACATTGCTTGAAATTCAGAGGAATTTGGTAATCTGCTTTCTCAGTTCCCTTTAATATAACAGCCATAATGTATTATAAATGTGGTACTTGCTGGTGCAGCTTGTTAGCTCTAGAATGTTTAGGCAGCCACCAGCATCTTGGTGGGGAAATCACCTTTTGGTTTTTCCACAGGCTGTACATCATCAGCATTTGCTAATTTTTAAAAAGGAAGAAATTAATTTCATTCAGTTTGCTAAAACATTTTACTTTGTAACAGTAGGCCATGGCCTCAGCTGACATGCAGCAGCAATGTACCAATGCATTTACATACACCGAGCCTAAAGCTTTTTATCCCGTTTTCTATTTAGTCACCATGAAATGATGAAACCAATTCTACCCTCTCTCTGTATTCCTGTGACTCTTTCCTTGCAGCATCCAGTACTCTGACAAAAATGTCATCCTATCAGTGAGAAGTTAACAATTTGCTTGAAAATTTAAATACTGTTCAATTAGCAAGTTTTGGCTACTTCCAGTATAGGCCTACTTTTGGTAAAATGTATGTACCTGCACAACTGCCACTGTTCTTTTTGCAGTGTAATCTAACTTCCTTGAAAATCTTGCCTATTTACTTACATTCATTGTGATAAAACGGCCAGGTCCAAGATGCTTGTTTACCAAAATTACAATCTATGTCACAAGTGTTATCTCGGAAATGGTTTTTCTGCCTTGCCAGCTTTGCTGTACCTTTAGGGAAGGCTTTTTCCACTGACAGATATTATACCCTACTGAAGTTACTTTTTACATCAGTTTCATGAACATCTTGCAATCCATTCTGCAAAGCTTATTTCAGAATTGTTTTTTTAACTATTGCTACTATATCACCACCACCTAGCTTTTATATGGTATGTTTTACAAATGTATCAGAAGAGTTGT
>JAVJGG010000082.1:14373106-14430417 GCA_035590195.1 Aviceda cuculoides | reverse complement strand
AGCAGTGTAAGTCACAGCAAAGCTTGCTATCAACTGAAGTATGAATCTGAGTATTTTTTGCACTGCTGTGCAAAAACTTGTTTAAAATCTCAAGAAGGCTAAATCAGCACAACTTTCTCCTGGAAATCAGCAGTAATTCTGACAGGAGCTACACAATACAATACAGTTATTTGAATAATATGCCCAACTTGCTAAATGTAAAGATTATATTGAGTTTGGAGTATTGAAACATTTCATATTAAGAAATGTTAAGAATTAGGCTTCTTTTAGTGACTCTTTCGTTGCATTACTCCTCTCATGCCCCAGAAAGGAATTGGTACTGGGTATAGAGGAGCATAATGCTTACAGTGCTCCAGCGTTACATGTTGCCAGTATTGAGATGCACATAAGGAGCAAGGCAGTGAAAAGAAGGGTGTCATGGTGACTGTTGAGCACTGCCCCATGGAACCATGTTCTTCACTGGGTCTTGCCACAGCCGTCTTATAAAATGGTGAATAATTTTTTTTTTTTAAATGTTCACAGACAGAAATCTGGCATTTGATTTACCGAAATGCTGCGTGCTCATAACTGTAAGCTGTAGCTGAAATCTCTGTAGCTGTGCTCTGAGTACTTAAAAATTCAAAGTATTCTTGAAAAATCAGTTACTGGATATTCCTTATCAGTCACCCCTAAACTGTTCTTAAGCCCTCTCAGACTTGGCTGTCCTTAGATAAAATTGGCTTAATATTATTTCACTTCCCACGGGTATTGTTCAGATAAATTCACTGCAGTTTTTCAAGCTCATATGCAGCCTGGATACCCCCATAGAAATTCACTGCAAGATGAGGATGCTACATCTAGGATCAAGCATTGAATGACAGAGAGAGAAAAAAAATTGACTAACTGCATTCTCCAAAAGAGGCAGAGGTCCTAAAGGAGAAAAAATGGCTGACAGAAGGATTACAAGTAATATATTTCAGCAGTCACAGATGAATCAAGTAACCACATCAATTTTGCAATCTCAGTTCTAGCATTTTCTAATTTGTAAGTGTTCATCTTCACGATCTACAGTTAACAGAGGTTGTTATATAGGTAATACAGACATAATTTTCACAGTTAATTTGTAAAATTACACACCCTATTATAGGACTGACTCCCCTGCCTTGCACCATCATCAACATCTAGATTCACAGCCCAGGTCTTTTCCTATATAAGCTCATAGAGAGGCTCCTGAAAGATAAAGCTGTACCCTCTCTGCAGATGAGGCACTCAGAAAGCATGACATATACATTGCCACTGGGTTCTCACTATGTGCTGGTAACAAAAAAGCAGAGTTAGGATCCCAGGGTTGATTTCAAGTGTTGGAAAGGAGTCAGTTGGCATACACACACTTATTTTTCTGTTGCTTGGGATTTGACTAAAGCAAATCAAGAAAACAGTATTAAATCACTCCTGACAACAGGATGAATCCTCCTTTGAAATCCAAGCCCTACTCCAAAGCATGCCCTTTTCAAAGTTTCTTAACACAATAGTTGAAAACTCTTTCTTTGCTTCTAATAGGATAAACAATGTTATCCACAAATACAGAATGATTTTTTTTTTCTTTATTCAGCTTGAGGCAAACTGACAGCATGAAAATTTTCAGCTCAATTAATCTGAGTTTAGAAAAATTTACAAACGATGGAAAAAAGTTTTTTAATGGCAAATGGTAATGAACTTATATTCCAGTAAAGCTTTCGGTTTGATCTATAAGTATTCTACTACTGGGATATAAATGTTTATGCTTTTAGCAATCCGAAATTTCAGCTTTAAAAGAAGAACAAATTCTAGTGCAGGGAACAGAAATTGTGATGGGAATCAGGATATACAGATTTTGTTGTTTGTCCTGCTGTTAATCTGCTCCTGTGGTTTAGAACAAATCCATACTTTATCTTTTTCTCTGCACTTCTCTCTGTCTTTTCTAGTTAGGTTTTAAGCTCTCCAGAACAAAGATCACCTCTTACTAATTTCTGCATAGCAACACTCACAGTGGTCCCCTGCAGATCCCATAGGCATTAACAGAATACGTGCATTAAATTATAGTAACTTTTCTATTTCATTTCTGATTTTAAAAATTCTGCTAATAATGAACAAGTCACATGTAATACACTGCTTTCCAGTGGATACATTCCCTAAATTCCTGATGGTAACAAATATTTGTTTGCAGTAATATTTTTGCCTGTTTCTACCTCTAGAACCAAAGAACATTTTATAGCACTTTGCACAGAGGTCTGTGATGTGTTCCCAACTAATGAAAACAGCAGTAGGTTGAGCCTTGCCTGCCTGAGGAACAAATATCTCTTTCACAGTTACCCTAAACCTTTAAGACACTGCAGTTCTCCTGTGCAATGGGTTAAGTCCGAAAGGGTACCAAATGGTAGGTACATGTCTGAGTCAAGAAAACCAGAAAACATTTATATTGGTATTGGGCTTGGGCACATAGAAAAGGCACACAAGGGTGGAGGACTTGGCAGCTTGCTCTACTTCCTAAGCAGTGCAGATAAATGTTATTACACACCACTGAGCTTTCGGTCACTCTATAAGTGATTCCTCAGCCGCGAGCCTTCACAGACTCCTGGATCAATGACACTTAGCGTTGTTTCCTACTGAGTAAGGCCCACACTGGTGTACCTTTACCTTGCTAGAGCAATGTAAATGGACTAAATGATAGCTGTAATTAAGCATTTGTGTTTTAGGGAGAAATATATTTGTAGATTCAATTCATACCTGCTCCAGGGGAGGAAGGTTCAAACATACTAGACGTATCACTGCACGTGTTGGAAGCTTGCTCCGAGAGCTTCTTTTTTGCACTTCCATCTGCAGACTTATGCGACTTCTTTTTATTCTTCACCAAAATTTTGTACATTAAATCCATGGGGCTTGGAAGAGGAACCCCAGGTTCAAGCTTGCAGGAAAAGAAAGAGAAATTTTTTACAACAACAAAAGAAATGAGCTTATGGCAATTTCTTAGGGCCCACACGGTGCAAGATAATTCTGCAACCTCTATAAGCCCTGTTAAAATGAAGTGTATTTTGCACAAGAGGTAATCTCAACATTAAACAAAACAGGGCTACTAAGGGCACTTAAGAAGAAAAGAAAAATGCTTTATGAAATGTCTACAGCAATAACTGAAATAAGTATTAGTTCAAATATGAAAGCCTACATTATAAAATGGCAGCTATGAGAATCAACTGCATTTAGAAGATTACAGTTCACTGTATCAGAACAATCTCTGCATCAGAAATTATATGCTTGTCACCAACAGCTCATGTTGTTTAACCCCTTCCTTTAGACTCTGTTTTGAAAGGCCATGTATGAAGAATGACACAATACTGAAACACTTAAATAAAAATTCACACAGACCTTTGAGATCTGATAAATACCAAACCATATTACCGGGTATTTTTCCAATGGATCCATAAGCAATGCATCTCCAAATATTAATCTGCAGTACTCTGCCATTTTTGCCTGTTGTTTAGGGCTAAAGGGAAGAAAAGAAAGAAATAAATGAGTCCTACTAATGCTACAGAGTGAAAGCAGCAGTAATGGAATACCTAATATCCCTAAACTAGATATAATTTCCTGATCCAATTGCTGCGAATTTTTCAGAGAGACCAAGATATATCATGCAGTTATTCCAATTCCTCTGATAGAGCTTATCAAAAGGATCACACATGAAGTAAAGGCATTAGTCAACTGAATAATAGTGAAACTGAACTTTAACATTGAGGTATAGTTTCCCATGCACTTAGAAAATAAAAAAATGAGGCTGTGAGTTGTTACCTTTAGGGAAATAACTGTTACATGAATTTGTCTCTTTCAGGCAACATTTTTATTCGAAGTTTAAATATTTTCCTCCTTATGTTACTTTCTACATATGCCTGGCATTCTTCTCACACACACATCCCCCCAACCCAATTTGGATTTTGTTCTCTTTTTGTCATACCTGATCTGGGGCACAAAACTCAAAACAGTTACACAGAAAGGAGTCTCCTGTGCAGGCGTCTCTTGTTAAATTTCCCGAGCCAAGGGTACCTATCACCTCACTCAGCATGTCCGTAAGGCACAGCCATACAGAAGAAGGGGCAGAAGACATTACTTGGGTCTCAAAACCAGCAAAGCTGCATCAGTTACAGGCACCAGTAGAGAAGCAGCTAGTTTTACTGCAGATTTCTAAGATGCAGTTAGTTTTACTGCCCATTTTCTGCTAAAACGCAGTCCACTTGCCCACCCTATTTGCCAGCCCATGCGAGGTGGGTGCTGTGGCTGTGCAGCATGACAGTCCGTCCAGGCGCAGCCCTGCCCGGAGCTGTGGCTGCACCTCTGCACTGCGCTCCACAACAAAGCACCGGCCCTTCCGCAGACCTCCTGGGCTGGGTTTGCACCAAAAACTCGCACTGCTCTCACCAGCTCACTCAGAAGTATTTCCCCTGACATATCCTCACCGGCAGAAGTCATAGCGTAGATGTAATTGTGCTAAGATGTATTATGTCAGTTTGGAGAATTGCTGCAGTAAGTGGTTTTATATCCATACTATTACATACTGCATGCATGTTATGTGTATGTAACTGGGACCAGCATATCAGGACAGTCATCTTAGTGGGGATCTGGATGTAATAACAAGCTGCTAGGTGGAGGTGCTCGATGATCATTTTATGCTTGGTTGGGTATGTGGTCAGATTCCTTTTTTAAGAATTTTTAAATTTTATTTAAAATCAGGTAGAGTGCCAAATTTTACCATAGAAAATTACTTCAGCAGTTTTCACTACATCCTCTAGAAGTAAATTGAACCTCAGTAAACTCTGCTTATAATCGATTTTCCCAAAGTGCAACCAAAGAATGAAATAATTCCTATATATCAGTGATGGGAGTTTTAGGACTGAAGACAGGTTATACTGCTTGGAAATATTACTCAAATCATCTTAAAATGCAGCTCATTGCTACAGTCACTCTCTTTCTAATTTTAGACGACTGTGTATTTTTGTAATATGTGCCTGTTTAAAATCCGTAATATCTGAGCTTAGGTATCTTTAAAAGTTTCCTTTTTTGACACTCTGTTGAGAAGTCTCGATTTAAAGGACAGGTTTATAATGCTTAATATAACTTCCCCAACTATTGTTAATTATGATCTGTGTATCGTGGCAGATACATGGATGGCATTAGCGGTTATGTTACCATGGAGCTATTTTTCATGACAAAATAGAGCTGGGTATATAGGAAAAAAGGAGTGCTCATTTTTCTCCTGCGAACTAAGAGTACAGCCACCGCTGTGTCTAGTTTGTCATTAGCTACCAGCTGAGCACCTGGCACTGCAGCTCTTCCTGGGGTCAGCAAGGCCAAACCAGAGCTGAGATAAAGGCTGGGTGGCATTTGAATCAGAAAAAGTAATTTCCCTGAGATCAGCATTCTGGATGTCCCTTGAAGCAGATATGGGGTGAACTGGTCATTGGCTCAGTCACTGACAAAATGTATTGCGAGGAGGCTTTAAATTATTCCACAAAGCTATGCAAGTGCTGCATGCAGTTTAAATCACTACAGCATTTCATTAATGCTTTCTTTTGCATGCAGCCAATTCTGCAAAAAAAAGCTAAAAGCCACTTTTAGCTGAGGACAGAAAATTAAGATGAAGACGAGCAAGGCAGTGGAACTAAGAACCCACAAGGGAAGTGACGGGAAGAATAGATCAGGCTACAACAGTGCATTAGCTATTTCTAACCACCAGCTACCAAGGAAAATAAAGGCACCTCACTGTAGTAAGCAAGCAGACTAGGTATTTGCTATCAGTCTAGGGTCATTATAGCGAATTTTATTTCCGACTTCTCCACCAGTGTATATTTTGAATAGACCCATGTTCTTAGAACCCAGAAAATTCAAAGGACATCTTCTTGAATCAAAAGAGCACAATTATTGAAATCGTAGTAATTGGATGTGACATCAGCATTTTTAAATGGGCACATCAACTCCAGAAAGAACTCTTGATAGGAACCCCCCCCAAATATGCTAGAGTTAGATCTAATAAATTTCAAACTATCACCACAGCTAGAACAAATTCTTCTGATCTTTTGTGTTTACTTACATGTTTACCTCAAAGAGAGCACAGTGAGAACTTTCATTTTTGCAAAAGAGAAAAAAGTAATGCAACACTATTTCTGTTTAGTGTATAAATTCCAATATCACTGCATCCCAGCAGCAGAAAGAAGGAAAAGGAAAAATACGTGAAAAACTAACGTTTTTTAATACTATAAACCAATCTTGCAGTAGTAGAAAGGCCAAAGGAGGAAAACCTTGACGTTACAAAATTACTTGTTTTTGTGAACTAGACTATATGCACAGATATTTTTAAAAGCTCCTAAGAGGGAATAAAAAATATTTAGGAGTACCAGCATTTAACTAAGTGGTAGGTTTTTTGTGTTCTCTCTCCCTCTCTCTATTTTTTACATATACATGTAGATTTTCAAGCGACAGATCATTAGTAATAGTGTAGATTATGTATTATTATTATAGTAGTTTAAAAGCTGGAATATCAGTTTCTTTTTATTTTCCCTTCTTTCAAAATTATGAACCAGAGCAACAGATTGAAATACCAGCTTTTCTACATCAACATATTTCCCCATTTGTGTTATGAAACAAAAAAAGCAGGTATTTCCCGGTCCACACCTATTGTTATTGGAAAGTCTCTCAGCATTCATGTATTGTAATGAGAATTGATTGCCTGAAAAGAGCTGACTTTATCTGCTTTATGATTTTCACTGCACAGACATGGATGGGTAGCACATAAACTAATATATATATGCCCCCAAAATGTGCCAGGCCAAGGGAAGATAAAGTGGGAACATGATACCTGGAGATATGGAAATACAAAGAATATTAAGAAATGTTTTCATTAGTCTTACTGTACTGCTTGTACTTTGTTTTACTGTGTTTGTATTATGCCTATTATGAAGGTCAATCACAGAGGCTCTTTGGCACTACTGCACGACTACTGCTCCTAACAATATATTATCATCACTTCTGCAGAGATCCTTCTTCTGCATAAGACAAAGACACATATGCTTCCCAGAAGAGTCTGAAATAATTTGAAGTGTAGGAAGAAAAAGTGATAAAAATCCTGTTAATATCTGAAATCACAATTCCAGCAAGAAACCAGCAATATGAATAACTGTAATTAAATTTAATCTTGGAAGCAATCTTACATGGATACTGCTCAAGGATCACTTAACCTTTTTGCTATATCATCAGTACATTTCTAATTATAGAGTGTCTGCTTTCAGATTTGCAGATTGCTTATCTCCTTGCAAGCCCAATTTCAAACGTCAAGGTCTTCTTGAGGTCTTTTCAATGTTTTCAAGGCAATTTTCTATTTTTTGATAGAACCACATCTTTTCTTAGTACTGTCTTTTTTTTCATTGTGCATGTTTTCACTTCAGTATAAATGATGGTATATATAATATTTTATATATTCTAAAATCTATATGCTTGCCTCTTTTTCTAAACTTTTTATTGTATAAAAACAGGCAAGAAGAAATATACTACATAGTGGAGTATGGAAAATATGAAGTGGAGTATGGAGCAAAGGAAATGAAAATTCTTTACGTGCTATGTAGACATTAGAGAGGAGTCCTTCTAGGAAAAACATTGAAAGAAAGCAAAATGAGATGATTAACACTATGTGCTAACAAGTGATTTGTTCCTTAGGTGGACAAAAAGTGTTAAAAATATTCTCATGAACTTAAACCAGATGGAAGAAAAATTGCATTTTAAGTCCAGTGGTAATTAACGCTGTCACATCTATGGTGGTGATGTAAAACTTATTTACCTCTGATAATCACAGTCTGTTTAAAAGCCATGAACAGAGAACACAGGCTAAAACCGTATTTCTGTTTAAGTCAATGCCAAAATTTCCACTGATTTGTATGGGACCAGCATTTCATACATGAATACCGATTCTTGTAACTTGAAAATCAGAAGAAAAATTTGGTCACCCAAAAGTAGAAATTGATGTCAGAAGATTTGTTTGACAGCAATTCTATAAAAACACTTAGCATTTTTTGTTAATACTCATGGCAAAGCCCATCTTTTAAGATCCAGGAGAAAAACAACATTCCAAGTAAATGAAAAGACAAAAGGAGCATTCCATGAAATTAGGTGAATGTTTCTGTGAGTGGCATGACTAATTGTAGATTTCTCTAGCAACTAGTGAAGAAATGAAGAGATAATTGTAGCAGTCGGTAAAATAACTAGAAATTGTTTTCAGCCAAAGCAGAATTAGAAATCATACTCATTAAGTCTGATGATTTACTGCACCAAAAAATAATAAATAGCAATAAAGCCTTAGAAAGAGAGAATACTTGATACTGTTTTTGCAGACTTGCTTTGCTAAAAACCTATCCGATAGCAATGCATGGAAAAGGACATCAAATAATATGCTTAGGGATGATTCATTACTCCATGACTGGAATTTTCTGAAGAGAAAGGTTCTATGGTTTCTGTGGGGCAAATTCTAAAGATTGGAATAACACAGCAGTAAATAACTGTTCCCTTTTTGACATGTTCCTGCAGTATCACATCACCTTTAGTTTTGACAATGTTTCATCTTACAGTTTTAAAGCCAGTTTTGTACGTAACTTATATCTGACAGGAGTTTATATTACACAAGCATTTACTTCTTTACTTTCCTAAAATAGAACAGGTCGCCCTGGAATAGTTGAAGATTTAAGTCTTAATGACTTTAAAGGAAGAAAAATGTAACCCTTCTGGTTAAAATAAACTGGACGTTGCTTTTTCTCTGCCTTATAGTAATACAGTGAATGTATATTTTAACAAATACAGAAGAATGAATACAAAATATAATACATTGAAGAATGATGGTTCAGATCTTTTCTAAAGACCAGAGGTTGCATTTGGAAGCACTGAGAAAAGCATTGCGAGTTAAAACCTAAAGCAGTAGGTGAGCACAAGCAAGTCCAAAGTGATATAACTTACACCAAAAAAAAAAGGAGGGGACCAATTACAGAAGGAAATTAAATGCAGTTATCTGTGTGGTCTTTCAAGGGAAGACAGAACTAACTAAGCAGGATTTAACAGCTAGCTGTTTGAATCATAACCATGTGGCCTTTAAATGTGTGCAGAGCAAGCACGTATTTGTCCAAAAAAGGTAGTGTAAACTTATACTGTAAGACATACAGGTAGTGTAGGTCAGCTCTCAGATTTTAGATTTTTCCACCTACATAATTTTTGATCAGTATTGTCACATCTGTTCTTAAAAACATTCTCACACAGCTTCTTCTACCAGTTCCTTCCCTTATGACGAGAATGTTCTTCCTAAAACAATGGAAAAGCAGTTAGCCCTCACCCTTTTCCTCTTTAAGAAGCAAAAGTGCCAACATTTTTTCTGATTTCTATTAAATCATTTATAGCTGCCCCAAAGATTACTTTTTACTTCACATTAAAAAAAAGTTTCTCAGTCCAAACCAGCCCCACAAGTGTTGAAAATGTTTTCACAGCAGAAAACAAAAGGCGAAAAGGCAATTGAGGTTAAGGCACATGTTATGTGTCAATGTCACGCCACTTTGAACCATGTGGTCTCTATATTCAAAACCAAAGTTAACATCAAACTTTAAAAAAGAAAAATCATAACTAAAAGAATAATAATAATAATAATAGTAATAATAATAAAGTAGATCACTGGGACAAATTTAGAAGTGTTCTCACTTATTTTTTCTTTTCTTACACAGAAAAATTGTCCTTTCTTTGTAACAAAAAAAAAAAACCAAAACAAAAAGAAAACAGCTTAGGCAAACTGGTATTTTTTGGCAGAAAAGGAACAGTTCCTGGCCATCCATACCACCTGTTTCGCAATCCTAGCTAGTCTATGGTTCTGGCCTCCACTTCTAGCACATGAGA
Source organism: Aviceda cuculoides (assembly GCA_035590195.1). Lineage (NCBI taxonomy): Eukaryota > Metazoa > Chordata > Aves > Accipitriformes > Accipitridae > Aviceda > Aviceda cuculoides. The sequence goes on along the minus strand of JAVJGG010000082.1, from coordinate 14,420,496 downwards.
AACAGACAAAATTCTGTGTACTGAACATGCTTATAGCACAGAATAGGGTTATAAGGAGGTGAAATATTGCTTCTTTTTCTTTGATGAAGTACCACTACATTCCAGCAGGACATACCAAGACTGTAAAGCTAACACAATTTGTCTCATAATTAGTCAAACTTTCTCTTTCATACAAAAGGTTTTAATTCAAGAAGTTTTTTTTTTAAGAACATGCCTGATTCATTCTGATCATCTTGATTACTTAAGCCAATACAAGTTTTTCGGGGTAAGAGCCATTGATCATGTCATATAATAAAACTGCCACAAGCGCATACATAATTCTGTGCTCAGACCTTATAAAAAAATGTAATGCCATGCAGGAAAACATGGTAATTACTTACGAATCCACATGATTTTCAAAGGAAAGGAGTATTGGAAAGGGTGATGTCTTAAATGCACATTCAGCAATAGCTTCTATTACTTCCTAAAGAATCAAAATACATACGGTTACAAATTTATGTCTCTAAAGAAACAGCGTTTTGTCTTTGAAGACAAAAAAGATCCAAAGAGGTCTGAAATCATACCCAAACTGCCTGAAATCAGACCTTCCATTCTAAGCATCCCAGAAAGCTCTGGATGTAGTTTTGCAGCAACCAGATTTTTCAACCTGAACTGTAATCAAATCTCCAAAACGTCTGATGAGACTCAAGTACTGCATTTCTCAAGAAATTACTTATGACTGCCTAAATCAATAGTTTAAATGTAAAACTTGGTCTTTGTGCGGAGTTGTTCCATGCCTGAAGCTATGACTTTCATGAACTATTCTGCATAATAATAAACATGCTCCGACAAATGTGTGTCTTCCAAACATCAGCAGCACAAGCACATATCCATAAAATCCTTAGTTACCCTGACTCACAAGTTTTAGTTCCCTCTTTTTTTGATGACAGAAATCTCTTTAAGGCAAAAAAAAAAAAGAAAAAAAGAAAAAAAGAAAAAAAGAATAAACATTACTCAGTTACAACAGTTGGCTGTGTAGTAATCATCAAACAGAGGGCTCAGAAACTGAAACGGTTTCCTTTCAGCTCTGATGGAAAATGGTAACTGTAAATCTAGTAGAGGAATCATTGGATAACACTAATTTTAGTGGGGTACACAATACAGTAATGCACTCGCTGTTACAAATATGTCAATGTTTCTCTACTGGTGTGACTCCGTAACAATTGGAACACAATTGTTTTTCCAAAAGGACTTATAAAACACTGAAGACTTTCCATATGCATTGATGTCAAACTCTGGAGTTTGTAAGAACCTGTAAACCTGTTCCCTCCCAAGTCACAAGGATGACTAAAACTGAAAAGATTTATTTATTTTAAACAAGCCTCCTCTGGGGATTGCTTTTGTTCATTTTCTGTACTTCTAAAGGCTCAGTTGAGAAGTGTAACAGTTAAGAAATACGCTTCCTAAAATGAAAGCTGAGCTTCCGGTACATTCCTCTGATGCTGAGTTGCAGAATCCAGAGCTGGAAGCAAAGCACAGTCCATCTCAAGATTTGCTGATATGAGCTAGGACAGAAACAAAATTTACAGTCTTCATGGAAGTAGAAAAAAACACAGCTCATGCACAAATTGTTGTAGTATCTCTTGTAAGATGAGAAACTACCGCTCTCAGCACACACAGGTGGTGAATGACTATATTTACTAAATTGCTATCACCAAATATTTAAATATTTCATGTATCACTAACCATTCATATGCTTCAACTAAGACCACTTCTGGTCTTTAAAGAAAGCAGGTAGGCAAAGCAATTATTGGAAGAATAATAAATGGTGCAGAAGGCTGGGTGAAAGCAGGTAGGAAGCTGCAGTTTCACAGCAGCGGTTCTCCCACAGGGGAAACGCACGGTGGAGTGATTCCTGCTGCACACTTTCTTTCCAGCTCCAGTAAATCACTAAGTGCTGGTACCACCTTAACACTGTTCAGAACTGGTGAGATTCTCAAAAGCATCTAAGGCAATTTTGCCATTACAAGGGAACAGCAGTGCTGAGAATTGGGTTACAAATATTGAGTCCTCCCATCTTGATTCTCTCCACCCAAATCATTAGGAGTGGCTTGGTTTCCACCCACCTGCACCCCCCCTTGGTTATGGAGCATCATGCAGGGCTTAAGAACACTTGAGGCTGGATATAGGAGGTACTGCCAAAAGCAGTCTTGAGGCCCTTCTTGCTCCTACACAGTGCTCAAGCTGTGGAGTAAATCCATAAATTTATTTTCAACTGCCTTCTCAAGTGCAAGAAGGGATGAAACCCATTATGCATGGGGAAATAACCTAAAAGAGTAAAATCAGGATTACACAGATGAAATCTGAGGATGAGAAGCTCAGGCATGGGTTCAGTGGAGAAAGAGATATGCTGCTGATTCAGTCTTGCACTGCATTCAAATGTAAATGTAAATTCTCTATGGTCAGAGAGGAACACCATGGTAAGTTGCATACTTTACTCCAGCTGCAGAATGACTCACCTGAAACAGGTCTTCAAGGTATATATAAAGTACACACGCACAGATTCCTGGTTATGGCATGAAAAATATTGTTGGTTCCGTATAAAATCTCACCCTGGCAATAGCTCGCAATCTGCAGCTGAGAAAAACCTTACTGATTTCTGTATGTCATGAAGCAAGGTAAAAACCAATCAAACAAAAAACCCCACAAAACCTCCAGCAACATGATGGTGGGGAGTATATATTGCTTCCTTCTCCACACTTCAGAAAGCCTATCTGAGGCAGGGAAAACTGACAGACTGAACAGAAGCATTATGTGCCATGGTCATGCCAAAAGCATGGAGCTGATAAATGATTCAGCATTCAAGACCCAGTGATCACTGTGAATTGATTCACACACTTCTGACACATTATTTCACTACCATTTTGCTACTCCTCAGCTGAGCAGTATACTTTGAGTGTTGAAAAGAAACCATCAGTCGATACATTTTTACATTTTGCATTCTGTGTGGAGAAAAAATACCTGCCCTGAAGTGACAGATTAAATACTCCTTAGTAGGTTTAAAATACCTTCCAATCTCTCTCCTGTCAACACAATGCCTAAGGTTGAACATGTAAATAACCAGGGATAATCCTCATTTCTGCTAATGATCCTTTTAAGAATCAGATTAGCTTTGTTTTAAATTCCTGCTCATGAGCAAAGGAGTTGAGCTATCTTCCTTAATTAAAGGACTTCCAGCAATCAAACTCTATGCCTATAAACATAAGTTGCTTCATACAAACAGAACTGAAAAGTTAACAACAAACATGCAAAAGGTTGTTTTACTTTTTCCTATGATTAACGCATCAGTGAAGAGTTGGACAAAACAAACTGAAAAAAGAAAGGAGTGTTCCGGTGTGAGTGAAACTTGTTTTGTTTGTGTGGCAGTATTGTTTGCTTTTTTTTCCTAAAGGAAGGTACTAGAAGGCAAAAAAACCCCAAACCCAACAATTCATGCTTCAAGTGTGGGAGACATGCTTCAAAGCTGTAGCTAGTAGAGAAGCCACACTTAACACCTGTAACATAACCAAATTCAGTAATGAATATTTTTCCACATCTTGCACACAGGTAAGTCCAGAAACACATTTCCATGGTGAGTTAGTGTCTCAGATGAACAAGAATTATTTCTTCACACTTCAGAAATGATATCCTGATGTATCATTATAAGCTCTGCTGACTACTGATCTTAATACTATAGGGAAACACCTCCATCCTGCTCCTCTTAATGCCTTGGATCAAAACCACCTTTAGGAATTACAAGAAGATAACAACTTAAGGTTATTGCTAAGGGTATAGTATCTACCTTTTATTATCAAAAAAGGAAATGGAAGATGAAATTCAGTAATACAGCTGATATGTTTAAGGTCTGAATGGCACAAATATCCCCTCACAATCTCCAAAGATACTAATTTTTCTTTTTCTTTTTTCTCCAATGCTTCAGATCTGATCCCAAGTATCAGGGATAAGAGTAACATTGCACACACTGTTATTAATTTTTTAAATTGTGAATATAATGCTGAGTGACTGGACCCTGTGGATGGGACCTGCCCATCTGGGCATGAGTAGCCTATTCTCTGCTCATAGGAATTTAAAGGCTTGCAAATTGCAGAGATTTCCATGATAGCTGCTGTTTTCTGCCTCGGCTCAGCACTTTTGTCTCCCACTCCCACTTACCAGGCAGAGAAGAGAAAAAGTATACTGACGCATTGCCTATTGCTGTTCAAATCCTCACAGCCTTCATCTCAGCTCTCCTCCCTGCCTCACGCTATGGAGCTGTAACACAAACCAGTCCTTCCTTCCCATCCTCCTGGCTCCAGACGCATCCGCAGACCCAGTGTAAACAACTGTAAAACCAGTTGTGGTGGCAATACCTGGTCTTTCAGGCCTGACTGTGGTCTACCCATTTCTCTCCCTGTGAGACATGCTGCAGGGACATGCACAGAAGTATGGACCTGGGCACTGAGCCCAGGCCCCAGATGGCACAGGCTACCACACCTTATAATGCCTTTTCCTTCAACTGCCATGATGACCAAGAACCTGTTCCTGTGCAAGGTCCAAATACCACAACTCTTCTCTTCCAACGATTCTGCACGTGCTCTGAAATCTCCTCCTAAAACATCTTTTTGCCCTCACATTTCTCTTCCCTTCCACCTACACAATAATGTTCTAGCAATGTATTTGTGACGCATTTTACATGAAAGAAACTGCCCCAGCTGAAGCCAGCTACATGCGTGTGCTGTGTTGCTGTACCTTGAAGGATATTTCAGTTGTCATAGTGAATCCGTGTGTAATGACCGGCTCTTCTTCAGCTGTTCGTCCTTTCCAGCAGTCCAGCTCCACACAGCGGCAGCCTGACAAAAGCACTTGCCGATACATCTCCACCGATGAGTTACCAGCCAGCTGTCCAGCTGCGACAGCACAAGAACATGAAAAAAAGAAAGTCATTTTGGGCCTCGGGAATAAATAGACATAATCTAATAATAATTAAAGTTAACAGCATCTTTTACCCTCAGCTGAGAGGAATAACACTCCAAGGCATACAAAAAGCAGAAGAACATAATGGAAATAACTTAGGCAGAGTCAATGTCATGGTTTGGATTCTAGGTTTGGGTTAAATTGCTGTGAGTGAGGATCAACAACCAAACTGAAGCCAATTCAAAAACTTCTGATAGTCAGCATCAAATACATAAAGTAAAATAAAATAAAATAAAATGGCTTAGTTCTAAAAGACTTTGTTATCCTTTGACAAGCAATGTGAAATGCAGAGGCGACTCAGGACAGCAAGATCACATTTTTTCATAACATGCAATGCAGTTTAATACAAGATAAAACAAACCTCCTGTACAGTCACTAACAGTACCACTGCTAGGTCTCAAATCAATATTTACTATGCTAATCATCGCACTGAGTTGGTCAGTTAAATTTCCTGATGTGATACTGCATTATGTAGGGAGAAATTTAATTAAACTACCAGTTTCCAACAAGGCCATAACATGAATCTAAAAATAAACAAGGAAAACTCAGCTTTTCCCAAACTCAAGCCCTTGAAGCCTCTCTGTCCGGTCCCCCCCCCCCCCCCCCCAATGCAAACCCCCAAAAATGCAAGAAAGAAATCCAACTGTATTCAGGGAAAGATATCGAGCCAGGGTGTCTTAATCTGCTGTAACAGGTTTGATTCCAGTCATATGGATACAAATTTCTTGCAGCAGAGAGGTAAAGATAATGGAAGAAAGGCTTAGTGCTTGTTTTAGATGTGAAGAAAATGGATGCAGTTTCTTGCTTTCTAGCAGGCTTCCTGAGAAGACCTTGCTGGATTTCTTGAAGGGAATTCACTTGCTTTTTAAGGAGGCAGTGACTTCATTTACACTAAAGATTCTTCACTAATGGGGACATCTAAATACTTTATTGAGACTGGCATATAATACAATGCAGATTAATATTCATTTTATTGTCTCTGTGGTTCTGTGTTTAGGGTTTTATGCTGGAAAATACATGTTTTAGTTTGCTTCACGAAATAGCATTGTCTGCTTTCTCTGTGTTTTTACGTTCCACTAAAGACTGTAACAGAAAACCCTTTCTACTTGAAAATTCCTGTTTACTGTTTGTGCCTGATACATGAGCTGGAGCAATCATTAAATACTCCACAAGGTATTAACATTAGTCCTGTTGAAATCTGTAAGATTTCTCAGCTCCTGCTGGAACCAATGGGAAACACATGTTAATAACAGAAGAATTTGGCCAGTGCTGGAAGGTTCTGAAAACCCAGAGTTAGCGAAGTGAAAACGTGTCTCTTTACTTAATTTTTTCCTGTGTTTCCCCTTTCATTATGCAGGTTATCTTTACTCACACAAAAGCCTTTTTGGTGCAATCCCAATGTCTGGGGTAAGCCCTGGCTCTTTTTCTTTGCAGATGCAATCACGAGGATGGGTCAGGGTACAATAGCACACATTTCTGTGTACTCACTCCTAAGCATCTGCTTATGAAAACTCGGCTCTCAGTATATGGATCTGCTGAACTCTGCTGCCTAAAAAACTATATTCACTTAGAAAACTGTTTTCATGTTGTCTTTCTTTTCCTTCAAAGCCTATTGAATTTGGATTAACAAACTATTTTTATTATTAACAAATTCTACTATACTTCCTGAGAGACTACTGGCCGTTATTATTACTAAGCATTTTGGACTACAAGATCCTCAACCTTCAAAAGTGCTTAAGTAAATCATGACATGCATTGCTTGCCATATGACAATTCTCCACACTACTTTATTAATAAGGCTCAGACGTTTTGGAAGGATTCCTGCTAAGGATAAGAGGATATTCAACCTCAAAACATTCAATCTTCAGAAAGACTCCCAGTCAGAGTGCAAAATGCTAGCAAATGTTTTAATAGTCTCAATAGCTTATTATTCTGAAATACAGGATATTAGGAATGTTCCCTCAAATGTTTTTTGCATATATTATTTATAATTTTCTGTTGTGTAAGTCTCTATTTGCATCTATTCCAAACTATTCCTTTAATAGATGCATTCTTAAATGTGCTAACACAGACACTAAAGGGAATACTTCCAGTATGATATTTTTAATATCCTGAATACAGATCAATTTTTTAATACTGGAAATTGAAAGCATTATGTATTCCCTTCCATAATACATGCAGCATCTACAGTAATACCAGAATATTTGTACCCCATCACCCTATATTGGATAAGGAGAAACAGATTTTGACAAAAACTCACTGTTGTAAAAAATATAATCAGCCAAATCATACCTAACAGGACACTAAACAAAATGAGCCTGTCCTAATTGATATAAGCTGAGGATATGACCCATGTTTTCCCATACAGATCAGTCCCACACTTCTATAACTTTAAGCAGCTCATTTCTCAGCAAGTGCACCCTTGTTGGGTTCATTCGTCACTGTTTTTCGAAGTGAAAGTTATTTGCAATACATAGGCTTAAAATTTGGTTACCATTTTAAGATACATATCCTCCCCAAATGGGGGGATATTTGGATATGGATATTTGGAGTCACCTGACTCTTCACTACTCCAGAAACAGAGGCTACTTCTGCCTCCTCGCCCACCTATGGCACCACCTTATCCTGGCATGAAGACGTGCCCGTATACTCCCTTTGCCATGCACAAATGTGAGTTGTTAAACTTCGTCTCTTCAGGTAAGTCCTGGAAAAGCAGTAAGTGCTCTGGATGTTGTAGTTTGCAATGTGCAAACTCAGAGCCCCATACTGCTGGGAGTCTGGGTCTTGAATTCAGCAGCAACAGAAGGTGTTGGCGGCTGGTTTTTTTAGACACGGTACATTTATCTGAATTTAATTTCCTTCTGAGCTATTTTGCCACACACAGGACAAGTGAATTAGACTGCCCACTGTGACATATTCTGCTACTGCTTGTATGTAAGTCGAAATAAGGCTCTCAACCTATGGCTACTTTTAACACGTTACATTGGACCAAAGCAGGACATGCAGTCAGGCTTGCTCCAGCAAGCAGCAGGAATACACTTGCTGTCAGTATTGATTCGGGCCCAGCCAAGCAGAAGACGCAACACTTGTGTACGCCAGGAGGGCTGGGACTGGCCAGCCTCTGAGTCTGCATTTCTGCTCAGCCACTAGCAGTGCCCGGGCAGCTCCCACGCTGCAGCCAGGCTATGTGACAGACACTCTCCGGCGTGGGATGCGTGGGGTAACCCACATCCTAGCGGTGGGACCCACTTGAGAAAGACACACTGCGTGACCAGCTGAATCTCTCCAACTGCAGTGAGGGAGTGGGACCCCCTGGGACATACTTACAGAGCCCTTCCCCTGTTGCTGTCTCTACGTATCTTTCTCTTACAGATTTCAGCTATTTTAAGATCTTCAGATGCTGCTACTGGAGTCAGAGAGCTTACCCAATCCTCAACACAATTTTATCCTCCTTAAAGAGGGGGGTTTAGAAAATAACAGATCTCTTATTTCGATATGCTTCAACTAACATATCTCTTATTTCAACATGCTTCAACTGGTTGGCCTAAAGAGGCAAATAAGAGAAGGCGCAGAGGATCTTGAAAACTCACTAAGCAGCAGTGAATGAAATACTACTTAAAGGAAACAAAACACTTTCATGATCTTGACTTTTCTTCTCCTTCTTGAGACTTCAGTTATCTCAGATCAGACCAAACAATATTTTTTTTAAACTCTTTATGTTCACCTCTGCTGCTACTGAAGGCAATGACAGCCTTCCGTCTGCTGCCTTTTTTTTTTTTTTAATGGCTATAGTCAGCACTGAACAGGCCACCAAGCCCCCAATAGTGGTCTGTAGCTTCCTTCCTGTGAGCCATTTTCCTCAGTGTTACACAAGGTTTTATGATATTCTAAAGGGGAATCATGAGAAATAACGACAGCTGGAAAGTAAAAAAATACCCCCATAAACTGCTGATGGGTGGAAGAGCTGTACAACATCCGCTACTCCTTCTTTTCACCTGTTAGCCCTCATGTTAAGATAAACTGGGACCACAGTGCCAGGAAGAACCTCCTTTGTCTGCCTCAGACTGCTGGACAGGATTAGCTGGGTCTGCTGGCAGGACAGCTACGGTTCCTCCTCAGCTCAGCTCGTCTCTGCTGCAGGAGCTCCCTGAGCTTTCCTACCCTCTAGTCCATCAGGAAGGACATGGTGGGGCTGGGAGAGAGTAGAGCCTTGAGTCTCGTCTGCTGATCACCTGAGATCAACACAGCAGCCAGCCAAAAACTGCTCTTGATGGTATGACAAACTTATGCTCAGAGCAGGCATCACCCAGCTTTCCTTCCCGTCCACATGGTGCTGTCATCTTGGAAACTGTGAAGATACTGTTTTGGAGGCTTTGAAGGTGACGAAGGTTTCAAGGAAGTGTTGAATGCAGATAATAAGCAACAACAATTAGGACTGAAGAATCACTGAGAACAAAAAAGCTGGAGGACAGTAGAAGGAGAGGCCACAGCAGCAATAAAAAAAGAAGAGAACATGCCCCTCATGAGACATTTTTCTAGAAACAACTGGAAGTACTGGACTGTAAGTAAGGAAGCAGATGCTGAGGGTGAATGGGATAGTCCCACTTTGGCTATGCACGCTAAACTGATAGCTCTGCAGCTTACTGCTGCTATTATTTTTCCCTTTAGCCAAAGACAAAATATATGTTAAAGCCTTATGATTTTCTTATTTTGCATTTCACATATACAGCAGCAAATTGCATAGCCATTGAAGCGTGCAATGCTGATAATGACAGGTAATCATTTGTCTTTGACTTCGGGTGCTGCTGAGGGAAATGTTGCAAAGTCACTCCCCACTGTGACAACAGCAGTAACCTGAACTGAGACTGCTGAGAAACCAGAAAAAAGCAGGGTTGCACATTAAGGGTTCAAAGGAGTAAATAAAAAAATATGATACCAGTGAAAAAAAAGATGAGACACAGTAAAAAAAAAGTTTCCAAAAGACGACATTTCTTTAAGCTAGCCTAGGTTCACTATAAATCATTTCTTTCTTCATGGATTTTTACCTTTGTTCTTAAAAATTACATTTCCCTAAGAAAAGAAAGCTGTAACACTTCTAAATAAATAATCAGGACTTGATGTACTGCCAAGGGTTTCTACTAAAGGCTAGGAAAATGATCAGCATAATTAAAAATAAATTCAGAGTGTGCACATGTTTCTTTTTATGTTATAATGTTGTTTCTTTGTGCATGCTTTTTCTGAGTTTAAAAAACTAACAAAGGGAGAGATAATTGGTAGGGCATTAAGCATAGTAATCATAAAGTATTGCTAGACTGAATGGTTTTCTTATTGTCCTAATAATTATTACATGACTGGTTCCTATTTCACAGCTCCACTGAGGGCAGAGGTGCTACTGAAGCTTCCCTTCCAAAGCCATGAGCACTTGAGCAGACCCTTCGAAATCTTCTTGGGAACAGTAACAGTTTGCCAGCATTAATCTTATTAATTTTACTAAGTCCTTGTTGGAAGAAAGCAAATAGCAGTGCGACTGCTGTATCTGGTCTAGCCTTAAAGCAAAATCTAAGGCCGTCAGTCTTTGTAATACGCAGATAAAAATCAAACCATTAATCCCATTGTTTGCCAGCTGCCACACATTTACTGAACATAATGAACTCACTAGAAGGGAAGGGCATGTGTTTTGTGCCTGTAAATGTGAAAATACACACTCTGAAATGGAATTCGAAAGAGATTAAAACTTACTTTGCACTATTCCCGAGTTTATTCTGATTTACTCCCCCCAATTTACTGAGCCAGGAATTTTATGTTAAATTAAGACTGAGGATCATAATTCCAAATGTAGCTTCTGAAACTATTTAGAAATGCAGGCAAAGAAACCTGTAGATGAAATCTGAGACGATTTGCAGACTTTCACATACAAGACAAAGCGAATTTGGAAAGTTTCAAGGTAAACTTTCTTTCTCCTTAAATAATTAAATATGTTAGGTCACTTGTGGTGCAGTTAAAACATTTAGAATATGTTGGACTAATCATGAATTCCCGTCCTTGATTCTTTGTTCTTTGGCTTCCGTGCTTCTAGACCTTTAAAACATGACTGTCCTGATCAGCCTCAATAAAAACCTGTGGTATGGTAGTGGCTATCAATTCATGCTGGTAGAGTGGAGAGCAGTACTTTATCTCTTGAGACTAACTTTAAACTGCACCGTCTGTCCTCCTTGTGGGCCTATGCTTCCCACATTTCCACAACAGCTTTACTGTTTTCTTCCAGAAATCTGTATAAAGCTACAGCATTTGGCTTAAGTGAGTCCTAATCCTCACTGACAGAACAAAGTCCATACTGGAGGTAAGAGGCCTGTAAAATATCATAATGAAAAACTGCTTTTGCTTTGGACATGTCTGCACTCTTCCAAAGAGCATAAATTTCTGCGTACTGGAATCATAACTTAGAAGTGGCCACACTGATTTTCATTTCTTTTAATTCAGAGAAACAAAAGAGCTGTCAACCTGAATACTTATATGACAAGTTTTAGGACAAAACACATTTTACAGCCAAGATACGAACCTCTGAAAAATGGTGTCTAATGGAAACAATGACAGTTCATTTGCTTTATGAAAGCACTAGAAGGTGCTGTAGAAAGCACTGTAACAAACACAAAACAGATGAAAATAACTACCACATGGTCTGTTTAAACTGGGCATCACCACTGCATGGCTTTGTTTATGTTTTGTCATACTGGCATTCTGAAGAACTTGGTCAGTTAAGGCAAGTCTGTTAATAACATTAAAAAGCCTACATTATCCATGAGCCACATTTTTAGCACATACTGTAGCATTACTTCTTTTTGTCTTTTAACATAACGCTAAGTTATTAGCAATCATGACAAGACAAAGCAAACATATCAAATAGGAGAGAACTCCCTGTGCACATCTGCTTGTCTAAAATGTTTGTTTCTACATAAACTAAACTAAAATAGCAAATTTACAATTATTTTCTCACAAGTTAACAGCATCCTAGAGTAGAAAATTACTGCCAAAAGTTGGATTCCTGAACTGTCTTAGCTTTTTTGGAATCTTAAAGCACTGTTGACTTTGCTGTGCAACCAATACAGTTCAGTCTCATTAACTCAGGATTAACGGGAGCTTCTGGGTGCTCAACCTTTTTAAAAACATGATAGCACCTACAAATTCCAGCTTAGACATTCGATACAGTCAGAGACCAGATTTCCATTCCTTGCAGATATGAATGAACTGTCATAAAGCTATGTGCCATGTTGGAACCTCTTTAATCTCTGAATCAAAGCAAATGTCATGGAGCTCAACAAACTGTCAGATTTAATGTTTAGGGGCAAACTTATTAGCTACAGAGATGTTTCCCGTATTCTGCTTTGCATACTCATTTGGCTATCCTTGGTTGTCATAAAAAGTACATTGTTCCCTCTCCTCCCCAAATAAGGGCCTTAAACTGGAATCCTATCTAAGTTGAGGAAAACTTTCCAAGGACTTTACTGGCCTTCAGACCAGACCTTAACTGAACAACGCAACTGCTGCTCACCTATTAATAAAAGTATATTTGATGTATGTTTGTAGCAGCTAGAACAACAATCAAGTGCTACCCTTGCTCCCCTGAAGACTAAGCTCCATCATCATTTACTGCTGATGCTTTTAGTATATTTTACGGTTATCTCTGCAAATATGCTATGAATTTTCTTAAGGTAAAAACCCAGATCTCTCCAACACTGTACCTGTGAGGTAGGTGTTGTGTGAGGAATTGATGAAATAGTGTGACAGTGGTTGAGACATATCTTCGTTTAAATCCAGTTTCTCAGGTGGAACAACGCCGTTTTCTTCTCCACTCAGATACCGCATAAATCCATCCACTGATATCTGTCCTGAGAAAAACACAGATCCAGGGAAAGCACCAATTAATTTGAAGTACAGATTTTGCAATATACGGATGTTATGTTCAATGTACACTTATACAAAGGTCTGTGTGAAAGACCAGATAATCATCAAACTGGCCTTCATCTAGTTATTCATGTATTCTTTTGTTACTATTACCTCATTTTCAGCCATATAAGTCGCAAGTAATACACATCCCTTTACCTGTACCAGAGATAAATCGTTTCATAATCAGTGTCTACAGATAATCAAGGGCACAGGGGAATCAGACTTACAGAGGGCTATAAGAACAGAGAAAATAAATCAAATCCTATCAAGGAAAGGGGTCTTCTGGGGACGAAAGCAAGTGTGCTTTCCAGAGGAAAGCAAGAAACCAGCAAACAGAGAGCCACACAAAGAAACAGCTAACTTTGACCTCTTTTGAATATGATTCAGTGTGTGTATAGTAATGCAACCAAACTGCAAAGCAAACTAAATGAACCACCTTTCAGGTGGGAACTAAGCTTTGCTTTGTAATTTTTCTATTTGTATTCCAATTCATATCTCACTGGAGTGCCAGTATAAATGATCATTTCATATGCTGCCGGCAAATTAGAAAGCTGAGTCCTATCCTCAGCTTAAATATCACCATTGATCTCAATGGAGCTATGCTTATTACATCAGGATAAATTTCTCTGTTAAGCCTTCTGCATAAAGTTGATTTTAGGGTTTAGATTTGTACATTTAGACTAAAAAAGAAATAATAATCCAGTAGTCTATATTTGAAGATTAATGCTTAACCAAACAAATTTGAGACATTTTTCTTTGCCTTTTATTTTTATTTTGTCTAGATTTCATCTGTAGATTTACTCAACCGCATAGCTCTAGTTAATTCAGTTACTGCCTGTAGTAAAACAGATCTTCTGTTTATCTCTGAAGAACCCTGAAGCAGCTATGTGCCTGGTGACTCCCAACAATGAATGTCTTACCTCTTGTCTCCAACCCAAAATATTCTGCATAATATCTCTATAAAAAAACTTAAGTCAACTGACTATGGCATTGAAAAGTGGAAGACTTCAGTTCTACTCCTAACTCTGCTACTCTTTCCTTTTAGGGTCAATCCACTTTTACCCTATAACATATAAACTTACACATAACTTTCTAGCATAGGAACCACATGATGCAAATATAGCATTTAAAGTATTTACTTAAAATCTGTGCTTGCACCCTAGGATTTGGCTCTTGATCAGAGAGGAAAAGATATAACAGCTTAAGTTCAGATACCTCATTTTCATAACAACCCAAGATGGTGGCACTAAATGAACCTATTCATACGACAAGAAATGTAATGACAATACAGAGTAATGCAATTATCATTCATTCTTATGACAACAATCTTAAGATGGTTGGAAGGAAAAACACTGAGTCCATCCACTATTTTAAGACTGTAATCTGAGTGCAATCTTGTCAGGCTCCACAGCTTCTTTGTTATAGAGTAATTAATTATCCACAGACAAGAGGCCTACGTACTTTCCTTTTCACAAGAAAAAAATTAAGATGGAGAAAACCAGGAAAAAAACCACCACTGAGGCTTTTCATGAAACTAAAGATTTATGATCAACCTATCTGCTGTGTGAATCTACCAGAGAGACATTATGAATGCAAACAGTATCAGGCACTATCATGGAGTTAGTCTGAGCTAAAATCCATCTAAGAGAAACGCTCTGCACCAAGTTCACTGGCATATAGATATGGTCTGTGGTGTACTTTCAAACCACACAAGCAACATCATACAGGAAAAAAAGGGTAAGATCTGAATGGGATAGCTGCTACACAGGGAACCAGCAAAGCCATGTTATGTTATAGTGATGTGCAGCTTCTGATGTTTGAGATAGCTCATCCAGAATCATCTTCAGAATCTCCCTGTTGTTTTGCATGCACTCCTTTCAACCCGACTAGGAGGTTTAAACTTGCTTTGTCATTCCTGCTCCAGGCTAAACTGAAACACAGTAGTTTTCATACACACAATTCCTCAAAAAAACCCTGTGGCATCATAATCACACAGTGTTCAGAAAGGCTTCCATTTTGTTATAGATACTCAGGTCAATTCACATAGACATAGTATTCAAGCATCTCAAACTGATCTCTGTGTTTAATCCTCAGAGTATACCTGAAAAACAGGGCCCTTGCAGTCCTTGTTTTCCAGATGCACACCTGAAGCTGAAGATAAATTAACTGACTGGACAATACCCCATGGAAAACCTGTGTGTTAAGCTGGGAGTTGAACTGAACAATCTCTTGAAGCCTGTTTGGGTGAACTTGAACACCCTTGGGATAAAAGGAAGCAAGGCCCAGTCCTGCACTTCCTCCCTTCTCTCTATTTTGTGGTTCATTCTGCTTCTTTGCTCCCTTCCACACTGAAGTAAGACAAGATCTGCAAAGTGGTCCTTCTGCGTATTGCCGCTGGTATTAACATAAATCATAGCAAGTATTATTCACACATATAATTACATAGTTTCCGAGTTAAACAGTTATCTGAGCTTACGGCTGTAGAATGCTATTTTCCTCATCATAATTAAGAAGTCAGCATTTCAGAAAGTGAAGCGATTTGCAAGTTCAATTACAGCCAATATTGCACCAGTGAGAGTTCGACTGTGGAACAGAGACGGAAGATGTCAAAGGGACTTTTTATCCTGGATATTAAAGAGTAGATTGTTAGTGACCAACATCAATGATATTCTGAGGCCAACTGCAATGAGGACGATCCTCAGTGGACAGTCATTCAAAATGAAATAGCCTCAATTTATTGGTAAGATTTGTTCTGTTTTCTTAAGCATATTACAAATTTACTGCAGACATTGCCAAGAAAAAATAATTTGTGATCAGTTCATTCCATTACAACTGTCACCTTTTATCTTCAGATATATATTAGGAAGATTTAATGATATGATTAGACACAAAACGTTAGAGGGAAAAGAAACACACCAGGCAAAAACACAGGGACAAGACAGATTCACCTTTTTTTTTTTTTTTCCTCTTGCACATAATTGCCTTAAAATCATCTCAACCCTAGGTCTCTGATGAAACTTTCAAAATAACCAGTGTGCTTTATATACTTAAAATAGTGGAGTTAACTGGCTTCTCTTTTTCACTCACCACTGCAGTGTTAAATTTGATCTGATGTCACTTGTTAGGACAGAGGCAGACTCAAAGCTCTCTAGTGTTTGTTGAAATGCTACCATCAACTTCAATAACATTTGGTTCAAGACCTTACTAAATAATCTTAAGTGCAATGCAAAGAAAGACGAGACTCCAGCTGACTCTCTTTTAGCTATGTTGGCAAAGCCAGATCGAGAAGAGCAAACACAGAAGTAACCATAACAGAAGCTCTGTCAACAGCTACAGTACTCAGTGAAGATCCTTTCCTCTGCAGGGTTTGGAGTTTACCAGCACAAGAATTTTTTTTTTTTCCCCCTCAAATATCTCTTCTCTAATATATCTGACTAATTAGAATTTCCGTATGCGGTCCCTCACTAGTACTTTATTAAAACACTTAAACACCACAAACATAAAAATGCCTCCTTTTTCCTGTGGTGTCTGGCCTATGTAAATGTCCAACACTTAACTCCTTCCCACAGTGCCACAGGAACACCTTCTGCTAAGCAGGCCAATGCCTGCCATGGGCCTGGGCTGCTGCTCCTCCTCCTCCTCTGCTCTTCAGGGCTGCTCCTCACACTTTTCCCCTCAATCCTCGCTGCCGGCAGCATTTTGCCCTTTCTTAAACCCGTTTCCCCCGAGGCGCTGCCAGCATGGCCCAAGGGCCGGGCTGTGCCCCGTGACGGGGCTGCTGGAGCCAGCCGGAACCGGCTGAAACCAGCCCCGGCCTCTCCTCACAGACGCCCCACAGCCCCCACTGCCAGCGCCTGGGCACCGACACCCCTTTCGACACGAAAGTGAAAATTCAGGATATTCTAATCAGTTGTTCCATTTTCAACTTAATGTGAATCTACTTCTGCTCACAGGACAAGTGCTGTCTCAGCACATCTCGCCAAGAAGCAACCGCATAATGTGCCACAGCTGGATGACTTGCAAAGTCTGTCAAAACCACCCAGCTCCTACACGGAACAGAAGATGCTCAGGTGTTGTATTTGATGATTAACACAGGCATTTTTTTCTTCTCTGGACTCACTAGACAGAAGAAATTTGTGGTGAATGTCAGCTGCAGGATATTTGATTGTCAAAGCACAGATAAATGACTGGCTAAAGTTTTGTGCAAGCCAAGTAAGCAACAGATCAATTTTAATATTTTTATTGTGCAATAGAACAGGTCTGTAAAATAAAAGAGCAAGTATTAGGGAGAAATGCGAAATCACCTAATGTATTCTTAATCACAGACATTCCCAATACCTCGAAATTATAAATCTGTAGCCGAACACTTGTCTATAAATTATATTATCTATAAACTTTTATGTAATTCAAAGAAAGTATCCTAATTAAAAACTTAGAAGAGCTAGAGGCACTGGAAAGTCTGGAAATGCCTTTACACGCCTCTCCATATTTATACATCTACATACCTTCCAAATTCCATTCTCCAAACAGGAAGGAAGCTTCTAAAAGAAAGGGACCTTGACTTCTCCACGTCTTCTGAACATTTTACCCATTACCTTCTGGGTATGGAAAGCATGGCAAAGCACCCTCACAGTCAGGACTGCCCGCTTGCCCACACAAACTTATTCACACTGTGAAGTTCCCATGCCGTCGTTTCACAAGAGAAATCTAGTCCAAACTCAGACAGACCTATCTGAATCAGGTTCTGGCTTTACCCCTGTGCTATTTTTCTGTACCGTGGATTTAAGCTCTGCTCGCACTTCAGGTGCATATGCCAACAGTCCTTTTGTGGCATGCCCACAATCCCCTTCTTTCCTTCTTTCTTAATTTGGAAGCTGAACTTCATCTGCCAGTTGCTTGGCAGGGAGCTTGTCAGCAATTATCCCACCTGCTGCCTCCAAACCTCATTCTTTATTGCAGAAAGGAAGAGGAAGCCCATATAGGGGACTCCAAAAATGTCCCCAGCATTCAGCATTTCACCTGCAGCAAACGTGAAGCAGCCCATAAGCAAGAGGTTCCACAGGGCACCTTGAACAGCTGCTCCATATGACCTGCTTGGTGGTGAAATTCATGCAGAGATCAAAGAACCACCACCAGATTGAGAGTCAAGTGAATTCAACCAAATCTGGTATTTTTTCACTAAAATTTGGTAAGAAGGAGAATTAATGTCCTACTAAAAGAGTAATATATTTAATAGGGATGCTGAGAGATTCCATTGAATTTGCCAGGCTGTGATCAGCTTCATTACATTAAACACGGGCAGTGTTTGTGCAGCAGCTTGATCTTTTTCTGCATCCCTGGCTCCACCTGATTGCTCCAAAATAGTTACAAGGGAGGAAAAAAAAAAAAAAAAAAAGAGCACAAATGAAGTGGCGAGTTCTGAGTATTTCACAATATTTCCTTATTAGCTACAGCTACATGATCCCAGACCTTTCAAGATCTATTACACTGGATCAAAGACATAAATGTTCCTGGATGGCAGTTTAAAGAAAAGCACATAAAAATCTAACTGTTACTTTGCCTGTAAGAAACAGGGCTCCTTTGTGGTCAACATTTGTCAGCTCTAAAAGACAACAGGAGTCACTTCCATCATCCAAAATCCTTTTTCTTGGAAGCTGTCTTCAGGTAGGTGGCATACTGCTGGCAAAGGACCTATTGAAAATTCCCAAAATCATAGGGGTAATGAAATGAACCCTCTCTTGTATAGTTCTTAGATACTGTCAACATTCATCAATCAAAATGTTTTCTTCTGCAGTTTATGAGATCTGGAATCTCCCCATTCCTGGGAGACAGAGTTTGCAAATTTGCCATGAAACAGGAACTGCAGCAAGTCAGTTGAACTGGTTGATAGAATAGACTTTGTGAATATACTTCTCAGAGGCTCCTCTGTTTGAAGTCTTACTGTGTTATCACAAAGCTCTTCATAATCTTCTTTGACTAGATCTAGAGAACGTAGCATATTTTTCTCATCAGGGCCTGTGACAGTCCTTGTGCAGGGCCAGGCCACTATGAAGTTTACTGTGCAAGTGCATAGAGAATAGCCTCATGTAAAACTGTTCTCATGCAGCTTCCAGGGCTGGCAAAAGCATAGGCTGCTTTTGACACAACAATCCTTCTCCTGCTGCTTAATGAGACACAGGTAACTTGACAAGTTCCTGCCTTCCCAACTCCTCTAGCATGCCAGCATGACCAGCATATTGCTCTGGATGTGGAAGTGCTCATGGGTCCCTGGGAGCCTGCCAGCTCATCAACTTGAAGATGTAAACAAATCCCTGCTCACTCAACACCTGCAGCACTGCGCCAAACAGAAGATAAGAGACATGAGGGTTCAGTGTAGGGCTGAGGTTCTAAAAGAAGCTTCTTCATCAGTTCACTGCCCTTTGCAAAGGCCCAGGATAAAGGTCAAAACCCCACCAGTGTTGTAGTCTGGAGGAAATATAGAAGTACAGCTAATCCTGCAAACTTCTCAACCCAATTGCTTGATCTAAACCTCATCCCCCTTATTTCAGCAGGTAAGCTGTATGTGCAGCTACTTGATTGTACTTGATTTTCCCCAAGGTCTACCTAGCCTGCCCCAGGAGCCTTCCAGTCCTTTGGGCAAAGTCTTGGGACACAAGAGGACACAAAACAGGAGAGGCACAACTGACAGCAGAAAAGACCATTTATCTGCACACTTTTCTTTGCACTTCAGTCTTGCAAAATTAACATCAACCTTTGCTTGTCCCTTAAAATTTGTGGACATTTTGTATGACAATTAAAATGCGCATTTGCTTGTAAGCAGTCAACAAGTTTGGCTGCACAGATCTTAAGCATTTCTGCCCATGTATTTGCAAACTTAATAGAGCCTTCCATTTGTTTATGCCCATGCTGTTATCCACTCACTTATAATGTAACTGGAAGGCACAATTGTGCCAAGAGTTATTAAAGTAAAAAAGAAAAACAAACAAACAAAAAAGGAAAAGAGACAATTAATTGGCACCTCGTATCTCCCAGCCAGCAACACAGAATTACATTAGTATTTTGTTTTGACAGCAAAATCAGGTCCATTCCAATGCAATCTGTAACATTAATCACATTCACTGTAAACCCATACAACTGAGCAGTTCTCTCGCTGCCAAGTAAAGCTGATATTTTATAATCCTGTGAGAGATCTGTACAATATGCCCCACTGGGAACTCTATTTCACAAACCAGCACTGCAATTTACAACTCATTAGGTATTAACATTTTCATGCACGGTGTAGAGTAGGATGCATATACCCTCAGTGTGTCTCTTGACATTGGGCACACATTAGCTCCTCTATGCTTTCTAGATTTGTGAGACAGCAGAGAAGTTCACAAGGATCAATTTACATAAAATTCACACTGTGTGGGACACAATGTGCCAGAGCCACTCTGATAACACTTGCAGCCTTTGCATCCACGTGATTTTGGAAGTAATGCTGAAATCCGTTCAGCTTTCCAGACACGTGTGCTACTACTATATTGCTATGGTGTAACTGTAATTTCTGTCTGTATTCAGTTTTGTAAACTAGGGCAGGACACGACTGCATCGTGCAAGCAACATCCTCTTAATAGCAAAGTCATCACAAAGAGAGAATATGGTACAAGGTCAGCCAAGACTGAAAATGCCACAACCCTACAATTGCATTACTGGAGTTTGCCCCAGGAACATCACTGCTGCTCTATTTTAGAAGAAAACACTGAGGACAGGAAGGACTTTCAGGTCTCATGTAAGGATCTGCAGATATTTCAAAATATCTATGTACCAACCATCACTTACACACCACAAGCAGAAGACGTCAGTAACTCCTCCATTTTAGCAATTTTCTCCATGACCAGCAAGTGGAAATATTCATACTAGTCAGACAGTTTTATCAAATTGGTAAGTAAGTAGAGGAAAGGCAATACATCTGAATTGCTGTATCTGAATATTAGTGAAGCATTTAATAGAGTTTCTAAATTCAAATTTGTCCTTATTGGAAAAACTAATCTGCAGAAAGCACAGATAGAAATAAACTGAGGTCAGTCTAGAAGATCAGGGATTCTTTGAATTTAAAAGCTGAACTGCACAAAAGAAGTCCAGAGACTGCCACACTGATCAGCAGGAGGTCTGGTTTCATATGGTCTTTAACAATCTTAAAAAGTAGAATCAACAACACAGGGTTCAAAGAACAGACAGTTGTAACGAATTGGGTAAATGGGACAGAAACCAAATGAGAACATATAAAGAATTCAAGCTAGGTAGCTAATCACTCAACCAAAGAAAAATACAAAATACAGAGCAGAATGGGGAAGAAGATGTTTAGAAATCCATCATCCTAAAAAGCAGACAAGATGTAGAGAACAGCAATGCATCTGTATGTAGCTGCATCAAAAAAGGTGGTAATTGATTGGCAGGACCTTTTGCTATCAAGTCATTGATAAAAGACGTAAACATGCATGGCATTAAATATATCAACATACACATCCGTAACTAAACCCAACCACACAGGCAATCCTACAGATTTAATGGATACAAGTTATGCTGAACTTAACTATTGACAACATCAAGGATCTTGATGGGACAACTGACACTGCACCCTGTCTCATGATGCTAGTTTGTGACTACTTAGTATCGGAAACGTGTCTGTATACAGAAGATTATTTAGCAAAGTGTTATGAATAATAATGTATGTCACAATATATGCCAAAACAAGAAAGATCAAACATGTAAAGCTGAAGTGGCAATAATATAATGGTCAACAAGTGTTGTAAATGTAAATGATAAGGATAAGGAAGAACAGTTACAGTGGCCAAAGGCAGAACCAGGTAATGATATCAGGGTAAGCAACAGAAAAATTGGGGTGAGTGTGTGAAAAAGCTTGGCAGTGCTACAACTAATTGTGCTAGGAAACAGTCTTGCAGTGGATTTATTGGTTGTCTCATTGCTTAAATGCTTTAAAATCAAACCAGGAGAATATCCTGTCGTGTTCAAATCTCATTTCAGGTTTCTAAACTTAAAGGAAAACATAATGGATCTAATTCTGCCCTCAGTTATACTTGCTCAACTACTTTCTGTAATTGGATGGTTACCTGGCCACAAACCAAAATAAGCTTTCTTTGGCAACATGTTCTTGAAAAAGAAACAGAAAACTTACTCAATAAGAAAGGAATAGAGCAAGATTCATTGCTCTACCCTTGAATGGCTACATTGTAACAGGACACAGGGAAATCTGAGTATAAACAAACAGAGAATGGTAACTCTTATACAATATCAGAAATAAATGCTTACTGTATGACAAGCAGTCAGCGAGGGAAAACACAGGAAGGTAAACATGCTGTGCTTAAGTAGCGTACGTAAAAGAGCTTGCTCAGTATCAGTTAATCCGTGTGGAAATATCACATGCCCAAGGACACTGAGATCCAGAACATTTTGCAGACTAAGGATCATCAACAAAGTAAAGGAGAACTCAGTATGTTTGAATCAGAAATGCTTGTCATTCTAATGAAGCTATCATATCCATTTTATCATCAGAGAAAACTAACACTGGATACAATTTTTTTTTTTTTCAAGAAAGTGTTTGCAAATGAAAAATGACTTTTCTGAATGGGTTTCAGAAGAGGTACTGCAGCTCAAGACACTTAGTTCACTTCAGGGAGGATGTATTTTGTATAAGCTTCTAGGCAAGCCGCGCCAAATAGCAAACCTCATATTTTTATGGTAAAGAGCATTTTCAATCAGAATGAAAACTTTGGGAGCATTCCAAGGACACTGCCATCTCAGAAGGAAGATGGAGTGTCACCTGCGAGGAAACAAAAGTTTGCAAATCTCACTTGTGTCTGTTGGCATGAGCCATCCATTTTAACAAGATCTTAAAGTCACTGTGCAATGTTGAGCATGCTATTTATTTCTTTTATTAGAAGTCACAGGTTTTTTCAGCCGTTTTCAAACATCCAAGAAAGAAGGTCTCTAACTCACAGTGGATACAGTCTATGAAATGTCTGTATTTTTCTCTAGTAGTGCTAGAAAACAGTAAAACACACACATAGGCAGGGAAGATTTTAAACACTCAACATTTTCTCTTCCTCAAAATTCAAATGTTGTAAAGTTTTCATGGATATTGATCATCTAAATCTCCACAGCAGTTTTAAAAACCTCTACTGTAACAAAGCATGGCCACAGTTCAGACATTCTGGTAAGCAGAGTAGTTGCGTTAAGGAACCTGTTACGGAACCTGTCATACTGTAAAAGAGTGTTTTATAAATAGCAAATAGTATATATATATATAAAAAAATATATATATAGCATATGCCTATGATAGCTAACAAACACACAAGTATCCAGCATCTTGAATCAAGCACATCTGTGTTACAGTTCACATTTAATGAGGTCCCTATGTGTACTATCAAGCAGTTTCTTACTGGTTATCATTCTCTCTTTTCAGCCATAGATAGCTCTTTCTTTAGACCAAAAAAATTCTAAAACATTAGCAGACATATACATATACAAATCTGAGTATTTAGTAATTTTTAAGGAGTGGGGAAAAAATCCCACTCTGGTGTAGATAGGCAAGCAATCTCTCCTAAGTCTCAAGACTGAAGCAGGGTGATCAGCACCATCTCCAAGTTGGACTGTGAAGAAATGCTACATCTAAAGTTAGCTAGAGAACCACATGGGACTGCAGCTTATTCCTTGGCAGGCATTTACTTTTCTGCTTTTTTCTTTTTTATTCCCTGTCCAAATTAAATCTTGCTTAAAAGTGCTGGCCTGGTTTGTGCAGTCTTTACATTAGCAAGCCTCAGCTACTGCCTTCCAGGCCCTTGTCCAAGAGTGGGGCCTTGGCTATTAAAAAGCCCAATGAATCTACATCTTGATGATTTCAGCTGACATTGCAAGATAATGCGGATCAACACAGCGATGTAAAGGACATTCTTACAGTGTCAAGGAACTCAGTCCTCAAGACCCACTTTCCCACTATAACTACGGTCTACATGCAAACATATCTGCTGCTCTGGACTTCAGTCAAGGCCTGGAGAATGATCCAGGAGAAGGTGCTAAAGGCCCTGGGCAGGTCTCATTCATTACATCAGGACAAATTAAGCAAAGGTAAACACAGTGAGCTATACTCAAGTGTCCCAGCAGACATCTTAAGCTTGGTATTTCTGAACACTTTGAGCTTAAACTCCAACCATCTACAAAAATAACTGTGGACAGAAAGTCTATGGCGTTGCAGGGTTTTACAGACACAAGCCCATTCTCTAGCTGCTCTTGATTTTTCAGCACAGATGTTGTAAGAAACTGTTTCTGACAGGATATCCGTTACAGGATATGAGACAACAGATAATTTAGACCAAATTAAACCTATAAAAACACTACAAAACCACCTTCATGCTAGCTCCTAGCTAGCAGTGGAATGAGCACTTTATAACATGCTAGATTTCTAGGACAGGCAGACAACTAGGTAAGTGGAAAGATTTTAACTCAGACAGATAAAAATACCATTAATCCCAGCAATACTATAGTTATTTCTGACAGACTTGAAAGAGGGACACTACTGGAATATGTCACTGTCTTCCCAAACCTCTGAAAAAAATGCTCTGTAGAATGCCTCGGAGTGATGCTGAGAGATGTAATAATGTTAAACATTGGCTTAATTCCAATTGCTAAGTTGCATTAAAAGACATCTAAAAATACATACTTATTTCTCTTAAGCGATACTTCTCTACATAAACTATTAATACACTTGCCAAAAAGACTATTCAGCTGTGTAATGGGAAGAGGTAAGAGCACGAGCATGCTATAGGTGGGAAAAAACCTAGGGAAAGCCTTCATCGTGGCTACTATTTTTACTTCCAGAAACTCCTCCAGTTGAATAAGAGGTTAATACTAAAGAGATGTGGAAAAGAATAAAGGCATGGCTCTGCAAAGATAGTTCAAATAAATTAAAAAGAAGGGACTTCAGTGCCTTTAAAGGGACTTCCTTGTCTCTTCTTTAAACTTAATTCTGCAGCTGTCGAATACGCACTGCATTTGACAATCCCTTTCATAAACAAATCAAGCTCTCTCTTAATAACAATTGCTTTTTTTGCCCTCTTTACTACCTCTGGTAGGCTGTGCCAGAACCATATTGTTAGGAAACTTCTCTTAATTTCCAGCCTAAATTTATTAAAGGCCACTTGATACCTCTCTGTTCTTCTGCCAACATTGTCCTTTAGCTTACCACTTCTTTCTGCCTCCCTAGTGTGTAACCCTGATGTATTTATAGGCAACAGTCATATTCCAGCTAAAAGATATTGTTAGACTAGATGATTACATCTGACATTATAAGGGAAACCTCCTCATATGGTCGTTGTATTATAGCAGTGCACATACTCCAACTATGTTAACAGCCCTGTTATGACAGATACCATACATACCAAAAGACTGACAGATCATTGCTAGCTCCTCAAGGCAGAGTCTGACTGTGTATTTAGTCAAGTCGACCAAAGGATGAGGCAAAAACCAAAACGGCACATAAAAGGGGATGGCCGAATGTCAAAGAGCTCATTTGTGGCAGAGCCAGGAAAACCGTGTTCTTCTGCCACCAGTTCTAGATGTCACCCACTGAATCACAGCAGTCTTCACTCCCTCTGTCCTCATGGGCCCTTTGCAGCTGCAAAGCACTACATTTGTAGCAGTCATAATGAAGAGGCAAACCCCACAATGTTTATTCAAAATATATCCACATTTGTTTCCTTCAGCACTCGAGTCTATGCAGCTTTGTTTTTAGAAGTAAACTTTATCTGATATTCATCTTCAAATAACAAATCCTGCTGCTAAAATTGAATACCTACCTGTGTTCCATAAAAGAGGCAGTAAAACAGCAACAAGCACAAAGAATCTGTTTTACTTTTAAAGTAAGTTTTCTATTTATTGGCACTGATAGTCTGAGGCCGAGTCAAGCACAATACAGGCAGGCAGCGGCAGAAAAATACGCCTCCACAACCTTTAAAATGCAGTATTGATATAAGCCTCTCTTTACTTATCTCTGAGCAAAAGCTCCAGCTGAAGGGAATGACAGAGCCAGCCCCTATGTATACTCCCAAACCTCTACTCAGGTTTGCTTTGTGGTCCTCTCACCCCAGGTTCTTTCATCCATTTTCAATATTAGGACATAGGGTTTAAGTCTGCCTGTAAGGTTTGCGCCTGGGGTCCATCAGATGGTCTATCAGGTTTCCAAGATGTGGGATAAGACTCACTGGTATGGTCAGCTTCCGTATTAGTTAGCGCAGGTCTGGTCTGACTGCTGAACTTATATTATCACTATTAGTTTATGCTCTGTAGCTCTGAAGATATAAACTTCACAATAAGTCTGTCCATTTTACATTTGGCACAGTTTCACCGACATCAGTGGAGCTATTCCTGGTACCAGATACCAGTCCCAAAATGCATTTCTGCAAAGCTCATGCTTTTTTCAAAGTATCTGTATTACAGACAGAAGATTAGAAAACCTGCCCTCCCTAAACATATTTTTGATCTTTTCATTAATTCTAGTGCCAACTGCAAAAAGTAACTCTATGCATAAGGACATGGGTCTCAGATCCAAGCCAGTTCCTACACTTTTAAAATGCAACCAAAGAATAAAAGAGAAAAAATTTTCCTTTTTTACTAAGCCAGATACTAGTGTATCTCTGTTCACTGTTGCAAAATCCATTATTACTAGTCCACATCACCGTTTCATTTTGTTATCAAGTTGTTACAGTTAAGATAGAAAGATTAAGCACTTTACCTGTAAAGCAGATGCAGAAAATCCTTGTAACTGAGGATTTTCCATTCTAAAATATTTTTACATCTAGTCTTTCACTTATGATGCATCTTCCACATAACTGCAAGATCTGAAATGAATTTTACAGCCTAACTAATAACCAAAATCCAAGCAACTAAAAAGAAAATACAGCGCATTACAGAAACATATTTTGCAAATTCATTTTGACAAGTATAGTTTCCATTATCTTATTTATGGTGATACATTATTCATACTAACATTTGCTGCATATATGTACTTTAAAATAATTCAAAAAATGCTTTCTGGCAAGCTACCTAACTTAGCACTTGTTGCTGACAGCATGGGATAGGCTGCAACTTTTGTGTGGCTTATAAATTTTGCAGAGTATTAAATTGTGACTGGGATCTATTGTTCTGTCGTCATTTGAGAATGAGAAACAATACTGAGAGCTGATCTCTTGTACAACTGGAATTATGAAAAGCACTGAAAATCCCTAAGGTAATGTTCTTTTTGGTAAGTACTCTTAATTTTCAATGTTGCGGTTAGGAGGCCGAAGGATTTCAACCATTTTATAACACTTCCTACAAACGTTTCAGTGCCAGAAAACCCCACCATCTGCCTGAATGGTTTATACATAAGAATTTATGCTTTAAGTATTATGAAGTATGTCTTAAACATGTAGCCATAGTTGCATAGTACTTGTTTCCAGTGCTTGTTTCTGCCATTAAAACCTGTTGCCTAGGAAATGACCCCCTTCTGCCATTGAAAGACTCCAATGTGTAATTATTCTCAAGCAGCTACTAAAAGGTGAATTTAATGTGGTGGGATGAAAATGTTTAAAATGTATTGATGTTTAAGGGAGGAAAACCACATTTGTGCTGAAGTGAAAACTGCCTGGTGTTACAGCTGCCATGAGAAAAACACATGTAGTTAATGCTGTATAAAATTAAATATATCTTAATCTAATGTTAATTACTTACTTTATTTTATTACCTAAAAAAAACCTCAGCACAACAATTACCAATAAATGTGTGCTAGCGAAACAGAATTAATACTGGAATTCAGAGAATGATGTAACCAGCTTCCCTACAATCCTAAATACATGTCTAGCTAAAACTGACATAAAGTATATCCAAATAGGTACAGCTGAGAAAATCTGGAGAAAGAAACGCTGTGAAATACAAGAGGAAAGCTATTTTCTTCTGTGCAGATGTAAAAAAAAAAAAAAAGGTTTAGCCCTTTAAAATTAAATAGGCAGAGATAGTATTTAAACAAATGTGTACTTAAGAGAAAAAAATTAAAATCTTTATGCCATTAATTATCCCAAAGATGCCTTCTAGTAAGTACAATCTGATGTACAGATCCATTGGCCAGGAAAATCTCCAAAACACTTTCAGACTCTATTTTTAAAGCTTGTACTACAGTCAGGACCATATCTCTCAATAAAAACCACTCTAAAAATAATGGCTAATAATAACCTAACCCTTATCTTGCTCCCACCGACAAGGATGGTGGGAAGCATGCATTTTATTGCTAGAGCATGATTCCAGCTTTTTTGTGTCTCCTTTCCCTAGCAGGCCTTGGTTTCATATTCTTCATTGCTGGTCTGGTACATGGGTATAGCTGCTCTTGCATGCTTAGAGTCTCTAAGAGACACAGGATGCCCCTAGAACCAAGACTGTTGCTCAGTGGTTTTCAAAACACTTACTGGTTTCAAAAGTAACGGTTTAAACTGAGACGATGGGATTTGAGCTCTCAAAGCTCCAGGGTCCTTTTGAACTTAGAAACTTTTAGAAATGAACTGCATCATTAAGTTGGGACGAACCAGCACATTTCTGCAGAATTTGCACCAAATTTAAATGGTAAATTTCACATAGTTCTAGAAACCAGGACTATCGCTCCTGGGAGCCTTGACACTGCAAGCAGCAATACCTGAAACTCAGCATCAATGTCGCATCTCCCATCCATAATGTAATGAGATCCTGAACAACTTACTTGTATACAAGCCTTCTTAAAAATAAAAGCAAATAAGGAAATTTCCAATCAACCCCTTGGCATTTGATTTATTGATATACATCCTATTACAAACATGTAACTTGAAATGGAATACATTTAGCAGTTATGCCAGCCACCCAATGCAAATGCTTTACAGCCTGAAAATACCAAACTACAAGACTTAATCAGGCCTAACAGCCCCCAGTATGCTTTTGCTGACAGTGAGAGACTGCTCAGCAGTACCAGGAACTTCCTTCTGCTTCCACCTGATAAGGAAACATGCTATACATAGTGCGTTAATCTCCTTCACTGTGTGACACAAAGCATTAATCACAACAGCTTGCTTCAACCACAATAAAATAATACTCCAGATGCTTAGCCTATGTAGATGTGGAACCCATGTATCTGCTGATGTTGCAAAAGCTCAATCGCATCCCAGAGGTACAATACCTAAAAATACGTTAGTGACGAGCAGGAACATAGGCAGCCTTTTTACTTAAAACTCTGCAACTGAAGGCACTTATCCAGTAAGCACATTAGCATTTGATTTTGCCAGGTACCTGAAGAGCCATGTAAAAGTTTAAAATATTATGGACAGCTCTTACTTACTGTGTTCAAAATACTGCAGTTTAGCTGCAACACGTACAGAAAAAAGGGCTATAATGGTGATCAGAGAAATGGAGAATTATGAGATGTCAAAAGCATTTGACTAGTGCTGTGGAAGTTGACAGTACAAAAACTCTTTAGAAATTCATTTAATTAGCTATGAGAGAAGAAGAACTAAAAGAGAATACTGTTGTACAGTGGATGGGAACAGATAATTAAGACAGTTAGATGGGAAATTAGAAAAAGATATAATCATCAGACAAGTAGAGGTCTAGAACTATCCAAACAGGGTAGTGGGAGCAAGGAGTCAGGTTGCCGTACAAAGGCAGATAGTTTCTATTTTATGAATTTGGGTTTAAGTTTTCAAGGAAAAATCCATAATTCTATTTAAAAGAACTTCTCAATTTTTGCCAAGAAGCATGTGCATCACACTCTCAGAAGTTACCCAGGTACCTGTGTTCATGGTTCTGGCCAGAATTGCCCAGAAATTTCACTTCAATAGAGAATTAATATAATGTTCAAGGAAATGGAGCGTAAGAGATTTTCATATAACTATACTTTCTTCCCACTCCACCCATACTCTTAAGCATACACTTAAGTCATTTATTACATCAAGGCCAGGATGTTCTGCATGTTGCAAACATGAAATCTTATTCCCGCAGCATAAATGCTTTTAGCAAATGCTTTTAATCCTTGTGAATTGCAAGTATTCAGCTTAATTTTGCATCTTGACACGTGTGCTACTGTGCACAGGAAAAAAAGGAAAAAAGACAATATATACTTTGTCTAACTTTGTGAAAGATGATTAGAAATCTAGGGCTCCCACACTTACAGAATAACTGAAAAATAAGGACATTTGCTACTAACTTTGTTTCAGGCTTTTGCAAAAGTAATTTTCACTGGCAGTTTAAGCAAGGACTATACAGGCTTTAAGTTCAAATTAAACAGAAGGGCTTGGATTATTTCATGAGGATGCTGAACATGAATCCCTTTATTTCAGTGGAACATCTGAATATCAGATAGATTGTTTAAATAATTAAACATAGAAATACTACAGAAAAAAATATGAAAGTAGACAGACCTCAGACCTTCATCATTTACATGTATGTTTGTCCCTAACTTCTCTGCAATCTGATGTTATTATAATGAAACAAGATAATGCACAGAGCCAGTCAGAAAGGCAGCTTATGGAAACAAAACAATATACCTGTGTGCAGGCACGTGAGCACAAACACATACATACTGAGCAGCTGCAAATGTTCAAATTCTAGAACAATCTGAGGAAAAGGTATTTAAGTAGCATGAAGGCTGGCAATTTATATCACCTAATTCTTGCAAACAAGCCTTTAAAGTCTCTACCATTCAAATCACTCATTACTCACAGAAACAGTTAATCACAACTTTCAAATTTCTTTACGGTATTTGCTTCTGCTCTGGACTCGTATCCGTGATTTACTTCAAAGGAGTAACTTCTTGTTGCCAAGAAAGAACAAATACATATACCATGTTGTCTGATCTTCTGGCTTGTTTCTTGAACCAAAACTCTGCAAAACTGCTCCAAAAGTCCAATTATTTAGTTGCATTGCTCTGGTACAACAGAAATGAAGTCATCCTTAGGCCACCTGTAACTCCATTTCCTATCCTGCTGTTTATCATGTAATTCTCTCACATTTTTACCTCTGCCTCATGTGCCTTGTTATGTTACTCCTCTCTTCCCTAAGCTGCTCTTCTGTTTTTTGGTGTAGCCCATTAATCCTGGGGAGTTGTTTAGTTGGGACCTCTTCCAGCTCAATTTGAAACACAGAAGCATAAAGGAGCATGTGGACAACAACCCTAAGCCCATCTCTCTTCATGGAGCTGTTGGGCCCCATTTTCTTTGAGAACTATGCTGGATGAAGGCTTCTGCTACCTTCTTACCTATTTTAGCTGCTGGTCTGGTTTCTACCTGCCCTTACGGACAGCACCAGGGCCATTCCCAACATCCTACTTCCATCCTTACCTCTCAATTGACTTTGGCCCCAGCAAATAAGGGGACATAAGCAATGCCACCCTGAGAAATCTAACAGAATATCTGAGCAGTGGAGGTGAGAAGTCCAACAAATTCATGGGTGTACAACAGTGGACCACATCTAGCTGGCTTGAACGTCCACAGGTCTACTGAAAATAACATCTCTGCTCAGTGGCCCAAGTAAGTATAGTTTCAGTGGCAGGGAAAGGATCACTGCAGCGTGTCACTTCGGTCTGCTATCCCTGCAATTCAGCCTATGAACCGCCCTTTCTGACAGCAGAAAGCCTAAGTGACAATCCCTTCTACAAAACACCATATTAAAAGGTTAAACCATTATTTTGAATAT
This sequence comes from Aviceda cuculoides, assembly GCA_035590195.1. Classification (NCBI taxonomy): domain Eukaryota; kingdom Metazoa; phylum Chordata; class Aves; order Accipitriformes; family Accipitridae; genus Aviceda; species Aviceda cuculoides. The sequence continues at coordinate 14,388,819 of JAVJGG010000082.1, read as the reverse complement.
GCACTGTTGTATTTCAGTGACATTTTACAGACACGCAGCATTTGTCTGCAATTATTCTACGAGTGTAAGATTGAGCCCACACCTATACTTCATTTAATGTACAGTGAATTGCATTCCCAGCTCAGAGCAGATGTACAGAAAATATTGTGTCCCCATGTCATTCCTGATTAGCCAAGTCCTGTAATTTTAACACAGTAAGCTTGGGATTTGCACTGGAGCATGGTTAGCAGCATGTGCTGGTTGCTGCAGCTCAGCTACCAGACAGGGTGCTATGTAAGAGGTGGTGTCTGCAGAACAGAGGTGGCCTGCAGGTTGTGCCAGCTCTGTCAGAGTTTGCTGGACCTCAGTGCACAAGTTTGAGGAGAAAAAATAAAAAAATAAAACCAAAACCCCCACACAGAAGGAATTAACTCTCTATGACCCGCCCTTCCCTTGTTAAAGTCAGCATGTTCTGGGATTCCATAAAAGCAGTATAAATCATACCCAGGAAGAGAGGCACCTATGGAAGAGCAAGTGCCTACAGCAATTGTGCGCACCAATGTAAGCTGGAGGTGTCCTGCAAACCCTGCTTGGAGGGTGCTAGCAAACACCATCACAACACCCTTCTTTCTGAGGTTTGTTTCATGCTTCCTCCTTATTGCTAGTCAGAAGGTGATTTCATTTTGACTTTGGTGTCCTGCTAGCATACCAGCACACCTCCTTATAATAAATCCTTTATCTGGTTCATATCAAGTGCCAATATTTGGGTAATAAGAACAATCTTTTAGGTACCAGACTTTCCTGTCGCTAATGTGAAATAAGGTAAGCGCAGAGCAATATTCTAATATTTGCATGGATGAGAGAGGAGGTCACAATATGTTTTCATCTATCCATGCTAGTGTTCTCACTGACGTCAAAAGACAGTTTGCATAAGCATGACAAAGAAGCAGGATTTAACCCTCCATCAAAACCTCTGGAAACACTAAATTTGAATGGAGTAGAAAAATAAGAAGCCTTATAAGAAAAATTACAAGTGTTTTGCCTTGAGACAATGTTCATCACAGCATCGGGAGACACAGATTTCCTTCAGGAAGACATCTAGGTCAGAAGGCTTCCACAGAGAGGGGCGGGAGTGCCTTCAGTTAACCTCTAGACTTTTGGGAAAGATGTGTTTGTGTTTCCTCTGGATCTGAAATCTCCGAATCAAACCATTTTTTTCATATTAGATCTGTTTTTCAGGATATTCCCATGCCCCTAAAATTTCTAAGGTATAAACACATTAAAAGCTGGGGTAATCATTAGGATACGAGGATTGGAATAGAACAGGATACAGAAACAAATTCAATGCTATTTTAAGTCTTGTGGTGGTAGCAAAAATCTGCAGAGATTTGAGCAGTTCTCTCGCTGGTTTTCGCAAAATGCCCAGTTAAGCCCTGACAACACTTGAGATTTTCAGAAGGGAATTTTTTGTGAGTATATCACAAAACACACTCAGCTACTCTCACATCTTACTTTGTGTACCACTTTATCAGAAAGCAGAGGGCTGGAGTTATTATTATTATTAAATGACAGCATTGCGATCTTCTTAGTTTCATTGTCACTGATTTTTTCTTTAAATTTTACATTTCAGATGCTGGTAAAGAGACACTGTGGTAAGGTTTCTCCTGAAGTTTGCATACCAGATCAACTCTTCTAAACTATCAATTACACATACCAAAAAGTAAATACTGAAACCAGCCTCATCCTTCCTAAATTGATCCCAACTAAATACATTTAAAAATGCACCACACGACGTCTCACAGGCTTGTACAATCCAAAAGCAGACAGTTGGAATTGCAATTTGATCCTGAACCAAATTTTACTTTAGCATGCGCTATAGGATAATTGACTCATTGTTTCAAATCAGAAACTGAGTACAGCGAGAATACAAAAACCACTGACCTTTCTTTGCTAGATTACTGTTGGGTTCATACTTCTCAATCAACTGTTGAACTTGTTCTTGTTTTAACGGTGGATAAAGGATTTCATTTAATCGTGGATCACGTTGCTTAAAATTTATGAATTCCATCATCTGATCAACAGTAAGGTATGGTTTGCTCTTGGCACCACTACAGAAAAATTAAAGCAACAGCAAAGCCATTAAAACACATTTCCTTGAAATCTTGTTCAATGTTCTGTAACTTCCCAGGGAAACTGCAACAAGATTCAAACTATCGTACAACAAAAACATTGTCCCCCTGTGTCTCTGGACTAATTAACTTTGCCAGCACGTAACAACAAACATTCTTCATCAAACATCTAGGAGCAAGATTTTTAAAAGTGTTCAGTGTTACTGACATCAACGGGAAGAGTTAGAGCAGTGCTAAAAGCTTTTCACTCCTCTGAATTACTAGAACTAAGCAACTGAAAAAAGTAAAAGAGAAAACGATGTGGAATTCAATCGTGAGCTTGCCAGAAACACTGTGCTGCCATTCCTGGCCCAACTATTTGGTTTTACTACTGAATAACAGCAGCCCTGATTTTATTATTCTAGTATTTGCTTGGGTTTTTTTTAATAAACTTGCTAAAAAAAAGGCTAGGCACTCTGCAAAGCAAGCAAAAAGATGTCTATTTAGGGAGTTAGTAAAAAGAGCAGACTTTGGGTACAATTTGTACCCAGATGGAGATCCAGGAAACCTCCAAGGCAGGTGATGTAGGGTTGTCTACAGCACTCGGGACTGGCCTACTTCTGCTCTGCAAGAGTGTAATGGAAAGCCTACCCCTGGGTTCAATGGGAGCAAACTAGGCCAAGGCTGCGTTCCTCCAAAACCTCAACCTCAGAGAAAACAAGCACAAAAGGAGTACGCCCATGTTGCAAAGATACGTTCACTAATTGCTTTGGTGGTCTTGGGATGAATTTTAGAAATGATTTTGCTTTCATACTGATTCATGTTCTGACTCCATTGATCAGACTCCGCTGAAACTGGGAAGTACAATGACTTGCTGCAAGGGGTAGAAGCAACACGAGTTATATAGCTTGTAACTGAATGTATGAAATCAGCTGTAGTGGGCTGCTAATTTAATTTCACGGTGCAAATTCATAATGCACAAATCCTAAAAGTTACTGCATTTTTTGCAGCTCCTAGTTAAGCTTTTGGGGGTGATTATACATATTCTCATCGCTGTTGCAAGCTGTTATGGCTTATTACTCTTCTTCCTTTACTTTCACGGAAGCCTAAACTATCCTAATCCATAAAGAAAAACAAGACCCGGCTGTTCTGCTCCTCTAGGAACAAATTACTTTAAAACTCCAGCTGTTAGAAATGGAGGCAAAAGCTTGGGAGAGAAGGAAGTCTTGATCTAAGGTTAAACAACAGCCCTGCTTGACACCAAAATCTGTTCTTGGCAATCGCTGCATGCTGCTGTAGACTAAATAACCTACTTTGCCATCCCCAGCCCAGAAAATCAGTGAAAGGGAGAAATAAATAAATAGACAAATAAATAAATAAATAAGCTTCTCTTCTTACAACTCAGAAAAGATGTGGTCAATCTCAGGCCGAGGGCAGAGGTTGTTTAAGAACACCCTGTACACGTCTGGTGTGAAGTCGTCTTGAGGGATTGAATCATTCTGTGAAATGGGGGAAAAAAAACAGTGAAAGAATGATACAGCATTTTTATACGTTCTTTGTAAACAGATCACTCATGAACATGCTGCTTTTGATTTCCTTCCTGCAACCTAGAGGAGCCCAGATTTTGCAGAATAATAAATTCCCCTGAATAACAGAGCAGCTTAAAGAGTACACCTCTAAAAAAAATACAAATACATCTATCAACTTAGTTTCCATAAGGCACAGTTATCTTTCTCTGAGCACCTGAGAAGAAAGAAAGGGCGTCTCCCCATCTAACCCCCTTATCTATAGTGTAAATGGGTATATCAATCCCAATGAAACCTCTGAGCTCACTCCCAGCGGGGTGGCTGGCCAGTGGTGCTGAGTCTGTGAGCTTCAGTGAGCAAAATGGCAGCGTTACAGAGGATGAGCATGTCACTCATCTTTCCAAAGCTTTAAAGAACCAGGGAATGAACTGGGTCACTGAGTCATTATTAATACACTTGTTCTCTGACAGCAGCAGAACTGTTTCCTCTTCCTTCCTGAAAATACATATTGGAGATACCGTGACTCGGTAGTCAGATCATGCAGTGTAGTTTTTCCACGCATCTTTGTCCTAAACGCTCAGTGTAATGCATTTGGCAATCAGATTTCTTTTACAGAAATAGATAAAAATGCTCTCCTATAGAAGAGATACCAGCATTGTTTTTCTTACTTCTTCTAAAATTTAAAACCATTTACATTTAATCCTGCTTCTAGATGACACTTTCATCATCCCCATTATACATGCTGGCTTTTCTCTGAAAAAATAAACTACTGTTTTTAACTGGAGGGAATTACTGGACTGGATAAGGAAAACAGTCCTTTGCATGAAGCTCAAGAGCCCTGCTCCCACTTGCATGCACTGCCTTCAAGCTCCAGAGTTTTTGAAGAAGACAGCAAGGGTTGCTTCTTTAGCAGGGCTGGGAAGAAACAAGGACCCCAAGGAAGGTGTAAAGCTTTTTTCAGCACAGAACGCTAATGGTGTGCTCACTGGCTTCTGCCTTTGCATCAGTGCACTGAAAAAGGAAAATGGCACAGAAACTTGTATTTTGTGCAGAGGAAACATTACAAAGGAACAAGAAAAAGGAAAACACAAAAACTGTGTCATGCAAATACTGAAAATCTAATTTTTGAGTTTCCACCATGCGAGCTACCTTTATCTAAAGCTATGGCATATAGTCTCCAGGAGCACCATGGGCCCACGTGACTCCTCTCCATAGCTCCAAAATAATGCCTGAATTTGATGAACTGGAGAAGGAAAATTGTAACTTGGACGCAAAGCCGTTTGCTTTTAAATGCTGTTGAACCTGGTCATCTCAGAAGCAAGCTGCTGATAGAGGAAATTGTTGCTTTTATTTATTCTGCTTGTTTAATGCTGTTGCCAAGGGAACCAGAAGCGTCGATTCAAGCCTTTGTTAGACAGAAGAAAACTTTTCTATATTTTTCCTGCTTTAGGTTAAAGTAAATAAATAAATAAATGCCACAGGCATGACTTTATCTCTCCTTTCATCTATGAAACCTGCAGAGGCCCAAGAGGGTTTTGTACCGTGACCACTGCTCAGCGTTTCTGTCCACAAGCACAGGCTGAACCTGACGCAGCTCAGGCTCAGACTGAGATGGGCTGTTTCGCTGCTCCGCCTGGGTACCCATCTCCAGGCCCCAATGGTCTGAGGTCACCTGCCATTAGACCCTTGAGCCTTCCTTTCTTTTGCAGACTGTGCGAGTGGCTGCAGGGAGAACGGGTTCAAAATTTACCCAGCCAAAACAACCCTGTGCACTTTACCATGGGATCAGCTCACTGAACCAGGTAACTTGCCAATGGCACAGCTACTAAATCCAGCGCAAGGGTGGATGGAGAAGTTTGAAACCTGAAGTTGGAGGGTGGAAATAGCTCCTTTCAGCGACACCTGCCAGTGACACTGAACTACATGTGAGACTGCACCCACTACACTTTGATAAATTTGAGCCGCAGTGCTTTTGGTTGAGAATAGGACTGCTGATACTTGTGTTTTCCTAAAGGCCAAGATTCATAAAGCTTGTGAATTTTCTTGTTAAAGGTGGCACCCCACTCTCCTCTCTTCCCTCTACCTATTCATCCGAGTACTGCTCCTCAGCTAGCAGTTCTCCTAAGGGCATTTTAAACGTTGATTCTGTAATTACCACAGAACTACAGTCTCCCATTGACCTACTATATTTTTTCCTTTACAGGGGATTTGAAGATGCTCAACACTGAACAAAATGTGGGTCTTTTCCAATAACCTGAGATCCAGGCTTTTATTTGCCACTTGGTTCCAGTTAAGAAAACCTCAGTTTCCCAACACATATCTCCAAACCCCTGTCTACAAAGAGGATAACCAACATAAGTCTTCAGGCAAAAGCACAAAACCTTTTAATTATTAATTATTTCCTACCAGTAACGTAATCAGTGGGCTACAAAACACAAAGATCTAGATGGGAGACAAAAGCCTTACTGCAGGCATTTGCCAGCTCAGGCACAACCTCAGACAACTATATTTGGATTCCAAAAGCCTGCCTGCCGAAAGGGATTAAAATATGCTGCCCCTTTCCTCAGCCTGGTCTGAGCTATCCACATATCAGTGGAACCACCCACACACCTTATGCACTCATCTCTTTTTTGAGACCAATGAACAAATCACAAACTTTCTGTACCACATGAGAGCATCCCTCATTTCCAGCTTTGCTGAATATTGGCATTCAATTTTATTTTGTAATTAAGACTCTCTACTTATTTCAAGCACTGTTGAATTATGATTTGTCTGGTAACCTGCCTGCTTTTATAACATCTGTATCCATTCTGTTATATATTTGGCAGCACAACAGTCATTTCAGATTATTTGCACAGACAGGACTCTATAGCTGGTCATTTTCTTTTAAGTTAACAGTCAAGCTCACTAGTACTTCATTGCGAACCTCTACGTTAACTGGAAGGCAGAAACCAGTCTTCACAGCCAAACAGGCAGCTAAAATAAAGCTCTTCAAATTCTGTTTAAGGCACCTTTGACTAAAACCAAAACAAACAAAAATACCCAACTATAACAAAAAGGACACCCCCTTCCCCAAAAGTAGCCAAGAGTTTTAAAAAAATCATAGGGGAATCGGATGCCAAACTCAAAACCTCATTGAAATATTTTAAAACTTCATTTAAACATTTATTTAAACATTCCTCTGCTTTCAGATCTGCTGGACAATGCATGCTGCTGAAAATGAGGTCACACGGGGCTTGGTCCTTCAAGACTGTACACATGCCAGGTCTGACTCAGAAATACATAAATAAATAAATAAATAAATGCTTTGAAAATGTGCTTGACTTGAAGTCCATGGGTCATCCCACTGCAGTCATGCTCAACTGCTCGGCTGAATCAGGGCTGGAGTGCTCAGCGCTGCAGAGAATCAATTGCTTATTAAGGTTCCTAAATACGAAATAAAGAGTTTATTTTTGGCATTTCTAGGTAGCCTCTCTGGTGCTATTCTTCTACAGCAGGATGAAGGCAACTATCCAGGCAATGAGAACTCTTCCTCCTCTCACACTACATACAGCGCCTACACGTTGTCCCACAAGGTCTCCTGGCAAGTACACACAGGGAATTTGCTAAAGAGTGGGGCTAGTAGATGCTGAAGTTTGTACTGTCACAGTTCATGCAGTGATACTGCACCCTGGCAGCGTAGCGCAGGCTGCCCTGTGCTCAGGTCACTGTGTAAGATAGATGAGGGACTGTCCCAAACTTGAAGCTATGAACCAGGAAGAGAGTGATAAATGCTGAATTGGGATCCTCTTACCCATGAACGTGAATTTCATTTTATGTTTTAGGGTCATCCACAGGTTCTGAGAGGTACAGCAGAATATCATGTGAAACTCACGGCCAACAAGCCCTGTGTTTTCCTAGAGCAACGACAGCATGGAAACTTGGGGAAAAAATCTTTAGAGGGATCTTCATGAGGCATGAATAAGAAAAGCCAAAAAGCCTAAGCTGATAATGTCCATGAGAGGCTTCTATGAATTCTCTGAATAATTTGGTGTGATTTTGCTGAGCAAGATTCACTGATATTCATGTCTTGCATGCTGCTGGAGTCCAGTGCTCTTCCAAGGCTTTACAGGAACACCATTTGTCCTGCAATACGATGGGGCAGAAAAGCTGGAACTTGAAGCGAATTGTAGTTGTTCAAACAAACAGGAGCACAAAGGAAAAGAGCTGTAGTTGAAGTACTGATTTTCTTCTCCATTACCTCTATGAGATTCAGATTTTTATGCTACTTAAGTACTTACCTTCTAAAATATTTTTTTCAAAGATGATCAACACAGTTTTCTTTATTGCATGAAGCGTATTTCTCTTTTGTCCCAACCAAAGAAAGGATCTACTTTATACTATGAATAATTTTCAAGATGGTATCCCAGCAACAAGTATCCAGCAATGTGTATGTAAAATTGGCTTTACTTAAATAAATAGCAGAAAAAGGTTGCAGTTTCCTTCAAGGACTTCAGTGATGTTCAGGGCTTTTTTTTTCAGAGACATGTAGTAAACAGAAGTGATAAATCTTGTCCTGGATTTGGCTGGGATAGAGTTAATTGTCTTCCTAGTATCTGGCATAGTGCTGTGTTTTGGGTTCAGTATGAGAAGAATGTTGATAACACTGATGTTTTTTCAGTTGTTGCTAAATAATGTTTAGACTAAGTCAAGGATTTTTCAGCTTCTCGTGCCAAGCCAGCACGAAGGCTGGAGGGGCACAAGGAGTTGGGAGGGGACACAGCCAGGGCAGCTGACCCAAACTGGCCAAAGGGGTATTCCACACCATGGAACGTCATGCCCAGTATATAAATTGGGGGGACCTGGCCTGGAGGGATCGCTGCTCAGGAACTGACTGGGCATCAGTCAATGAGTGGTGAGCAATTGCATTGTGCGTCACTTGTTTTGTATATTCCAATCCTTTTATTAGTATTGTCATTTTATTGTGTTATCGTTATCATTATTAGTTTCTTCCTTTCTGTTCTATTGAACTGTTCTTATCTCAACCCACAAGTTTTACCTTTTTCCTTCTGATTCCCTCCCCCATCCCACTGGGTGAGGGGAAGTGAGTGAGCACCTGTGTGGTGCTTAGTTGCTGGCTGGGGTTAAACCACGACACTATATTTGGCCATACCTGATTATGCATAATCGTTACTTTATCATATTAAAAATCTTAAACACATGACCACTTATGTACAGTTAATACACATAAAGTTCTGTTTCTACTTTCTAAGACCAATCATGGTTTGAATTAAATAAATAATAAGCATTCTTATTTGCATGATATAAATCTCAGCTACTAAGTAGATGCTTAGCATACTGAATACTGCAAGAGTTGTATTATTTTAGTTTTCTATAGAAACAGTAACTATCAGATCAGTTACTGAATCAAAATCAGAGAGTGATATTTAATGGAAAACAATGAAGATACCTTTTCATTGACTGACTAAATCTGTTTCTAGATTAAAGATAACATTTTCTGTTTACTGCTCTGAAACTTGAGAGTTAGAACTATAGTTCCTCAGCCTGGCGTATGATTAATGAGTTCTATCCTCTGCTGTATTAAAGAATGGAATGAAAACTTAATGGCCAAAGAGCACATATATATCTTCAAAAATAACAAATAAACAAAGAGATAAAGGGTGACTAAGTTGTTCACAGCTCCCTTGATGCTGATATTTTTAGAAAATTAAGTACAGGCACAGATACACAATCAATAGTTGTACATCTTGTGAGACATTCAACCAGCTCTCACTCTAATGGCTCACACAGTTAAGCAAAGGTTGGAATACAGATAGTCTTTGTAGCACTAAGTTAAAATAATTCAGCAAACTAAGGAGAAATAAGGTGAAATACCAAAAAGGAAGGTGAAAAAAAGAAGTGAAATGAGCATCTGCTCAGGATGGCTCTGTAGCTGAAAGAGTAAGAGAAAAATCACATTGCTAACTTGAGGTATTTATTTTAGAAGTAAGCCTCTCCAGACCCCTTTGTTGTAAGTGAACATTTGTATATATGCACATGCCCAGGCAACCCCCAGTGCTCATGGCAGCCTTGGCAGTCTTTCTGGACCTACAACCTAAAGGTAGAACTCTTACAATTGTTTGCCCCTTTCATTCACTTTTTATGAAAAATCACAATAGTTCAAGAAATAGTAACATGATTACATGAGATCTTCAGGTCATATGATTTTAATCATAAACATAGTTTAGAGTTGTTTTGTGTTTACAAAACAAACCAGATCTTTTGCAAAGCTCCAAAAAATATTATAAATAATTTTCAGAGGAAGAAAGCCAAGTACACAGAGGTTAACTAAGTAGCCCAAAGTCACTTACAGAGATGGAATTTGAAATAAGAACTCGTAGACACAGGTCAGTGAGCAATAGTGGTGGAACCTGCCTCTATTTTAGTATGGTAATCAAGATGATATGATTCCCTTAAGAGTTCCATTTTAATTTGTCCTGCATGGATAAAAAGCAATTTAAATTGAGAAATAACAAATGTCTTATTCTATATAAATAAAAAATGGAATAGAAAGAAGGTCAGAGAAATTATTCAAGCAAAGAAATAAAATTTTCACTAAAGCAGCAGTGAGCTTTTAATCCACAAAATGTTGCTATTTTCATATTGATTTCATAGGAAAAAAATTCCTGAATTATGAAGGCTGAAAACTACTACTTTAAGTTTCCAGAGAAGTTTAAAAAAAAAAAAAAGTCATCAATCTTCTGGTCTTAAAATAGATGCATCATTTAATAAGCAGTTATCTTGTCATTTAAATAGCAATCTCCTGAGTATATTTTAGCTACAAAGTGCTCTCCTAAAATATGTCAAACACTAAACTTTGTTTCATATATTCTAAGGAACTATTAGGTGAGCTAAAACTGTACTTACTTACATCAAATGTGCATAGAGTTGCATTCTATGGCTTTATGCTAAAAAAAATCCCATAGGAGAAAACAAAATGTAAAAGACTGGGCAAGATAGAGTAAATATGGAATCAGCATCACTCAGTCTTGAACACTGAATTAAGCATATCAATTCAGAAAAGTGAAAAGGTCAAACCATGGCTAGTAGGGACTGGGATGGTTAGCAGGGAACAAAAATAGAGAATAGTGGGATGTGAAAGGAAGGTTTATAGGATGCAATGGAATGGTAAGGTTTTAGACTTTCACCACATACATAAAAAGATATGCTTGCCAGAGTGTTTAGAAAATCACAGGTCTGTAAAAAACCTAAGGGTTATCAGCAATGCTTAGGCTCCAGGAAACAAAAATAGGGCAAAAAAGGATAATAATTTTCCAATTTTTCCTTTAGAATAAACTCCTAAATATAGTAGAAAAATTAAAGTGGCTCAAAATCTTTGTCGGACATGATAAAGGTAAAAGAATTGGCATATTGTTTGAAATTTAAAAGAAAAAACCACACAACAAACCAACAACAAAACAACAGGTCTTTTGTTTTGCTTTGTTATCACATTAGTACCAGATAATTTCATGAGAGAAATTAATGAGATTTACCATTCCCTAATAGCTACCCATCATCCAGTGAGTACTTGAGGTTGTTCTTTATCATGATGATTCACAGGACAGCAAATATACATTGAATTATTCATATTGAATACCTGGGAGATGCATGTATTCAGTAATTTAGGGGATCAGAATGACAAAATATAGAATGTGGTTGCTCATTTTTGGACACAAAGACTAAGTATTTGTTCAACGTTGTATCATTTAAGAAATATTTCTTAAAAAGTTAATCATAAATTAAGCAAGAAAGCTAGAAAGCGAGCAAACAAGCCACTAAGCAGTTTATTAGGGTCTGGCTTCTGCTTGAGAAGAACATATCAAGACTAAAATGAATGAATTTTATTTGTGGGCAGGAAAAAAAACTGTAGCAGGTACTAAAATTACTTTAATACAGCAAAGTCAGTATTTAACATGGCTCATTATATAATCCATCTGCTCTCAGTCAGTCTTCCAGATAAGCTGGTACTATCCTTATTGCCTATCAGAATCAGCCTACTTTCAGTATACCAGGGATTTTAGTGCACTTTGCATTTCGCAGAATCAGGTAGAGAACATGAGGGGACAGGAAAGAAATGTTTTTTTATGACAGACTCTTACATCAGGTTCTGCAAATATGACTTTTTGTATTACCATATTCAACTTTCTTGAAGGGGAGAAATTCTTTCCCCTTTAAGTTAACACTTACCATGAACTCTAGCACTAATGTATTTGTTATGGTAGCAGTATATTAAGGTGGCTTACACTGTGTTTATTTTATAGCATTAAATTGACATCTATACTTGCTTAACTGGAAAATTAAGTGTATTGATAACCTGAAGCGGTAGATAAGGGGTCATTTTTTATTCTACTATGGATAGCGGAGGAGGAAACTAGTTTATGTGAGGCTCTTCTCAGATGCCTAGATCTTTGCTGGAATGGAACAGAACATGTTTGAAATCTTCCTATAACCTCTCATCTTTCAGGGAGATAAATAACTTTCTCTAGGTTTCTAAGTTACTCCAAGATAATCTTTAGATTTACCTCTGTTCAGGGCCAAAGGGTTCACAGAAAAAAAAGATAACATCTTTTTCAGCTATTTTGTCACACATGGTCATATCAATCAGCACTGGTGGTATGTGACAAGAAGAGTCATGATAAGATTACAATAATGAAGTTGAAAGAAAAAAAAGCCTTGCATGATTAATTGTTCTTCATGCTTCTTAGCATTATTCAAATAATTCAGTTGTTTAAAAACTTCCCTCTTAGCAGACAGAAAGCACTGAGAAAAATGCTGATTGAGTTATTCAAGCCACTTAGAATCATAGAATCATGGATTCTATCTTTTCTATCAAGTTTAATTCATATTACACTATGACAATCTATAGAAGCTATAAAACTCACCAGAAGCAAAAAAATCCAATGCACATAAGATATTAAATAAAAGGCACTTAATTTAACTAATGTTCAGTGTAACAGGAGTCACATACATAGCCAAGTAATAAAAGCAATGCTGTTATTGAAATAGATTCTACTGCAAGAGTTATAAAGTGACAGATAGTATGAAAATCTCATGGAGACCTTATTTAGATGGATAATGACTGTGATGTTTCACTTGCACTTAAGCAAATGAAGAACAATCTAACCAATAAATACAGCATCAGAATCAAGACCAGTAATACTTTTCAGAAATGATTGACTCATTCATTTGGAATATTGTATATTGGAATACTTCCACTTTGCCTCTCACTTTGCCATCACATTTTCTTTCCTCATGTGCACTTTACAGCCTTCTGTACTCACCACCTTCTCACTCATTATTCATTGTTTTAAGAAACAGCTATATTTTAAGATAACCAAAAAAGTCCTACACATATGTATACCTGACACGATGGCCCACTTCAATCTGGTCTTCATCCCACATATACATTGAAACGAAAGCAAGAATCTTTCTTTCAACTGCTTCACAAGGAGAACTTTAATCTTCTAAATGGCCTGGGGAATCTGAAAAGGCAAGGATATTTATTGCAACGTAGCCCTTCAAGTTAGAAGTCAGTGGTCTTAGCCCAGCCAAACAGCTCTTGAAGACAAGAAAATCAGAGTGGGAAAAGGTTGGATGAAATTACTACCTTACATCATTGTACTCCAGTCCTCCCTTTCTGCCAGTGTTTATCTTTTTCCATTTCCTCACAATTCACGCATGTTAAAGTATGGTGGCAAGATATCATTCTAAAGTTCTTAAAAACCCCTGAAGCATGCTAAATTCTGCTAACTTCTTGATGCTGAAATACAGGAATATACATCTATGTGTGTCTCTGTGCATACATGTGCATATGTATATGAAAATGTAGTAAATTAGGTGTATGCTATTGGCAGATACTCGCAAGGATCTGAGTTCCACCGCCATGCTCCTCCTGCTAAGAAAGTCTGGAACGTGCAAATGGGAGAAGGCATTACAACTTCATATCATCTTCCCAGCTGAGAAGAAAGCAGTCTGAGTACAATAGTAAAATAATTCATCAACCGCTTCTTTGATATTCTTTGTTTTGCCAGTCATCCCCATGTCACTGTGAGTCTCTTTTATGTTTCTCAAATATTCATACAACTTAAACATTGCTTGGCAACATATACTAAATTAAATTAGTATTAAATACTGTAGTTGTATGAGGAAATGATTTGTAGAAAAAGGTGAAGAAGGCACAACTTCAAAGAAACCTGTGATTCTTGCTTTTCAAATTATGAGGGCAGGCTATGTGAACGATATTAACTTATACCAAACAATGCATGACAGAAAATTCAGCAGCAATGATTTATCACCAAAAACTGTGAGGAGAAGAGGGAATATGTCACTAAAATCTGGTCAAAAAATCTTCAGCAGTATCCAAATAGAGATAGATCTCTTTCTACTACAGAATAATACTGAAACTTGGGGATGTCCCTGAAACTGAGAAAGATGATTTTTAACTCAGCTGTACAAAATGTTTTTCACCTTATCTGTGATGCAGACCGGAATACATTCTGTAGTCAAGGACAGAAATGGTACTGAAAAGCTTTCAATATGTAACCCAAACATATTCCAAAAAAGTATCCCTCAAAGAACAAATATCTTATGGCACACTGATTTATTTCTGAATATTATGTTTCTAAAGTATTCGTACCAAATCTACTGCATTATTTATTAATTTAATAATCTACTCATTATTTGCTATATTTATTGTGTATAATTAAATAATGCATTGAAATAGGGTATATAAAATCAAAGTTAAAATATTATATAGATATGTTTTAAATTATGCACCAGTGCATTCATTATGTGAAAGCTGTTACTTCACTTCCCTTTTGGAACTAGGTCAATACCTGCATCTTAGAACAAAATCTGATATCACTCAGTCTTTATTATCTGGTTTTTGGTTATGTTTTCAGTGGAACAGACACAGAGAAAATCCACGGCATATGGTCACCCCAGGGGTCCATGTTTCTCTGTTAGAAATCCTCAGCTAAGGCTGCATTCCCCCTCACTTTCCCACCCCAAAACACATCCATTATGTGAGAGCTGACGTTTGGTAAGCAGCCTGGAGGTTACACAAGAAGACAGCCAGCTGGCTTCATGGCCCTTCAAAGGATAAGCTAAAGACCTCAGCACTGGAACTGAGTGTATTACTGGGCTTGGACTGACACTGTTTAACGCACTGGCCTGGTTTGAGAGTCTTCAAACAATACATAAATTCTTAGGGAGACAGCGATTTAGAAAATTTTGGTGTGAGCACATTGTCCCTGTTTGTTTTCAGAGTACTGTTTTCAGAAGGTCTTTATGATCCTTCTTCATTTTTGACCCATTTTCACAGTGTGTTGAGGCTATTTTGCTACCTGTGGATAGCAAAGATACTTTAGTTTGTGCCTGGTTTTTCAGTCTGGGCTTGTTTGTGCTTACGACATAGCACATTTGTTTTCCGATTGGAAGTTGTGACATAGACTATTTTGTTTATAAAATAAGATAATTTATATGTTATCATCCTGAAAATATCCTTTAAGGAAACTTACAGTAAATACATGTCAAATTCATATTGTATTTTGACATTCCCTGATACTATCAGAGCAGGCAGATAACCATGGGTTACAGTTAAGTACTGGAATATTCTTTTTCTTTTTGATGCTTACAGTTTTCACAAACATTTTACATTGATAGATCTTGTAACGGATGATTTATTTCAGAGCATATTCTGTAATGTGGAATGCGTTTTGGCTAAAAAGCTTAGCAGGTTTATGAAAACAGGTTAAGATTCTCATAGCTTATTTAGGCATATCTTTGGTAAAAAATTGAGAGGTGAGGAAGGAAAAGATGTGTTAGTATTGGCAGGGAGGCAGGGGACGGAAAAAGGGAAGGTGAAGAAATGGAAATGGAAGGTAAAGAGAGAAACCAGGAAAGTTCTGGTTATAAAAAAGTTATAGTAAATAAAAAAATTCACAAAATTATGCCAAATTACCTTAAATTTTAGGTTTCTATTTTAAATTACTGGGTTTGTGTTTTGATTTTGTTTGTTTGGTTTTTGGTTTTTTTGCTAGAGGAAGGAAGTGTGATCTAT
>JAVJGG010000082.1:14333844-14373006 GCA_035590195.1 Aviceda cuculoides | reverse complement strand
CCCACGAGTTTTACTTCCCCCCCCCCCAATTCTCTCCCCCATCCCACTGGGTGGTGGGGAGTAAGTGAGTGGCTGCGTGGTGCTTAGTTGCTGGCAGGGGTTAAACCATGACAATCAACTGATTTAAAAAGCAGTGTTTCAGAGATTTTTTTGCACATCTTGTTTTGTTTGCTAACAGTTAAATGAAACCCCACCTTTAAAATTATTCTTTCCATGTTTCTAACGTCACAACCTTACTCTAGATAAGATTATTTTAATCTTCTATACCTACTTTACAGACATTCCTTGGAATTTTACGGAATTAAGCTCCCAAAGCTGTGAAGGAAGTTCTCATTGATAAGGGGTATCTGAGGTTTGGCTTGTGAAGATTTTGCTCCATTGCTGTTCTGGAGCTGTAAGACTTGGCTCTATTAAACCATTGGGGAAGCAAACGTTGAGCAAACATCACAGCACAGAGTTTTCTACACAAGCAAGGGATCAGGAGATGAAGGCTCTCCTCTGCTACAGACCAGTTCTGCCCCACCTCTTGGGCCTCTGAACATTGGAATTATCCTGCAAGAAGCTTCTTGGAGGAGAATCTCCACCTGGGAGGAAAGACTAAGGACACATTCACTCCACCGTTAACTAGAATCACCTGCTTGAGCTCATTCCTCTTGAAAAAAGCCTTCTTGAGGCTGAGGTACCATCCTGCAAATGCTCCAAGTTGAGGAGAGCTCCTGGATTAGCAACATACAATGGCTGCATCCCCTCAGCGTTAACAGCTTTGATACTATAGCATTTCAACATTTACGCCATGCACCTTTTAGATAAGCTACAGTGAGTTTAAATTGTCACTTAACTCAAGCTACAGATTTTTTTTTTCCTGAGAAGGAAACAGATTACACCGTTACTACACCTTGAGCTAACACTGCTCTGAAATCATGCCTTGAAAATTGTGTGACAGTCACTGATTCTTAAAATATTCTCGCAGGATTCTCCAGGCCAGGTCACACAACTGCCTGCCCCTTCCTTTCATCCATTCACATTTCTTCCAGGCACTCCTGGTCCCTACACAATTTCAAATCAAAGGTACTCAGATTTGCAGATGGGTACCAGGAACTTCTGTGCGGGAAAGCCCGACCTGCTGCTCAGGACCTATCCAGCGGCAAAGCCAGCGCAGCATGATCAGCCTTGAAGAAACTGTCCTCAACTCAGTAAACGCCACTGAATACATGCAACACTCTGTAAGGGCCAGGAATAAATTCAGCTGCTTACCCTGGAAGATGGAAGATTACAAGCTTCTAATGCGGTCTCTACCCGTTTTCTGTCAGCAGAAAACAAGCGATATATGCTGCAAAACGAAGACAAAACAGAGGGAATTGGCTTAGAGACATGCCTTGACGGCCCATGTGGCTTAAAGACTGAGTACTACCTCCCAGTCTACCATGTCTTTAGCTATTTATTTCCATTTGCTGGCTGCTCGGTAACCCAGGTGAGTTTCATGGTGCCCACAATGAGTTTAACTCTACCCCACACAAGCCCCTATTACATTGCAGAGTTATTTAAGAAAGTCACCACTGCTCTCTTCATATAACCCCAGTGACATGCAATTTGAATATATCTATCCTCATAGCATGTCTCTGAGGTAAAGAAATTATGGTTTTTTTTATTTTACACAAGTGGAACAAACAAGGGCAGAGAAGCTAAATGTCTTGCTCAAGATCACAAGGGAAATCTATGCCCAAAGGGTGTTCGAACAGAGACATCCTGAGTATCACTGGCCACTCTTTCCTGCAATATGTGTTATAAACAGATGAAAAAATTATTATTCTAGACATGGGGGTCACATGTTCATCCCAAACATAAATTCACACTCAAAAGTCAGAAAAGACTACATGGTAAGGAAGGGGAACAGAACTTACTTCTTCAGAGGAATGCGCCCTTCTGGAGTCACCTGCAGCTTAAGTTTTGTGTAACTGTGGAGAGAAAAGCATCCTGTTTTATTTTTACAGAATTTTCAAGTACCTCTCCACCAACTTTACAGCTCAGTGCTAGTGCTCTGATCACGTGGCAAGTTCCACTCAGCTCTGTTGCCCAATAAGAAAACCTGTTGGGACATCATTATAAGTAAATACCTTTTCCTTCAACAGTAATGCACCTGTAGCATCAAATACTGTCTGTCTTGCAATGGGACATTGCAAATACCATTAATGCACAAATTTATCATCCCCTCAAGCTCCTCCTCACCCAGGCTGCCTGCCAGTCTATGAGCAGACTGAATTGTGGCACACAGGCTACACAACTTGACTGGAAAGGTGGCTGTACTCCCCTTCCAGAGGCTGAAATTGTCCCTGGATGTTGCACACCAGCATCCCTTCCTCCCTAAGCCCTTTCCATAACACATCTGTGCAGGTTTCTCCATTTGACCCTAAATGTTGTCACTCCTCTGCTGGTAGGAAGTCAAATCACTAGCATGAAATGTCTCTGCACCAGCAAGAGTGTCAGTATATTTAGCAGCCCTAGGCAAGCCCAAGACATTTCCAGTGTGAAGCAATATAAAAATTACATGCTGAAACCATCTACAGGCAGGCAATTACCCAGATTTTGAACCGACTATTTAGAACATCTCAGTATCTCAGCACCTGTGACTTCTCTCACATGCTCATTAAGGCAACAGGGTGAGGATGTATCTTTCTTTGTCCAAATCTTCCAACATACTGATTCAAAGCCTACTCAAACAGGAGTCATCCAGTAGCTTTAATGAGAAGCAGTTAGGCCTACAGCTGCTATCTGACGATCCTCCCCATATGCAAGGACTACTGGTTACTAGCATAATGTCTACCAGCAGCAGCCTGCAAAGAGCACAACTTTTTGAGTGCTTCAAGTCTTCCACTTTAATATAATTAAAACTATAAGTTAGTTTTGCAGTAACATGATCTGGTGAAAAATGTGGTAATACTTAAGTATTTAAGAGTTGGGGGTGGGGTGGGGTGGTGGTGTTAAAAAAAAAAAAAAAAGCAAAACAAAATCCAAAAGAACCCAAAACTTTTTCATGTTACCCACTGGCCCACCAAAAGAAAAAGAAACTGCATGGTTCTAATAAACCTTCCTTTTCTTCCCAACCAAAAATGCCATTAGCAACCACTTCAAAAATGAAGTATGTGCTAATATCCCTACTAGGACAGGAACATTTTTACAAATCCTTGTCTCCTCATATGCATCTTCTGGAAACTGAAATCTCTTGTACTACTGTGTCACCAAACAAAAATAATCATCCCCTCTGCCCCATCTCCCAGCACTGAACTAGATTAAAAAGAAAAAAAAAAAAATCACAGCAGTTAGTAAAAAACCGTTTCTTTTATTTTGCCTTCCATTTTTTGAAACTTTTGAGTACATTCTGGTCACATTTAATATTTTCCTCTACAGCCAAGAAAGCCAGAAATAAAACAAAATGGGGGGGGGGAACTTGTGAACTTCAGTTAAAGCAAACTAAAAATGTGTGTCTGAAGAACAGCCAACCCCCACCAGTACTTGCCACCTTTTTTCTCCCAAATTCTTTGCTACATGTGGGATACTATTTTTTCCCCTGCAGCCATTATTCACCCATCTAAGAAAACCATGCATGTTATTCCTTTTAGAAAGCTTGCTAGGAGATACTCCCTTCTGTAGCAGCTGAATGGACTCATTTCAGTAGTGCAGTGCTGACCGTAAGAACGCCAAACACTGGACGTAATGCTGACCCAAGGTTTCCACAGTGCAGTCAGCCTTTACTCGTTACTGCCCTGGTCAGTATTTCAGTACTAATGTACTCCAGCACCCATTTTTGCACCCCAACACAAAAATAGACTGCATGGTTACAACAGACAAATAAGCACTTTATAACCAAAATGGTAGTTTTTAATGACAACCCCTGCTCCCAAATTAACCCTATTGTTCTATCTGACCAAACCATTACTGCACTTCCAACATTGTGAGGGACTGAATGCCACAAAGGAAAAAAAACCTTAATTCTGCTCTAATGCAATTTGCTTTTCTATTTCAACAAAAGGGTTCTGGTAGGACTGCAACAAACCCTTTGCTTAGTACAGTAATTATAATGGGGAAATACTTTTAATCTTCAAAGTCAAAGATTTCTTAAGTGACTCTAATTTAGCATCTGTGCAGAGGACCCTGGAAACCTTACAGTTCCCAAGTGATTTATTAATTAGTGGAAAAAGAAAGAGACACAAGAATGCCATGCTTGCCTGCTACTGAATCTATGCAATGTGTCCAGTGACTTCATCTTTAATTAATATTGCTTGAACAACCACCAAAAAATGGCTCCAAATAAGACTGGTTCTACTATACTGCGTGATAACATGTTCCTCCTTTGAATCTGATATGAAAATGCACATTAGGTATAGCCACACTCCTCCCCATTACAGACCTGTCAGCAAAGTCTGCTGGCCACCTGGGGATTTAAGTGGTATGTGGCATGGAAATAGTAATACCAAATCACTCCTGTAACTCATCTACAACCTATGGAGCTGAAGGAACACATCTCTGCTCTTGCTCTCACACCTGGGTCTGCTCAGGTTAGTACAGTGCTTTCTCCACTGTCAACAAGTGGAGCCAAAAGGAAACATTAAGTGTTTCCATCCATTTGGGATTTTGTTTGCCTGATATATCATTGCTGTCCCAACACAGCATTATCAGACACAAAGCTGTAGTTCCTGCAATGTCCAACCTTCAAACTTTCTTCAAAAATTTCTGTTGACTTCAGCTGCACCACAATGAACACTATGAGAAGGAAACACCCACACCCCCCCCTTCTCAGAACACGCACCTATGAATATGTACATGGGACTAAAGTTAAGCAGTTGGGAACCTTCTGACTAAGTATGGGTGCATCTAATGAAATTAGGCATGCACAGCCTTAAAAAGTCCAGAAAAAGGGTGGGTTAACTTCCTTCTTGGATGGGGGCAAGTTTTAGAAACCTAAGCCCCAGCTTGGTATTTAGCTGGACTGAGCCTTTGTCTGTGCGCAGAAATTAAAAGGTGTTTGGGGGAGACACAAAGCTGAATTTAACCAGCCAACTCGTAGACTGGCAAGGGTATATCTCCTCTTCTAGAACCCCAAAGGCCAGCAAGTACCCCAGTTCATTACCATCACTATCTGGTAGGCTTTGCCATGCTGGTCTCAACGCTATCACTTGTTGCAAAACTCCCTCCGCATGTGCGCTCATCACCCAGTTGAGAATCGCTCATCTTGGGTTTAGTTCTCTTTCCCTTTGGAAAGTGTGTTTTTATACCCCTAACGTTCTCATAAACCGCTTTTCTACTTCATTGAAAGCAACTCAGAATCTGCACACTGTGCAAAGCAATCTAGATGAATGGATTCATGGCTTCCCTCTGAATCATGTGAAATCCAGAGAGATTAGACTGAGGAAAATGGACTTGCATTTCTCATTTTTTTTATCAATAACAGAAAAAGGGAAAATAAGCCAGAAGCAAGTCAGTACAAAATATTCCTTCATTTTAAATGCAAAGCTTCAGACTACAGCTGAAGCTACTACTTTGGTATACAAGGGGAAGATGGCATTTAATTCTGTTTTTTTGCTATGCCTTAGTAGTTTGCAAGAAGAACCCTAACAAGATTTCTGTTTAAATGACGTTTAGATAACAGGCTTTTTAAAACCATGAGAAAGGACAGCCTGTGTTTACAAAAGTGACAACTCATCAAAGCAGAAACAATAGATGACAATGTGACTAACAAGCAAAGAGGAAAATGACGCAGAGAAAAGAGGAACACCCACAGTATTAAATACGACGGCCACTTACGCTTTTTCCAGAAATGCGTCCCTTGACATGTTCTGTGCCAACAGATTTGTTGCCAGACTGAACACTTCATCTGACCATTCCTATAGAGAGAAAATTTGATTAAAAGAGGGTTAGTTTAGATGTTTACTTACACAATGCAAAATATTTTTGAAAATTATATCGTTAGTAAAAAGAGCCTAATTAAAGTCTGAACTTGATTTTTCCAATTACAGCTTCCTTCCTCGTCTGTGAGACCTGAATTTTCTCAAGTTGCAAAAAATTTTTTAAAGATATCTTATTCCACTGGAAAAAAAAATATCATATGGATAAATGTCTGATTCAAAACACATTCAAATTCCTGAAAGATGTGCAGTAAATGCCCCAGAAGAATACATTTTCTTGTGTGTTGGACACTGTTCTGGTTGACACGCTAAGGATTAAAAAAAGAGCCTCTATACTACCAATCTTATAAAATGAAGTGGAAATGGGCTTAAATCCCTCTAAAGACAGATAGACCTGACAGGGTGGGCTACAGCCCATACCATAGCAAGTCTTTTGCTTCAGTGTCCCCTCTTGTAAGAGCTCGTTGTGAGAGCCTCCACATCACTCTCTCTACAGATCATGAGGTAATTCAGACAAGAAATATCACGCCATATCTTTTATGGTGGATACCAAATTATGAACTGTAAGTACTGGCCCTAAGATCTTACCAGCCAACATAAGAAACACGCAAAAAAAACCCCAAACCAGCAGAAATATATAGAAATAATTTTAAATTATTCTGATATACAAGGAAGAAGATGCGACTCCGAACAGAAACGCTCCTTTTCCCCCTACTGTACATCCTTAGACTGTGGTCCTATCCCTCACTAAATTATTTTTCCCTCTTGCTACCCTGACGTATAGAACAAATGTCCTCCCGCTGTTCATGGGAAACCTCCCATCTCCGCCTGCAGGCACTGCTCTTCCCATGGCTGTCACTTTTCCTTTCTTTATTTTCCTGACTTATTTTTCCTCATTTCTGTGCATGTTGCTGAAGTCCTTCCCTTAGGTCTCTGACCTTTCCCGGGTTCCCAGCAAGGCTGATTCATGATTATAATCTGAAGTTTAGACTCTCACTGCTTGTCCTGTCACCCTCCTCCCTTGCAGGTCTATTCTGCAGCTTTTCATCAACAACTTCAGAGCATTTTTCCTTGCTAACTCAGTGTTTATTTACAATCTTTAGTCGCAATCCTTTTTAATCACAACTGCAGTTTTGGATTGGCTTTGTTTCACCCCTTTAAAAGAAAGGGACATAAATAAGCAATGCCTTTGAAACAATGTGTTTTGGTTTTGGGTTTTTTTTTATTTGATGAAGTTTTCCAAGTTGTCATTCAAACTAAAATTGAGTTTCCTTTCATATCAGACCAGATCCAAAATTCCCACTGCCACACAGCCTCTCAGATGCATATAGTCTCTGGGAGGTATTCCCTCTCCTTTCCTCTTCTTTTTCTTGAGGAAAAATACAAAAAAGGGGGGATTTCATTCTGACAAAAATTGATAGTGATGAAAAGTATCATTGACTTCCAATGAAACAAATGTTGCTATGTCACTTTGGAGCTTATGAACTTGTTTTACCTAAAAAGCCTAAGGTGACATCAGGTGACTAGGTGACTGATTTGACAGAGGTTCTGAAGTTATAATTTTTTTCTATTTTTTTTAACGTGCTAAGGTTTTTTCCCTAAAGTTATCAGATCTTGTTCCTGAAACTGGTCTCAAACAATTGCTCCCAGCGAGGAAGAGATAAGGCTACCTATATGCCTACTGTTATATGGGCCTTCAGCTATCAGATCCTTAAGTCCACCCCATTTGCCACCTCACCCCTAAGCAGCTCAGACGACACATCTCCCCATGACTGTTATTTCTGGCAGAGAAACCTTCCTCCCTCAGACACAGATTTGTTGTTCTGGAGGCAAACCACTGTTGCTGAGACAGTCCTTCCCTCCACCTCATGTGACCACTTCCATTTTTCTTCTTTAATTGTTTTTCCTTCTTAGGTCTAATTTGCAAAAAAACCAAACAAACAAAACCCAGGGGTGTGAAAAAGAACAAGAGAAGAAGTTGGGTTCATTATCAACACAACTGCTTTGCTGTGACTCTTGGAACAGAGAGCGTACTAAGTGCGGCATCTTTTTTTCTTCTTGGCAACTCATTTTTCTAGGGTCAAAATAGGCTCATCTTGTAAACATTTCTTTGTTTAGGCACTAATAGTAGCAGTTAAAATTTCTCCCTGTGACAGGGCTGCAGAGATTAATAGCAATATAAAATATTATTTAGAAATTGAAAATACGTTGGCTTTTGAGAGAGCTTGATAGACTTTGTTTTGATCTTACTGGTTCTGCTGGGCTTAAATCTGAAGTATTTTGTAGAAACCAGAAGTAGGGCACTTCAGGAGTATCCCACGCCCCAGCTCATCCTTCTCTTTGTCCGAGTGCTTGTTGACAGGAATATAAGGGGAACTCAGTTATTATGTGCCTGTCACAAGCATTATTTATATAAACAGTCTCGCCATGTTCCTTTGCTAGCTTTTCCTGGCTCTTCAAAGCGATCACATCGCTCTTGCCAAATATTCTAAGGGCTACCTGCAGGCTGAGCCATTTCTGATGGTGCAGGTGCCAAGTCAACAAGTCACAAGCAATACTTGCTCATTGCCTTTTCCATTTTAGGGTCTTCGTTCCAGCCACCACGGAGCCGCAGCCAAAAAAACAAGATCAGAAAATATGCCAAGGATCACATCATGTTTCCAGTCACTGGTCTGAACCCTCAGCAGGAGGGGAAGCAACAGCCCTGAGCTCTGACCCACAGAAATAAAGGAGACACTTTGGACTGACTTTGATGGGCTTGCATCAAGCTGTGAGCCAAGATGCGTCCCACTGCTTTAGCTACCAAATGGCTCTGTTTCCTTGGTTTTGCTGCATGGTACAGAGTAAAGCCCATACTGTAACTCCGTGCATGATGCGCTCTGCAGCCGTCTTTACCAGCAGCAGCGATTCCAGAAGGCAGTGCTCGGTGAGAGCGCTCTGCAGGGTAGAAAGCTTTTGTGTGTAAAAAGAAAACAGCCTACTGCGGAAAGGTTATAACACCCTCCGCATCACTGTGGTAGCTGCAGACTCCTGTACAGATGCAATACAAAAGGAAAATATAAATCTGGGTATTTTGAAATAGGACTGTACTAGTGCCAACAAACCATTTGCAAACTGGAAGTCTCTGATCCTGTTCGGTAGCAGAAGAACCCAGCCTTCCAACTTTCAACTCTGAGCGAGTCACATCGATCACGATAATAGCTCCCTGAGCTCGATCCCCTCTCGGCTACGTCCTGTTACACTAATTCATATTTCTATCATTCCTGTGAACTTTACTAACCAATTATTTAGCTGTTCTGTGCTTTGTCAGGTAGCGCATAAGCAGCAGTTCATTTGGAAATCTGTTGCTCAGTGAAGTAATTTCTCTCCTCTATTACATGCATCAGGATACATATAGTAAGACATTTATCTCAACAGAAGAGATGAGACTTTTTTTCATAAGAAAAGACAGCACACATTCTTGAAAACACTTCCTTCAAATCAGAACTGACTACGTGTGAAGGCAATGTTTCTCGCACATTTGTTTTTGGTGGGAGGTTAACAAAGCAAGCTGCTGAAATTCTACACTTTTGGCATCCTTATGAATTTTATTTAAAAAAAAAAATGTATCAAATGGACATGAATTTATATGGTTTGTTTTACCATTTTGTTATACTGATCAAGCTCTTAAATATGCCTAAGAAGCTGGAAAGTAAAGACTTGTGGTGGAAAGCATAGTATAGCACAACTTGTGAATCATCTTTGACTACATCATTTTACTTATGGAGGAATTAATCAGCTCTTAGTAATGGATCTGATCCAAAGCTCATCAAACTGAGGAGAAACAGATTTCCTTGGGCTCTGGATAGGGGTCTGTAGGGCCAGGATGGACCAGTGTGGTGAGAACAGAGTTGGCACGAGAGGCACAAAAGAGAATGAGAGGAAAGAGGTGGGAAAGATGGGATGTTCACTTTTGAAGTTACTGGATTTGGGAAGAGAATGAAATACTGTAGAGGAGACACAGCGGTTCACAGGTTGTACTTCTTCACATTGTGAACAGAGACAGAGAAAAAGAGCATCCTCTCAGAATAGGGTTTGAGAATAAACATCTTTCTTTATCCTGGCTTCTGCAGTGCTACGATTGTGGATGCTCACAAATCCTATCCCAAGAGAGACACAGGCACACCTATCTGAAAATAAGCAAGCACTGTATCAGTGCTTCTTCTCTTCATCATCAAGACGTGTCTAGCAATCTGCCTTTTAGACCATTACCTAATGAAATTCAAGCTGCATTCTTCGAGCAAACCAGCTGCTCAGTGCCCTTCAGCTCATCACTAATGTACTTTAAACATTAGTTACTTTCTCCTGGAGGAATGTACATAAAACAGTACGTCGTGACTACATCATCATTTCTAGCTCTTTATTTAGTTCACTTAGGAGCAAGTTGAATAGCCCAAGGCTCATATTTTCATAATTTTTGCACAACTTGGCCAGTGGATGTGATGAACAGAGTTTGCAGCAGAACAGGAAGCCTTCTGCAAAGTAAGGAAACCACATAATCGAATAATTTTAACTGCCTCACCAAGACTGTTACAGTTTACTTTGCCTTTCTGCTCCAAGGGAGGACCGATCAATACTTGTCATACAACTCGAAAAATAAGGTATCACAAATGAAGGATTAATCTGAAAAATATTCATGCACTGAAAAGGGAAAGGTGGGGGAGGCTTTCATTGGCACTTGCTTTCCCTGCAACATCAGTGAGAGGAACAGTCAAAATTTGCATGTGTGACGTTGAAAACGTCTTGTATTTACACACCTTCTCTGAGCTCCCTGATGTGCTTATTTATAACAACTCCTCTGAGTCACCACATGGGTCCTGGAGATGATAAGGACCAGATTCTGTGGTATGGCTCATATAGAGTTGGAAAACATGTTAAAGAAGGAAGAATTTTTAGATGCATTCAACAGTGATCAAACTCTACTTTCATTGAAACAATCAGGATATTTAGCACAATTTCAGGGCAAGGACAGCTAATCTGCAACGCTTTAAAAATCCCATTCCCAGGCTACAGTGCCTGATTGATAAAATTGGAATTTATTTGGTCTACCACATTTACAAATAACAAGGAAGACTTAGATTCTTAGTTACTCAGATCGTAGGAGTTACTCAGGATTTAGAACAGCCAAGCTCTTCTAAAACATTATTTTAGCTACAGTATTTTTAAGGTTCCATTACCAAACAGAAAATGGCCCTAAAATACCAATTTCTGCACTGTTTCATCAAACAGATTATGGTTCACTGATTGCTGGCTCAACAGGAAAGAGAAAAAGGACATACGCTTCTGATTTGGGTGATTTTCCCTCTTCCTTGGTAAGGGCTAACAATTTTCGTTGGTAAGTCTTTAGCATACCTTTTCATTTTCCATCATGTACTTAGCTGTTTTTTTTTCCCCCATGAAGAGTTGTTTCAATTGCTTTTACTTTTGCAGCATTAAGATTTCTTAACCAGCCCTGTAGAGTGTAGCTATGCGTTTTCAAGTCTGAGGATAGCACTTCCCACTCAGCAGTCCACGGACCACCACAAACAGATTTTGTTTCCATTCTTTCATATCGAAGAAACAGTGGAAATTGTGGTTTTGCCAAGTTGACCAACTGGCTAATGAACATTAGCAGACATAGAAACCTGGCAAGCAAAAATATATCCTCCTAGCTTAAGACTTTCATCCTGTGACCTTTTTTCACCTGGTCTGATCATCCTTGTTGCCTGTGAGGTGACAAAATAACTCCTTACTGTTTTTAAATAACAGCAGTCTACAGCGAAACTATCTTTTTAGCACAATGTAGTGGACTCGAGAAGGCAAACCGTAGGAAAGTGTGTTCTGTGTGTGGTTATCTGGAGGCTGTCATCAGAGCCTACCCATACAAATGGAAGTGGAAAGAGGAGTAGCTTTTGAATGCCAATTTGGAATAGATAAAGCAAAGAGCTCCCACTTTATTAAACACAATTGAGTTGTATAGAAATTGGAAGAAGAAGAAAAAACCAAACCCAAAACATGTACTAATATCAATTGGAACTTGCTTGGCAAGCACAACTGTGTTTTATGTGGTGTGTTGGACAGTAATGCATGGAAAAAATACTTTGCTAAGGTAATGACGTTGACTACACAATTCTTGTCAAGGGCTCTCAGTAGGCAAAATGCGGTGCTTAAAATTGACCTTCAAACATGAACAGAAACATTCATGTGTGCAAGTTAACCAAGGTGTCTGATTGCTGACAAACTTGAGTATACAAAGTAGAGCTGTAGATTCCCACTACTCTGATATAGGCCAACCTTAAAAAGTCAACTGTTTACAAACTTTGTTCTCACAGATGATCCATAATTCACACACACTTAGAACAAGCATAAAAGGGTGATGACTACTGAAAGATATTGAAATGTGTTCAGAGAGTCACAGTACACATCTTACAGCTGAGTAAAAATTTGCGTGTACCATTATTTTCACAATACTTATTTGGGCTTTACAATCAATGTTCTGAAGATGAGCACACATATCAGGGGCATAAACTTTTCTGAATAAACTCCCCCCATCCCCCAAAATGACTGCACATTTCTTCTTGGGTACTGCGTGGCACAGCTCTATAACAGAATTGAGGTTCATTTCATAACAATCTCCGCTTTTATCTCTTTTATCCACATCTCAAAGCAACACTTTAAAAACATTAATTTTATATGACACAGATGAATGTATATTACCTTTGCTATATCCTCTTGGAATGCCACCAAGTTCAAGTACGATATGTTGACCAGGTCTGGACCATAGACAACAGTTATCATTCGATTTTCCAGTCGACCTCCTAGGTTCCCAGTATCCAACAGTTCACGCAGTTTTGGATCCTGCAGGTAAATACATTACAAAATAGTGAAAAATCTTTTGCAAATACTTACACTAAAAGAGGTGATTATTTTTGCAAATACTGCAATTTTGAAAACTTGTGTAATTTGAACTTTTTAAACATGGTGGTACTAGGTTCTGATCGAGTTAATTATTTATTTAAAGTTATTAACCCAGAATAAAAAGAAAATCACTACTGTAAATCCTTCAAAGCCTTTGAGCTCTGTATTGGTACAGTACAGACTAAAAGCTGTCCAGCTGATGGCTGCACATTCCTATTCTCAGTTATTTTGCCTCAGAAATTAACACACATAAACTGTTTTGCTTGTCAAAATAACAGTTTGTCCAAAGGCTATGGGCTTCAGCAGAGAGATTCTCTATGACTTTAATAGATTTTAGATAAAGCTCAAACTGAGAACTTAGTTTTTCCTAAAGAATTAAGAAGACTGTCTGGAATTAACTGTCTTAAACACTATGAAATGAATAATGGAATTTTGGTGATGCCCTCCTCTTTCTTCTTCATGCTCAAAAGGTCATGTATTATTTAAATTATGAGATATATTGCATTTATATTTAGGTTTTGGTCTTTTTTTCAGGTTTATATCAAATATAGAATCATAGAATCATTTAGGTTGGAAAAGACCTTTAAGATCATTGAGTCCAACCATTAATCTAATGCTGCCAAGTCCACCACTAAACCATGCCCTAAGCACCACATCTACATGTGTTTTAAATACCTCCAGGGATGGTGACTCAAGCACTTCCCTGGGCAGCCTGTTCCAATGCTTAATATAAAAATGACTACATGACATTTCTGTGAAAGAAAGATATAGTCAATGATTTTTATCAGCTAATAATAGCCTGAACCTCAGCTTTATTGGTAGCATAAGTATGTAAGAAAAAATTCCATGTTATTTTGTAACTCTACAAGTTTCTATAAGGCTGCAGCATTTCCAAGAAATGCACTCAGTGTTTTTCAAACTAAGAAAACTGCTTGGTCCTTGGCCTCAAGATGAAGCTTATAAAGGCAAAGACAGATGAAAAGAAGCCCTGCATGACTGAATTCAATCCTCTGAATAGGGACAGTATAATTTGAAAGCTCGAGTTTCCTAAAAGGCAATTTTTTTTTCAGTCTGGTACAATTACTGAAAAATGGACAGCAAATAGTATCACTATGGGATGACAGATTCTGTGCAGAGATCAAATTATTTCAAAACTGACACAAATATATACTGCAGTTTACATTTCACTCTCACATGAGCATTTTTCCCCCACTGTCTGCACAAGTTTAGTGTTTACGGTACTTCTTAATATTTAATAACTTTTGAATAAGAATCTAAATCTCTACCAACTGTTACAAGTTAAATTTAGTATAACAGGACAATAAGCTTAAGATGACAAAAAGGGTCATTTTTCATGGATCTTGCAGGAAATCCTGCATCAACAAGACCTCGGTCTAAAGGGCATCCCCTAATTGGTATTGTATCTGCTTGTAGGCAATGGAGTTATGGGTATGTTCACCAAATACTTCACAAGGTTTAGGAGAGCATTTTGAAGTGTGGTGCATTAACTGGAAAGAAAGCGCAAGGCTGTCTATCATAAAATGCTGAGCCTCATTAAATACTGGGTATGATGGCAAGTGTTGCAGGAAAACAGAAAGAAGAATCCTATCTGAGGGCTCTCTGAAGAAGGAATATGATTGTGCTCTGAGACAAAGACGATTTCATGAGTAAACAAGTTAATGACAGGCTTTCGCATAAGAGAAAAACAGAAGAGGGATATAAAAATAGTATTGCATTCCAGAGATGAGGATTTGAAGGAAAAAGACAAAGAAATTGTACAATCTACATCTACAAGAAAAGCTAGAGAAATGCCCTGAAGATGCTAAGTTAGTGGTGGTATATTACTAGATGGGTTACTTTCTCTTTTATTTACAGGCTGAATGTTACAAAGCTTTGTTTAATTTCTCTGGGAGATGATAATTCATCGGCTTTTTACTCTCTACTGTTTCAAACCCAAAATCAGACTGATAAATGCTACCGCTCAAGGGCCTGTCTGGGAAGAGCACCATTCTTTCTGAACTCAAACTGAACAGGACTGTCTATCTGGTTTTATTCTCTTTCACATATTTATCATTCTTTTCTTCCTTTCCCTGGCTGAACCTCTTGCTCAGTTTCACTCTTGGTGATGAACTGCAATTATATCAACATAAGAAGAAAGAAGATAACCTTCCCCCTTCGTATTTATAGTCACCTATAGGATGTCTCTATGATGGATCATACTCTAATTAGTCTAAGATACGCATTAGCCATGCATCACAGAATAAAAAAGAAACCTATTTGAAATGGGATGTTTTTTCAAAGCAAATTCATCAAAAGAGAAGTTATCTGGGACTGGCTCAGTAAGGTTTTTAGAAGTGCAGACTAAGTGGCCAATCAGGTAATGTGAGTGTAAATTTGGTCTTCCAAATCACAGGACTTTTCTCCAGGTTTTAAAGGGAAGAAATTAGACAGACTATCCTCTTTGGGTTGCTAGGTTTGGATGATGAAAATGTTGAATTATTCTATTCTGTTTAAGAGTTGTCTAACCAAGTTTGAAGCACACAGTCCCTTACAGCAATACATTATCTGGCCATCATCTAGCACCTATTAATAAAGGGCATACACTGCATTATCCTGGGCTATCTCAGTGTAACCTGCAATGTGCTCCACAGACTTAAGAGATACTTCTATTATAAGTTCAGTGGAAGAGAATAATCTTGTTACTAACAGGATTCACACCCTTTTTGACCCCTGCCACAGGTGTATTTGCCCTTCAAGGATGACAGATACATTTCCACTTGTCAGTGACAACTTAGGCCTTAGCTGATGATCCAGGTCATATTATTTGGTCCTTAGATTCGAAGTTCTCAAACTTAGATACCAAGGCACACTGTGAGCTCTTCACATTCCTCATGAACAGCTCTGTTCCCTTATTACCACATTTTGCTGTGAACACTACTAAGGAGATGAGCAAAATACCCTTTATCAAAATCTTGAAGACTGTTGAAGCTCTATGAATCAAAGCCCTTTTTAAAATGTCAGCAAGTTTTCCTGTGGAGATGATAGGAAAGCACATGGAAAAAAAACCAAGCAGCATGACCAAATTTAGCTTCTTCTATGTAAATTGGATTACTTTGATTTTGATAATTCCATTTTGGGGAACGAGACTGAAAGTCTGCTGCTCTTCGGAGCTGCATTTGATATACTGGCTCATGAGCGGACAGATTGGTTTTTGGCATAAGCTGTTTGATAGACTGGAGCCTTATTATGAACATACTGAGCTCTTTGAGACATTCAGAAGAAGTATACCTATTGAATATTGATTATAGGCATTTTTTGAAGACCTTAGCTACTGATGCTCTAGCACATTAGGGAATGTGCCCATGGGATGCTCAGTGAACAGCAGGCTATTGAAAATGCCCATGTACCTCATGGAAGTTCCCTTCGTAGCACAATGATTTGTCTGCTTTGATGTTTTCTGACAAATGAGCATTCTTTTGCCTCTTTTACTCAAAAGGTCTAGGTGTCAGCTTGCTTTTCCCCTTCCACTGAAGTCTAGCAGGATCTTCAGCTCAGGGACTGCCTGAATAATTGCCCTGAAACCAGGTCAGGAAAGCCAGTGTTTCTGATGGGACACCTCT
Source organism: Aviceda cuculoides (assembly GCA_035590195.1). Lineage (NCBI taxonomy): Eukaryota > Metazoa > Chordata > Aves > Accipitriformes > Accipitridae > Aviceda > Aviceda cuculoides. Next base: position 14,356,550 of record JAVJGG010000082.1, on the reverse strand, counting down.
GTGGTTAAAGTGCTGACAGATTCCCGGAGGGAGATGTAAATTGTGAGCAGGCAAATGCAGAGGAGCTGACAAGGACAACACTGGCAGCACAAACAGCTTTAGAATCCATTAAAAATCAGATTAACCATGTCAAATTGAGGCAGGAGTTGGGCAGAGGACTACCTGCTCATTTCGTAAAAAGCCTTCCCTATTTGGTTCTGCTGTCTTGACAAAACTATCGGAGGAAAATATACTTTAAATCAATCCAAAACAAAAACAGGAAATAGAAAAAAATAGCAAGAAACACACAAAAAAATAATAAAAGCTTATGGAATTCTTACAACTTTAATGACCAAACGCTGAATAATCATGTTTTGTTAGAAACCAAGATCCTGCAGACAAATGGATAAAAATAGATTTCAATCAGACTTCCAAAACTTTCTCCTATTGTATTTTCCTTTTGCTGGAAATCATAAAAATAATGTAAACTTAAAGAGGCTACTCAGCCACATTAATGACAATCGCACTGAAGACTGCTTTCAGCTGTGGTTGGTGTTATTAAAATGTAGCTCTTAACACTGAAATCCCAATTAGCCGTGCTCTGCACATTACAGTAAATGCTGTAACATCTTTTAACAGTATCTCCAGCTCTTTAAACTTTTTTTTTGAAAACTTGTAACAAACCATCTGTCTGCTAAAATTTTCTGCTTTTTTAATACATTGCCATACGTACATATAAAAGGCTGCCCTGCAGTTCAGTAAAACTCCAACGCTGATTTAAACACGCCAAGGGGCAACAGGTCAGGCAAGGTTTCACCTCAGATGTAATGCACCATCTTTTGTTACTAATGCTTCTCAAAGCTGCTGCACCATCTCTGAGAGCAGCTGCCTCTGATTCCAGACCTAAATTAAACAGTAAAAGAACCTGTCCAATGCTAAAGATTTTCCTTGGGTTTTAATAGTTACAGACAATGTGATGGCCGAACTGGGTGATATCAAAAGACTCATCCAGAACTTCTGAGTTGCTAGAACAGTTGTGCAACTAAAGCATAAGAATTTTTTTGGTGTTTGAAGACATTAATTTACAATGCAAAAAATCTAAAGGAGTCATTATGTACTCTACATGTATAGACGATATACAGTGTGTACTATATTATCTATACGACATTCACTCCTGAGCATGCAAAATGCCATATACTCCCTGCCCCCTAACAGCTATCAACTGAAATTATTTTCTCACACATCTCATGCAGTAAAACATTGTCTTTAAGATGTCAATTAAATACTTGAGTCCTACTGAAGCTATAGGCATAAAAGGGGTCCCAAAGCATTCAAAAAGCAGATGTCTTAAAAAAACCCAGCAAAACAACCCCAAAACAAACCTCCACCAAACCCTACATACAAACTCAGTGTTTATCAGCTATTTTCATTACTTCTGTCAATCTGACTTGCAATTTCCAAATGCTTTCTGTTTCTGGTACTAAATACATGCTATACTGCTTACTTTAAAGCACTGTATATAATGAAACAAAAGTTGCTTTCAGGAAGGCAGGGTTGGACAGAATTACACATTTTACCGTAGATTTTTAAACTATATTACATAGCTATAAGGGTACTTCAGAATTCCCTAGACTCTGTACCATAATTCCAGATTGTTATATTTGTGTCATGATAACTTCAGGAGAGATTTGAAACAAAAAAGGCAACAGCCCTTCATCTTAGTTTCACGCTCATCAGAATAAGATTTCCAAGCATTCAAAACTACATTTATATTTTTCTAGCTCTTTGTGTACCCCAGGAGAGGGGAGATGGGGGGGAAAGAAGCATAAGTAGCTAGCTACACATGAGTAAAGAAAAAAAAAGTAAAAAAAACCACAAGAGTTTTCCAAAGCACAAAACTCAAGTTTGTGCTTAAATTATACAAAGAACCTTGCTAAAATAGGACCTTACATTGTGACTCTGTTGAAGGCAAAACTCCCACAGATTTTCTTCAAATAGAACAACATCTTATCTTCAGGAATGCCTTATCACAGAGTGTTTATCAACAAAAATGTATATACATACATACATATATATAAATATACATTTATATTTCATATATTCGACCCAGATCTCAAAATAGCAGATCTTAACACTTTAAGCACCAGGTTAAGTAGCTGTTGCAAGGGCAGTATAAGTAAGAAACACTAAGCGTCTCTTAAAATCAGACCACTTACCCCTATGACTAGCTAAGGGCTTCCACAGACTTCCCAAGCCCCAGCTCCACTGAAGTGATCCAGCTGAACTCTGTAGTGGAAGCTGCCCAGTACAGAAGACCAAATAAGGGTAGGAATTGCTTTCTAATACTCTGTTGAAATGATTTTGTACCAGCTGTGGTAGCTAAAGCACACAGTTCTGGTCTGCAAGACTTCTTGGGTTCATGATGATGCTTAAGAGTTGCTTCTTATCTTTGTCTCTACCGGTTAAGTGTCTCATCTTGTCCAGTCACTCCATCTGCATGTACAGCCCAGCAAGAAGTGAGGCACCTCCCTAGGCAGGTATTTCCCCACCTGTGTCAGAGAGGAATAAATTACGCACCTGACAGTCTGTTCGCTGCCTAGCAAGTACACCAAGTGCAGGTGCAAGCCATTTACAGGAGAAGTCTAACTTCTGGAGGTGAGACAACCCCATAGCAAGTGCCACACCCCAAACCTCTCCTTGCAAAGGGACCCTCACTCTACATTGCCTCTTAAGCAGCTGTGAACCGCTGCAGCGCACCAGCGTGACCCTCAGAAACAAAGTGCTCTTGCTAACCGGCTTAAATTTACTGTTAAAAATCCCGATACAGATTTCAAAGCTGGTTCAAATACCCTTTCTGTCACACATCACCTAGCAACAGTACAGGACTAAGAACTTCCCATCAAGTGGATTGACAGACTCATCCTTCAAAGAAATGCGTCTTTCTTCTCTCTCTCCTTCCTTTGTTGAGACCAAAGTCAAAACTATCAAGTTTATCTTTCAGCAATCCCTTTCACTGATTAAAGAGAATGTCCATACATGGGAATCACACCTACAAAACTCAATGACAGGATTTTGTCTGTCTTCCTTAATGACAGTCATGTGAAATGAATATACTCCAATTACTACATCAAAGATACTCAAAACAGTATTCTCCAAACTCTCTTTTCTATTATTACACAGAATTCACAGGAAGTTTGATATTTGAATATATTCATTTATATCAAGTCATTCTTACCAAATTCATTACCATTAAACCGGAAATACATTTAGTCCAATAAAGATAAAAACTGCCCTATGGTGTTAATACAAATGTGTCTTTGTACATTTCACAAAAGTATATCAGATCAATCTATGACCAAAATATTTGCAAATGCTTCTTTAAAATTTTTCCCAATTTCTAGGATTTCAGAATGGATTCCAAATTTTGCATGACATCACCACAGCTACCTATGCACAGAAATAGAGCCAATATCTTGTTTAAACATCCCAGTCATCAAGAGACCATTTTTGTGCAAACTAAGTCAGTGTGTACAACAGAAAAGGATGTTTCTTAAAAAATTACCCTCAGTGATCTAAACTGGTCTTAAATTGACCATCTGCTCTGTTAATATGGTGGAATATTTCTAGAGTATTATGTGAAAGGAATCAGAAATGCTTTAGACAAAAAGTCCCTGGGGAAGGAGATCCTAGATACCTGACTTCCAGGTCATGGTAGAAGTACTTCTGCTTCTTGGTACATGCAGCAATACTGAATGCCTCAGATGCAACTAAAAACCAAGGGCTATTCTTCCCATAGAAATCATCAGGGATGAAAGGATACCATAAATTATACATCGAACAGTCAATCCTGGTTAACTCTCTCTGTGAAACACTTATTCCAGAACAACAATTGCTTTTCCCAAAATAGCTTAATCTAATTCCATGTTTGAAGTAAGAAAATCAATATATCAAGTTTACCAGGAACAGGTTATGAAGAATAGTTAAGCTACTTCTTTTTCTACGATGTAAAACTTTTGAGGAAGAGCGAATATGTGCCTGCATAAAACATACTTTTCTTTGGTAGAGAAGTAAGAGGTAAGCAAATCTATACCTGTACAAATGATATTTAACTTTGGAAAGGAGAGGACTATGTCAATATGTATTTCCAAATATAATTCTAACTTTGAGTTCCGAAAATGCGGGATGAATTCAGAGATTTCATGTTGACTTGGTACAATAACTACAGTGCAAGACATGGAATATTTAAAAACATAAAATGTTATTAATCAGTGTTTGTATAATACTTATGGACACCCCCAAAAAATGGTTAAGTGTTATGTCAACAACCAGGTCAAGGGGACAGAACACATCCTTAGCAAGCTTGCAGACTACACCAAGCTGGAGGGACCAGCTGATGTGCTGGAGAGCAAGGCTGATAGGTCCCTTCCAACCTACGATTTTCTATGACACCATGATTTCTGTACCAGATGTGACCACCTGCATTACAAGAATTTACTGGAGACAACACTATAAACTTACTGATAAATATTCAGCACCAGCTTTGCCAAAAATGCTATTTCTCCTTACAGTACAAAATCGGATTGACTTCTGGGAGAGAGGGAGGGATATACCCAAATGATGTCAACTTCAATGCCGTATTTGGTGAAAATAGCATTTTATATAAAATACAAGGAGAATGAATTGTATGTGCTAAGGAAAAGCCTGGGGACAAAAATAGGGCCACCTCATTCCTCTTTTTCTGACCTTTCTCACAGTTCCAGTGATCCAAATCCAGCTTCCCTGGGTCTCTCATGCTCTCATGACAGAATATTAAGCAAATATTCAGCCTGCATATTTGTTTAGTTCTCCTTCTCAATGTCTATATTTCTCAGATTTATTTGGTTTTAGGTTCATGGTATTTAAGTTTTAAATCGGTTGCAAGACTGTGTATTCTAACAAAAAACAAGTGACAGTATAAACCACCTAGCCAAAATCAGACCAAATCTGTTATTTTTCAGTCCTTTAGGATGTGGTTGCAATTAACACAAAAATACTTTACATCTCACAGTGTAAATCTTAATTTAAATGAACATTTACAAAATACATAGAAGCTACGCCCATGCACAATCTTCCTCTAGATGTTTTCTAACTCATGAACATTTTTAACAATTTTTATTAGCTGCAGATGGTTCATTATTTTAAAAATGACCTTAAGCACACACATTTCCTTTCACTGCTTTTCTTTTCTCAAAATACTCTGAGATTTTCTTTAATGTAATTTTAAAGGAAGAGATGAAAAGATAGCAGAGAAAAGAAACTTCTCTCATTTTCATGTTACTTTTGTTAACTCATTTTCTTTGGTCTGTATGAGACTACTGGAACTATAAAAAATCTTAGAATTAAATGATTTCTACAGCAGGTTGCACAGCACGTAAGGGCAGGAATAGCTGGAACAGCAGCTTAATTTTCACTTATCTATAAATCTCGTACACATTGTTCTTCAAATTCTGAATTGCTGTGTACAGTTATTTTAATGGGGTTATTTCAGAGGTTGAGGTACAATCAGCTATTCATTTATACATAATTTGTAAAAATCTAAGATGCTTGGAATGAGCTGAATGAGAGGTATCTCATGAATGTCCACTACACTTTTTGGAGTGCTCCATAAGGGCTGGAGTACGATCACTTGCATTTTAATGCATTTTTTTAGCTGGTGGAAGTATGTACATCCAGACGGTCTGTAATGCTGAACGCACCAACTACCCACCCCATATAAAAATAACAGATGAAACACAGAAAGCTATAATTGAAAACATCTGACTAATGAGCTGTTTATTATTGCAACATTTCAGACACACTCATCAGGATGAAAAAAAAAAAAAGAGAGAGAGAGATCCTTCTTGGCCATGCTAGCATTATTTTGTTCTCTCTTACCTGTTTGAGAGACATGTTTTGCTACAATTTTTTTGAATTACAAAGTCATACGGGATGCTTACTGCTAAAGGTTTTAATTTACCTGATTTTAATTATTGCAAACACTCACTATTCCCATTACCTTTAAGTATTTAATTCTAGGAAACTCATTTGCATTTTTGCAGCAAAGAAAAATAAACCATTTCAATTATGATGCAGCAACGGTCATAATTTTTTCCTTCTTGGACTGCACCAGATACTCAGCTCCTGCAAATCAGACTGCGAGCTTACAACAGACTCTTAATGGCACATCTATTTAACCACTGACTGCCAATGACAAGTTCTTATGCACTGTCACTTGTCACAAAACCTTCGCTACATCTTACTGCATATCAGTAACAATAATTCAGAAGTAGAATACATCTAGTCTCTTGAAATTTGAAAATTAGTCATCATAGACGAACTTACTTCCTACAGATCTCAAGAGAGTTGTCCTGGCTCATGGTGACTGTCTAGCTCAATGGGAAGTGGAGCCAGGGTACCATGAAGGCAAGGGAGCACTCGTTAGCTGAGTGGTGCCTTGACCCTGAAAACAAAACTACAACCATAAACCAACTAAAAAACCACATGGCAAAATCATACACCAGATGCCACTGCTTTGGATGGTAAAGTTAAGAGAGGAAGTAATGTACAATCAAAAATTATTTAAGATTGCTTTTTAAAAGATGCTTGGCTTCAATTTACTCTAGAGAGGATGATCTTCTGTAAGTACAGTTTAACTTTTTATATAAATATCTAACAGAAAAAGACTAGAAACAGATTCCTGTTTTAAAAGACAACATGAATACTGAAAAAAAGTAAAATCTACAAGGAGTATGACTAAGAACTACAAGTATGGTTCTTTTGGCTGAGGAGAGAGAGAAAACAATGAATAAATGCAGAAACTGGATTTGGGTGGTTGTATGACAAGATTAATTTTACTACCTGTGAAAGTACAGGAAACATGTTCAGTCATTGCTAGGAAAAGAACATCCAAACACTAATGTCTTTGGCAAGCAGCTGCAGAGAGAAGGAATTCTTCAAAGCATGCCATGGACATTATTTTAAGCAGTTGGTTTTGTACTCTATGGTTTTGAAAAATAATTGATGAAGGGGGTACAAAAAGGGTGGCTGGATCAATCTGAGATCAGATTCAAAGAAGAACTTAACACATCAACTTGGAGAACAGTCCTGATGGAAATCCCGACTACTACGTACCTATGAGCAGCCAAACAATGTGAGAATACCAAGATAAGGATGATGGAAAATCAGTGCAAGAAGAAAGTGATGGAAATGGTCCCAAAAGAAAATGGACTATATGGCATGAGGTCCACATGAAGAAAAAATCCAGATGCAGACATTTGGTGCAGTGAGCAACTTTGTGCATCTGAATTATTCACATGTTATATAACAAAAATTCACTCATAAATACATGTCTCTGCCTATACATCTGCAGATATGGAGTACTAAGACAACTATATTTAGAAGCAGTATCAGCAGTAACACCCAACTTGGTCCTTCAAGCTTGTCCATTTCTATTAGTTTTTCTTATGGTTCATAGGAAAACCAACAGGGGCAATAGTTGTTGCTCTTTAAGAAGCAGTCAATACCCAGTTAAAACCTCTTCAGTTAAAAACAGCTGCATCCTTGATACCCATTGATGGCTCTTTCCCACAGTGGAAATAATTAAATGTCACTTTGGGAAAGTGTGAGGAGCCAAAGGATATTTGCCACCTCAAAACCTGACACGATTTTGTAAACTTTGAAACCCCTTGTCTAAGTACCAATACCAGCTGATGCACTGAAATTAAGAGATAACTGGAATTCTACGTTAACTCACATCCTTAACAACCCTCCTTAATTCAAAGAGGTTAACCTGGATTTACAGTAGTTGAGAAAGGGTAAAAATTGGCAGAAGAAGTTTGACAGTTATTAATTATTTTAAAACGTGCCTTGTACAAACCATGGCAACTTGCAAAGAATTCAATTTTTTACATTTAGAAGGTGGATCAGCACTTCTCTTCCTAATATCACTTACTAAGTGCCAGAGAGACTTCTAGTTATCCAAGAATTTAATGAACTACATCCAACAATTTCAGGCTGTTTCATTCAGATAAGAGGCTTTCCAACTTAAAGGATAAAACAGCCTTCAAGGCAGTGGAAAATAAAACACATTTTGATGTGTATAAACTACCCAAGCAGTTAGTTAATTCTAAAATCACATTTTAGCTGGAGGAAGTCGAGTAAATAGGCTTGGCATGCAGGCTGCAGACCAGAAGAGCACACGGGAGGCTGGGAAGTCCTGCAAAAACTCCAGGCCACACTTTGTGCTCCCCCTTTGCTGTATTTCCCAAGGATCCCCAGCGGAGTATTTGACTGAGCAAAACTATGCACTCCAGGGGTTGATCAAAATATTTCTGAAAGGTTATGAAGTCCAATGCTTTTCAAAAAGGGAATTAAAAATATTTTGTGCACATAAGATTATGGCACTAAGGGTACAGTTTATCCATTTGGATCCTTTCCAACACATCCCTGGAAAAACAAATAGTTAGAATGCATGCAATTTGGAAAGGAATATTCTGCAAATATGAGAATATCCTACATGTCGCTTCCCCAAAACAACATCACTTGACACTATGAGTTTTAAAGTACATTTTGCATAAAGATGTATCTTCAGCGGACACTAACTTCAAGACAGAATTTAATAGCTCCTCTAAAATATTTCTGTTGTTGGAGCTAGATTTTCAGCTATTTTAAAACAGCACCTGGTGCTTATGCAGTAACTTTTTTTTTTTTTCCCCATTTGGTCTTATCAGACAAACCAAACTACATAAAGCATTTACCCACAGAAAACATTAGTGAAAGGCAAATGGTCCTTTTGACACGACAAACCAGTGAGGTGTTATATCAGACCACACTCGTTCATGACATGAATGCTAGTCCGTAGATGATTTAACATGATATTTAAATATACCAAATCGTGTAAGGTGTGGCCTTTGCTGTGGAAGACCTCTGTTTCTGAAACACTCCTTTGTCTCTCCAGCTAAGGTGGGGAGTTGTTGTATTCGCAGTGCAAACCCAATTTCAACAATGATCAACTGCCAGCAAGGAGCAGGAGACAGGAAGATCGGCTGAAAGTGCAGCGATTGTAGGAAGATTGATGAAGCCAGGGTTTAGTCTAAAGCTGAAAGGATTTAAGGGTTTTGGATCAGACTGTCAGGGAATGAGATGCACCGTTAAATCCCTGATGCTGCAACTTGCTAAAACTGGTTATCCAGAAACACACACAACTCTTTCTCTGTGCAACAGGCTGCAGGATCAAGCAAAGATAGCGTGATGCTGACCTCCAACAGTAATTGTAATTCAGCTCTACTACCCAGTTCTTATGTCTTACAGCACACATTATTATAATGCGTTCATACCTTGCATTTCTTGAGTTCTTTTTTTTTTAACTCCTTCCCCCTCTGTCCTTTAACAGGAAATAAGGAAACAAACACAAAACCTGGACATCTCTTGTGAAAACAGAGGTAAAAAATACTGAATTTCAATGTCTTCATTTCCTCCCTCTGTAAATTGAATTCTTCTCTCTTTTGCTGCTCTTAAAGTCTACTGAATTTTATTTTTCTTATATTCCCATCAACAGCTCTTGCCTCACTGAAAGTGTTAACACAGCAGAAGTCTTATTTTCTTTAAAACATTTTTAGAAAGAGAAATAAATGTATACTTCATACTTACACATCTAAATAGACTCTGAAGTGATGAAGCATATAACCTCATTGCATTAACAGGAATAGAGTTAAGACACTCCCTTTCTTGCACGATTATGTAGCTGAGGATGCTACTTTGAAAAGCCAGAAGAACCCATCCCCATACTGGCTTACAGTAGGAGTATATCTTGCAATAGAAAATGGCACAATGCCCTTTATGTATTTATACCTTCTGGAATTTAAAAGCATCAAGATAAATCAGACTAATAATTCTGTCAGCAAGATAGTGCTTCCCACTGACCACATCCGAGGCCCCCTTCTCATGCAAGGAGTTTGGGAGGGGATGCTGCAGTTTAACCATCCCCCATCAAGCAGCTGGGAGGGGTGGTTTCATGTCATATATGTACATATATTTATATTTCTTTATTCCGTTCGCCTCCAGCGCAGTCTCTCCTTCCAGTGTTGTCACTGTTCTCTCTTCTCTGGTGGTGAAGGCATTACTATATTATTTTTCTTTCTAGATTTCAATGTATAATGCCTCCAAAGATGACACAGAGGTGACATCTGTATGCCTCTGCTATGAGGCAGAAGTAACATGCCTCAGGTCTGCTAAAGATTTAAGTACCCTTTGAAAATTTATAAAGGCAACAACTTCAATTCTGTGGAGACGTACGTGACTGCTGAACATGGTGTGTATAGAAAACCATGGAGCAAATGCTCTGCTGGTGTGAAATAATGACATCTGTTTCCCCCAGGTCAGGGCCTCATATCACTTCAGTGCCAAACTCGGACTGCTCTGGTCTAGCCTTATTATTGTACATAAATAGATCCTAAGAGCTATTGCAGTGCACTGCATTTCTATTCTTTGCAATGTTAATGCAACATACAACATTAACCTGTTGTTTTACACCATGTAAGAAAATCGTGCTGTTCTGCTATTTTTTTTTATAACTACAAAAAGTCTATGCAAGCTTTCCGTAATCTTCTCTTACATTTAACTTTTCAAGGGAGACTTATTATAGAAAACTGAATCCCAACAGTACTTTGAAAAACTCTTCTAAGTCTGTGAAATCGGATCCTTACAGCAGCCTTGCTAACAAGGCTACCTGGAATGAGAGTAACTCCCAACCACTAACACATGCAAAATGGTTGACTTACCTCACAAACAAAATAAAACCCCTACAGATAAAAATTTTGTGTGTAACAGATTGATATTATAAATAGAGGGATCAATAGTGCCTGGAGCCAGCCTGAATGCTTAAATTAATGACTCCCCAAAATAGCAGCAATACAAGGCCACATGGAACATGCTGGCACCTACCTGAGACTACAGAGCGTAAGCAATACGGGTCAAAGTCATCTAGGGACCTTTTTTTCCCTCTTTCCATATTTTCCATACCATTTAGATACTTAAATAGGTTAGGGTTTGTTTTATTTGTTTGATTGGCTTTTTTGAAAAAAAGGACCTAAATTCATGTCTTTGGCAATCTGGAATCCTTTGAGAATATTGTGTATTATTTACATTTATATAATAAAATATATACATATTTATATAACAATTTTTATTGGAATCATGATCTATTTTTAATCTTTATACACTGTAGTGGTGCTTGTGTCATCTGCCCCTTTCTGTGACTGTTTGAAAGTGGTTACTCACCGTGCAAGCACAAGTAACAACAGGGACTAAATTCTCAACAAATTTTTAAATGTCTATTTTGATTTTGATTTTGTTTCTAATCATGTCTCATAAATAAGCTACTAGAGGAAGGGAACAACAATAGGTTTTGAAAGAGGGCTAAACGTAACATTGGGAAACTTACAATTTGGGCAGGAAAAGAAGTACAGCCTTACACCTTCCCTTGGAAAAATACTGTGCCCCATAAAACAAATGGTGAATGGAAGTATGAGCAAAGTTCTGGGCAGAATTCCCAGAAGAAATTTATTTTTGGCTTATCAAGTTTCTACTTTGTTTTTTAAACCAGGCTATTGAATAGGTATAAATCTCCTCAATGGTATGAAACTCACCATAGAGACAGAAACTTTTAGATTACGGTGGATGTCATCTACCTGGATAGCTGACCTACTGAGTCCTTTAACTGCAGTTCTAATGAGATACTACACTAGCTTGTCCAAAATCAGAATCGTACTAATTTTTCAGATAGATTTGAAAAATTTTAAAAAACTACAACCAAACAGAAAAACTCCAACCTACCAACTCTGATATTTTCAGCATTAATACAAAAGAACAGAGAAATTTAAATTATATAAAGTTAGAATGACTGACACAAATAAACTTACTACTGCCCCCAAACTGGTTTGCTATAGCCTGCCATTTTGCTGAAACCTTTAGCAAACACATCTTAATGTCACAGATTTCATTTCTCCATGTTTTCCATCACTTAGCACCATCAGGCAGGTTACAGACTAATCCGACACAGCTTTTCTCTGCCAGCCCTAAATAAAATGGAATTTCCATGTTCTTCATTTTACCTTTGCTCGGCTTTCAAACTCTGGAAACTTGATCTTTATTTTTTTTGATACCATGCCTGGCTTGTCATTCTCTGAAAACAAGTGTAGTACAGAGAGTCTGATTCAGCTGTCTAAAGAGCAATTGCCTGCAATACCAATGTCACTCCTCACAGCAGCTGTAGGATCAACTCTCCTTACGATCTGTAACGCCACTCTACTGCCTCATTGGATGGTCTCACAGAATAAAGAGTGATACACAGAAAAAAAATCAGATCAAAATTAATAGTAAGTGGGGATAAATAAGAAAAATAGTTTGAAATTTTTTAAACGCATATGTTTCCTTTTAAAAAAAAGCACTTGCAAATGGCAAGTCTACAGCAATCTCAGATGACGTTTTTGAGAAGAGCATTGGGTCAGTTTTTGTCTCAATGCCTGACTCTCTTTCTGCTGCCATTTTGCAAGCCATTTGAATTTTTGTTTACTGCTTCTGTCTGTAAAACATGCCTAATGATACCCATGTCTTCTGTCAAGGATCCTGTCATCTCTATGGCTGGAAAGTGCTATCTAAGCTCTTGATTCATTTGGTACCTTCCAACGAAAAGCTCCACTCTTCTTGACAGATCTAAAGTGCACTATCTAATAATATCCTCCTTCATCTTCCTGACAGTGCCTCTTCTCAAACCCTCTTTTCATTTCTTTAGGTTTTGTCCTTTGGATCTTACTCAGCCTTTATGAAATTTGGTATAACAAACCAACCTACATCATTCTTCTTAGAAGTCAAGGAAAATCATGGCCCAATTCTTAGCTGTTGGCCATGCTTGCTGTAAGACTGTGAGGGGAATACTCACACGACCTACGCTAGGCATGTAATCCTAGAGAGGTTACCAGAGAGATGGTTGTCCCAGATCAGTTATTTAGCGTTATATGATAATACTCGAATGCCCTCAACTCCCTGGACATCCCATTGGAGTCAGGAAGCTTGGCTCAGACCAGATCCTTGTGATGCCACACGCAGAGACTCTGCATCTTCTTTCAGAAACCTATAAATGTAACAGCAAGTTCATGCTCCAGTGAAAGGAATGAAATAGACGGAGAAGGAGAGCACGGAGCACAACAAACTTATTTGCTTTTTATTGCACTCAGTACAACCTCTACCAATACGCAAGACAGTGCCTTTCAGATGAGCAAGCTGCTCTGGAAGGACACCTGCTGACTTCATGAACTAAGAAGAGAAACTAACAGACTGAATGGGTCTCAGCTAATTTTGTGATAAGGAGAAAATTGAAATCTTGCACTTTGAAAAATAAGGAAAAGAAAAAGACTTTCTTAGACACATCAACATGAGTTTTATGCTGCGTCTCTTGAGACATCCTCCAAGTTCCTTTCCAGGCAATGAAGTATGCTTACTGTTTCAAAGGAAAACAAATGTCTATCGAAAAACAAGTTCCTAGATTTTAAAAGCTCAGAGCAGCTCAACATGCTTTCTCCCCTCAGATCAAGTCTCAGCAGCAGTTGAGCAAATACCTGATCATAGCATATTTTATTAAATCAACTGTCAGGCAAACTCTCTTTTGCCTTTAAAAGAAAACACGTCCACACACAAAAAAAGGGAAAAAAAGAAAAGTAAAATAGGATGGACTTTTCTAGGTGGATTTCTACAAAGATTGCTTAAAAGAGCTTCCAAACACTAAATTAATGCCATTAACGGAAGGACTATGCAAGTGGACTTAAGAGATGCTGAACGTAACATACAAATATAGCCTAGGGACTGGCTGACCGCCTGTGGTGTGAGCAGCCCACGCTGTGAACCATATCCACCTACCTTATGGTTCATTTTGCCATGTCTAGACAGAAGTGGTATAAAACATTTACAAAGTAATGTAGCAAAATTACAGAATAAAATGTGAATTTAAAGCTTTGCTCAAAAAGTAGCTCAAATACTGCATGGCTCAAGTTCAGCATTCACTAAAGGACAGCCCCGGGGTTCACCTTGTCCTCCAAACCCCCAAGCCATCAGGACAGAGAAGCTGCTGGAGCCCACTGCAGCTCCCCCCTTGCCTACAAGTTCAGTCTGCTTTCAAAGCCAGGATATGCTCTTAAATTTCACCTTGCAACTACAGGGAATGTAGCTGTGGGGTGCTCAGCTGTCCTGCAAAACAGGCATGGTTTTAGGACACCAGTTCTAGTGACATCCAGATGTCATACATGCAAATGTGGTGCCATCCTACCCAGTGAACGGGAAGGGCTGTGTTCAGAAATTCAGTGTAGTGACTGATGGACTTTGACAATAAAAGAACATTTGGGATGAACTACACTGGTACTCTTGCAGAAATGAAGCCATACCATGGGGAACAAACTGTATTAACACTTGCTTTTGTGAATAATCCCATTGATTTTAACATGAAAGCCTGGATGAGTAAGTCCCACATTCACATGACAACAAAGAAAAGCAGATGCCCACAGAATACAAGAAGAGTTAGGTAGGTGTGGGCTGCTTTAATGTGATGTTCTTAGAATATAATAGTCATGGGGTGATGGCTTCCCACTGACGCAAGAGTAATTAGGCAATACGGAATCAAGTCATGAAGAAGCAACATGTCTGCCCGTTCCTCCTCTTGCTTTAATGGTGCTGATTTCTCTTGTGATCTTTAGTGCAAGCTTTGCAGAAGAAGAGAATGAGTCCAGAACAAGGCGAGAGACAAGTATTACGAGTTGCAGTTTATCCCTAACTTTCTGGTCTAATTCCTGTTGATGGCGGGAGCTGTGCACACACCCAGGTGTAAACAGGCTGTCCAGTCCAGCAAAACACTAAGGCAGATGCTTAACTGAAGCATCTGAGTAGTCCCGTTAAAATCAGTGTACTGCAGACTCACAAGATGCCCAGAAATTTCACTTTGGTTTTTTTCTGGCGTTTTAAAGGACTTCAATTATATTTACATTTACTGTAAGAACCCTTAACATTTCCAGTGTGGCTTGAACGCGCTTTCATATAAAGAAAATCAGTTGATTTTTTCCCCTTGTTTTAATGTACCTGTTTCTGACATACTTCTTTTTCAAAGGTGTGATGTTTTAACATAGGCTTATGAAAAAAGAAATGCTATTTAGAGAAGGGTATGCATTTTTGTAAGAGCTCCAATTTAAAAGGAGTTGAAAATAAGCCCTTAAAATCTTTGAAGAATTATATTGCTCAGGTACAAAATACTGAGAAAACTGATTATTTTTCAGGCAGAAGAAGAAATGAGTAAGTGGCCTTGATATTTATAAGGCAATGTCACTTTCTTTTCCCTTTCCAAGCCTTATTTCAAATATTCAGATTCGAAAACAGCAAGAAGCCTCTCCATGTCTTTAGACACAAAGAATGAAATATTTCACAAGAGAAACTGAAAGGTTTTCTGCTAATCCATATGCCGTCTGGGAAGAAAGCAGTGGAAAAGGGGATGGGGAGCATGCTCACATGCCTGAAACAGTTTTTCCAATTAAGACATTTTTCAAGTATAATTTTTTAATAGACTTTTAACCTGACTCAGATAAACCCAAGACCCAGACCTGCTCTCACCAGGGGTTTGTTCTTGGAATTAATACAGGCCATTTTCTTGAATGAGAGAAACAATGTTTAAGAAAGATTAATTCTTAGAGAAGAACTAA
This sequence comes from Aviceda cuculoides, assembly GCA_035590195.1. Classification (NCBI taxonomy): domain Eukaryota; kingdom Metazoa; phylum Chordata; class Aves; order Accipitriformes; family Accipitridae; genus Aviceda; species Aviceda cuculoides. The sequence goes on along the minus strand of JAVJGG010000082.1, from coordinate 14,340,819 downwards.
TTTCTGCACTAAGATTCAAGAATTTGGCCATCATACTGTGTCGACAGTAAAGAAATGCTATACATATAAGATTACTGTCAAGATACCAGTGAGTATAAGGAATGCTCTTAGAGGGTTTTTCAGAAAATAAGGGTCATGAGTCTGAACCTCTGTCCCTAATTCACTCCCTTTCATGTCTCAGTACTGCAAGATACAAATATTAGCTCTGACTCCTTGGTAAAAACTGAGCTTAATAGGCCAGGATCTGTCTCTGCGCACTTCTACTGACCCTCAGCCTCAGTGACATTGTGTGGAAGCAGAGGGGAACCCTTGCTCTGCAATCACTGCGGTTTCATCAGGGCTTTAGCACCTACCCTGAGTAGCAGCTGCCACTCACTCACCTGAAAGTCTTTCCCAATCTGTCTGGACCTTTTCTGCCCATTGCGCTTTCCATATCACTACTTCTTGGCATATACTTTGATACCTCATGTGATCAGCTTACTATATATATACACACACACACACACGTATTTTTTATATATATATGTAAAGAGTATCATTTAGGCTTTTGTATTGCTGACTTCATGTTTGTGTACTTTAACCGATACTCTCTGCATAGTCAGGGCAACCTGTAACAGGAGAATCCAGGCAGGCTGGCTGATGTCAAATACGGTTATAGCCCTATCTGTGCACTTTCAAAATAAAGAATTAATACGCCTGCTGCACAGTTGGATGGAGACTTCTGTCACTGGCTCTGGCACTGCTTTATTTCCAGGTACACCAGCATTTATATACATGAGAGTGCACATGACTATATATGCTATGACACAGTTGCAATTGAAAGAGCAAACATTTGCCAAAAGGTATCAATATTTAAATTTGTTTTATGAGAGAAAACAGTAGCATCTAATGCCATCACCTATGATACCACGAACATAAACATTAGAAAGTTAGAGCTTTCAGGGCAGTATTTCTTCTCTTTTTTTTTTTGCCAAGAATTTCCTACTCAATGCTGTATTTCAGTTCTTTTTTCAAACTGCTTTTAAGAGCCACCACATACTTAATTTGCCTGGATCATTGTTTCATGTAGCTCTCACGGTGCTCTGTCTTCTGTGAATTTCAGCAGCTGACATCCTTGACTTTCTTTGGTTGAAAGGAAAATTAAGTGTACACCATTTAATCAGCCTACATGCGCTCCAGTCTTCCTTTATGCTAACTGTTAGGGTATAATAGCTTGGCCTTTATTTGCTGTTAACAGGCTTGTAATTGTTTTTGATAAAATAATGCAGTGTTTGTTCAGCTCTGCAGAATAGAAATACACAAAAATAACAGCCAAAGGAGTTATGTGTACAGCTATTAAGTGGAATCAAGAAGGGTTCAGCAGCTGAGTGCTTCTAGTCACTATCTGATTAAATTAGTATATTTACTGAAGTTCTGAAAGGAGAATACGAATTTTAAAGTACTTCATCAAAGTATACCAAGTTCTTAGAATGTCATTTACTCTTATTTATCCACATGTTACCGCACCTCAGTCTTTGTTTAATACTATTGCAGTCCCGTATTCATAACACTGTCAACCCCAAGTATTCAAAAGCCATGAGTCACCTCCCTTTCAATGAAAGCAGCTGCTTAAAATCCAGGAGATACATTATTATTGTTATTGCTGTTATTGAAAGATCCTGGATGATTACCTTGGGCTCAGTATTTAGCTGCTGGGTAGCTAAAATTATGAGAAATTAACTTAATTTCATGAAACCGTATGGATAACAACTGAGGTTCTCAAATGTTTAATGACCTCAGGAACGGGAACATTAAGACACAAAATAACTCTTGACTCAGTAGGACTGATCTGCAGATCAGAAATATGCACATATCTGTAGAATTTTGCCCCTACTTACTGGAAATGCTGAACAGGAAAGCCAAACATGAAAAAGTCAGGTAACAAATACTTCGAGAAGAACACAGTAAGCGTTTTTTGCAGCAATTTTACTGCAATTACTTGCTGTTCAGATTCCGCATAGAGACATTTGGGGATCCGTCACAAAATTCTACCCATTTTATGGTTGCTTTTGACATCTTACAGAAATACTACTTTTTCCATATATGCAACAGCTAACATATATTAAATAACAGGAGTGTGTAATTTAGTCTCTCTATGGGAATTCAAAGGTCTCCCCAGTATAAGAAAGAGCATTAAAACTAAGCAGTGGAATTCCTCATTAGACAACCCATAACATAAGCACAAGAATAGAAAACTTTTCATTCAGTAAACCATATGTCCCTAAAAATATCTGGCCGACCACCAAATTATACAAGGTGCAGTTCTCATGCTTTCTTACACAGCATACCAATTATACCTCCATTGTACTCTAATCTCATATTTTTAGAAATGAATGCATCCAAACAAAAAGCAGATTAACTTCTCATCAGCATCTGGCACAGCACAGGCTATTCTTTTACAGGTAGGTAAAAGCTGACTTTGAATTTTTTTGCTAGCAAAAATGCTCCAGTGAACAGTACAGGAATATTTATCCTAGACACAATATTGTTCTCATGTTAACATGCTGCCACATATTAAGATCAAACCGTAAGAATGCATTTAAACTACCAAATGGTGAAAAGGTTTTCTGTAGAGCCTGCATGCTGCCTCCCTTCCCTTTGGCAGGATGCCTTTGCATTTGATTGCTATTTTTTAAATACTAAAAAGTCTGTCTTGCTATTGCTAAACACATGCCTGAAGCAAATGAGATACAGGAAAAAAAAAAAAAAATCTCAGGATTAAACCTAAGTATTTAAAATCTCACTTTTTTCAGAGAACAGAAATATGTTATGCCCTGAAAGCCTATGGAAATCTGATCATATTAGTTTCTTCTGTTGTTGGTTGGAGTTTTTTTTCCCTCCGAAAATCTTAGCAATGATGACCTTCATGACTATTTTGCCAAGCAACTCGGAACGCACGAGCATTTCCCAAACAAAACCTGCACAGCATCTCATAAACTCTAAAATTGCGGTCTTTGCCTCACTAAATCAGAAGGATGGCAATGTTTCTCCCATCATCAAAGGGTAACAGTGCGCTTTTAAAAAGGTTTCCATACTGAGGTGGTCATGCTAATTCCAATGCAAATGCAGAGGTGGTTACAGCTCCTCAAGTTGCTACTCTATCTGCTTCTGTTCGCCTTTTTGGATTTCTGCAGACACAGAAGAATATCCCAGCACGTTAAGTAATTCCCATTGGACTATTTCCAATTTCTGTGTGGCACACTGTAACTTCACAACAATAACTTTGATTCCTTTTTTTTTTTTTTTTGATAACTCCATAGCTTCCCTGTTAGTGTTTGAATCTGTATTATTTCTGTGTTCTTGAACAGCCTCCCATGGCATCAAGCATGAGCTATCTGGCAGGTTTGTCAGCATGGGTAAAATTGCTACAGTTCATGCAGAGTCCCACCGGATGGAGAAGAATGACGAAATAAGTATCTGGGTCATTACATCTGGATCGTTTTGCCAACGCTTCTCATCCCGCAGGCTCTACTTGTCAAAGTTTTCATCACTGATGAGGAATGTTTGGTCAAAACGTTTGCCTTTGTCATTGCTGCTCTCTTAGTGATGTCTGGACATTTAATGCAAATTTCTAAACCATTAAAAGCTAAAAAAAAATATTAATAAAAATCTACATTTCATCAAACAGAATTGAAGAAGAAATAACTATTGTAAATAAATACAACACAGCAGAGCTGCAGTTACGGTTGAAATCAAAAAGATCAAACCAATTCCCTTAATTAAGGAAATTAAGCCAGATTTTGATTGCCACATCTTCAGAATACATTTTCCAAGGCAAGCAGGAGAAGCTTTGGACAATGGAGTCCTTTAAGTGCCTGACAGTATTTACAAAATAACTTGCTAAAGAGTTCAGCTGATTACTTAATTTCCATGTTTGGGGGTTTTGTTGTTGTTGTTTTGAGGGTTTTTTTTAATTAATGGATGGTTTACATTTCCTTTGGAATATTTTGGCTTTATTTTCAAGGCACTTCCATACCACTGAATTTCTGCACTGAAATTGCAAAAAACTATCCCACTGCCTAGGTTGTCTGGAGTTTTCAAATACCGTCTCATGACAGATTTTACTGGAGTTTTCATACGCTGCCATGCTTTAAGAGCAGAAAAAATAGTGCAAGATCCTAAGCAAGGCTTCCTATTGAATTCAGGCCAACAGTCAGTAATCAAAACAGTTTAACACCATGTTAAGTCTAGTTTAATTTCATCATCCACAGTAATGTCTAATTCAAGCCATCATACGTTTGACATGGCTTCTTTATTGCTCTTATGGTTTAATCTTCCTACAGCTGTGCAGGCTTGAATAGGTCGGTCCTGCGCTTACCGGTGTCAGTAATTCAACAGCTTTCCCTGACATCAAGTAAGATAAATTGGGGAGCTGCACTGAAAGAGGTTGGTGTCTATATAGTTACATTAATATGAAGCTATTGACATATGCATTAGAGCCTACACTGACACTTGTTTCATTGTACACACTTTGCCAAAAACAAAATCCTGGATTCTCCTGGTATCATGCCTAACCAACTACAAGGAGAAGTATTAAAAAGAAGATGAAAGGAAGAGAAAACTTCTCAAGTAGGCTGATATAATTTGTCCCAGGAGTGCCTGAAGGGAGCTAAAAAAGGTGTAGTTACTGCTGTATTCATGTGGCCGGTTTTCCCATTTCGGCGTGAACGCTGGTCAAGAGATAATTCTGCCTGTTGACAATCATGTGAATGGCCCAGTGTGGGCAAAGCTTGTGTGCTTCTGTCAACACACCTGCACGCCTGCTCACAGACTCAGAAGATCTTCAAGAGCGTAATATGTACCTCTGCTTCCAAAAGGCTTCTCCTGGCTTTACGTTGAGACCAAGCTGTCTACTAAGCAGGTTCTGACCAACAGCTCCTGAAAAATTTCTGCCAAAATCATCAGCTTTTTGATCCATGGAGTCACAAATGCCCCAACTAAGATTTTTCCTCAACTTCCAGCTTACAAAATCCTTGCTATCAGAAGAAGCTGCCTTGTCACCACAAAAAAACCCAACAAAACAACAACAAACCCCAAACAAACCAACCCCAAAGAAAGTCCATTTCCTGAAAGAAATCACTTTTTTTCTAATGTTTCAGTAGTTCATGGGTTGGGAGATCACTTTTCTTAGCATCTCATACACACCTAAAGCTAAAGGACAGCAATACTTCTGCCTGCAGAGATGTGATAAATATTTGTAAATTATGGGTCGTGCAAAGTATAGATAATGAAAACTGTAACCCATTAGGAGCACTGATGAGATTACTATAATGGAAAACTAATGTCTGATGATCAAATCTGTACTTGCAAGAGCGTGCTCTTTACGTACAACTTGCCATCACTAATGTACCCATCGCCTGGAGTCAGTAAGCCATCCTCTGTAGCTTCAACCCAAACACCCCAGTTCTGGCAATCCTGTCCCCACAGAGGGGTGCCTCCCCTGCGAGGCAACCCACAATTCATGGCTGGTTAGCAACCTTCTGGAGACAGGAAAAAAACTAGAAAACACTTTTTTTTTTTTTCCCCAACAAAGTATCTAAAAGGTTTTGATCTGAGAGAAAATGAATGCAAACCTCCATTTTGGAAGTTTTTGTTAACTCAGAATGTCTTTAGTTGTTTTTATTGTTTATTTTAAAAAGTCACGTGATAGTCTTACTGTATGATCGCATCCTAATCCATGATTATATTAATCACATTTTAAATGACATGGACACCTATCATCAAAGAATCACATCTTCCTTTGGATCACAGTATCTCCTGAAATAACATTACACTGATCTGAACACAAAGAGGCTTTGGTGTTAAAAACAAAAGTAGATTCATTATTAGCCTACAGTAGCTTTCTTTTCTCGTTAATAATTTCAGTCCTTATTAAATCATGCTGAATACGTCAGGCGGTTTCTCAGCAAGTGGCATCTGTAAAGTATCCTGGTCTAACACGTTTGATCCATCCAGGGATCCTGGAGATAACCTGCAGCTCCCTACAAACTGGCTCTGTCCCTGGATGATAATTTTGCATCCCCATGGGATGCAAAATAACACTTCTGCTTCTCCAAGTATCCTCCTAATAACCTTTTTTTTTAAATTATTTTAAAATCTACATGGCATTCATGTCCATGCAGATTGATGTGACAATCCTGACATCACTTCTGTTTCTGACTGGAGTTAATTTCACTTCTACTTTTTCTAAGTTCACAAATCCACTTCTATTTCAACTTTATAACTTAATTCACATTTTGGTAATCTCATGCTCATTTCACTTAAATGGCACATGCTGTAAAATGCAATAAAACATACTGGCATCTTAACTGACTGCAGAAATTGCCTCGTGGGGATTTTTATATCCAAGGCTTTGTCGTCGGATTTAGCAGTAGCATGATGTTCCCATGACACATGAAGCTCAGGGCTCCACACTTACTGCTTCACCAGATTTCTAAGCTGTTTTTTTTATTCTGCTGGGTTTACCAATTGTGAGCCCAGCTAGCTCAGCCCATGATATAAAATTCAAGCTAATTAAAGCTACCAGAGAAAAGGTGTGATGAGATAATTTCTCAGTGTCTCAATCCTCAGGTATGACAAGCAGCAGTACCAGGGCTGCTCCCTGTGCAATTACAGTAGCTGATTGCACTGAAGTAATTCATTTAAATTCTAAACATGTCCAATGAGGTGTATTGTAAATAGCAAAGATTCAGCGAGAATGACCACTGATTAAGATGCTTTCCAGCAGATAAAAAATCCCCTTGATAATCATGATGTTTCAGCATAAAAATAACAGAGGCAGGAGAAGGCCAGATGCAAAAGACCTCCCCCACTGTGGCACCAACATTTTGCACTTACATTTTGTCCTGGTTTCAGCTGCGATAGAGTTAATTGTCTTCCTAGTAGCTGGTACAGTGCTGTGTTTTGAGTTCAGTATGAGAAGAATGTTGATAACAC
>JAVJGG010000082.1:14279745-14333566 GCA_035590195.1 Aviceda cuculoides | reverse complement strand
ATTCCAATCCTTTTATCATTACTGCTGTCACTTTATTAGTGTTATCATTATCATTATTAGTTTCTTCTTTTTATATTCTATTAAACCGTTCTTATTTCAACCCATGCGTTTTACTTCTTTTCCCAATTTTCTCCCCCATCCCACTGGGTGGGGGGGGAGTGAGTGAGGGGCTGCGTGGTGCTTAGTTGCTGGCTGGGGTTAAACCATGACAATTTCTACAGCAAATTCCTTCCAACATTCAATGTTAGGCAACTGCCCAGGGAAAATGGCACATGGATTAAATGCAAACATACTTGCACGTACCACATAACACAGCCAGGAAACACATATTTTCACTGCAACTTGCACTCAATGCTGTTGCACCACTACAAGTGTATGAAGAGATACCTCTTCTATCAAGATGTGCTTGAAAATGATAGAGGCTTAAATGGACTTTAAGAAACTTTCCAGATTCAGTTTTCAGAATAACCAGCACTAAGCACAAGCCAAGCTTCTCTTAGCTATCACAAGAAAAGATGACCTTTTCCTTTACTGTAAAGACCTGGGCCTCCTGGGTAGGTTGGAGAAGAGAAGGTCTAGCTAGAGTAGGAACTCTTCAAAGGTAATAGGGTGAGAGTGAAAAGACGGACGAACGAACTTGCCTGCTTAGTAGAAGGATTAAAGCCTGTTTGAATAGTGACTTGGTTGTGAAAAAACAAAAGAGCAAGGGAAAAATAACTGGGACACAGGTTGGACAACCATTATGAAAATCCACTGTGGGGCTTCAACTCACCAAAATTCCACAAAGTCAAAAGTTAGGCATTTTGTCCAAACTCATTGTCTAAATCTTCTCTCGGAGAGAGACAGGCACTTCCAGAGGGAGATGGCTGCTACTGGAGCTCTGCCAGAAGACACAACCTGGCTAGCTGTCTAGGGCTTAAGTAAGTGAAATGACGATGCATAGGAACAACAATCAGACGTGACTCGTGCAATACCTGACTAATCCCTGGTCTTGGACCACTTTAAAACCCACCTTTTCCCAATAGTTTGGCTGTCAGTTAATTGTGGAGATGCTACAGCCTGATGGAGAGCCACACTGGAGCACTGAAAGCATCTGGAGCTACCAAGAAAAGGCTCTTTGTGCCTTTAGTGACCCCACAACTAAAGTTGAGGTGAGAGGCAAAAAAAAGCTAATAACCTGCTGGATAGTATCACACTTACTTATGAGCTTCCTAGAGTCTAAGTACCTTTAACGCTTTCAGATCTAAGCTGAAATCTGCCCAGCATGGCACTGACCAGTGGCTCAAGTCCCTGGGCACTCCCGTGCCCCACGGTGTGTGATGGACATGCCCACAGCCATAAAATCTTAAAGGTCAAGAGATAAGAGTCTTGTGGGGTTTTTAAAGGATTGTTTTCTTTTAGTGGGACAATATCCAAGGGAGGTTCTTCCCCCAAATCAACAGTATCCATTAATAATAAAACCATTCTGCCTCAGAAACAAAGCTCACAGAAGGCAATAAAACTGTCCACTGGTCACAAATCAGGCACTTTAAAGCAATACAAAGAGCAATAAAAACGTTAGAACATTATTTCTGAAAATGCTGCAGCTAAACCAGTATGACAGTTGTGCCTTAGTACACTGATCAAGTAGGGAATCTTATTTTTTTTGTAATACTTTTTTAAGCAGGAGCAAACTGTTTAATTCTAGAGACTGATAGGATGAGGCAGGTAGTCTGAACAGGACCCCCAAGGTGTAATGGGAGTTGTAACATGCCCTGCAAATTAAGGAGTACAGCAGGAGCCTGCTCTCCTGTCTAATGCAACACCCTGAGGGTACAGCACCCAGCACCCTCCTCCCCTGGAATTACAGCTCATGCAGCACAGGGACCTGTTCTCCACAGCAGGAATCTGCCTACACCCCCCAGAGCGGTCCCAGGGATAACAACGTTCGGCACCAGGATCACAAGTTGCTTCATGTTATGTAACAGCACACAAAACCAATGCGAAACAAACCCAAATCAAATGCTTCCCAGCATATAAGAGAGTCTCGGCACTGGGCTGCAGGGATTAGGGCTCCACAGCAGTGAGCTGAAAGCAAGCAAACAGTTTCTCATCAGCTTTTAATCATGGTGGTTAAAGGAAACCCTCCAAGACAGCATTTGTTCCTATAAATTAAGGCCTTTATTTGTAAAGCAGGGACCAGACTTTTGCACGCAGTGGGCCTGATCCCGCTGTCAAAACTCTCTCCAGGTTGTTGATGCTCCAACCATTCACCAGGCTCTCAAAGCCACTGCTGTAGGACTCGGCATTCAGCAGCGCCAGCTAAGCAGTGAGCACGGCCATCTGGAAGACTTGCTCAATAAGGTCATTTTTCACAGAGACTTATTTCCCACACAGAGAATAAGGTTTATTTGTCTTTGCAGTGGTTAATGTTCTGTTCTGCTTCCTTCCCAGCAAATAAAACCCAATTCAGATGCAGTTGCCCCCATGGTTACAAAACAGACTGTCAACTCCCCAAGGAATGACTATTGACTGCAAGGACAAAAAAAGTTTAAAAAAAAAAAAAGGAAAATGTATCTAAAAAATACAGTATCACTGCTTTCTGCAAGCAGAAGAACCTTCTATCAAATACTCTATTGGTACTGAAATCTAATAGCATTTTTGCAATGTTAGGGCATGTTGGAATTCACAGATACCAAAGAAATTAAGGCTCAATTGTGGAAATGCTCTGCACGCAGGACTACTGAATGGATGCTTGACAGGGAAAATAGTTGCTATTTAAAGCATTAGTGCTTTGGAAGCTTCTCACCGAGACGTTGTAACTTCTAAATATTAAAAATGTACCGGTTTTGAACATTTGCAGATCTTTGAACCTCTGAATTCCTTCTAATAGGTGTATTATATTTTTATTTGGGGAAAAAAAAAAAATTTGAAACTGGAACTTAAGACCAGGAACAGAAACTTCTTTGGACTGGAAGAGGAATCAAACAGACCTTAAGGAGATATTGTCAGATTAAACTGAGGCAGTATCAACCACAGATATCAATATTTGATGTCAACGGAAGCAATTTTAAGCACAAGCGAACAGACAGGCTTTAGCAGCTCCTACAACCCGTGTGCCACAACCTGCTGCCACCAAACCGAACTGCTCCTGGGGAAAGTTTGCAAAAAATGGTAATGCCAATCCAAAGTATTACAAAATAAACAACTAGCTTAGCAACCGTTTAGAACTTCAAGATTCATAAGAAATCCAGAAGAGCTGGCAGCATGAAGAAAGCAAGTGTAATTTATTTATTTTCAGGGAAAAAACTCTGAGAAATCTAAGAAGCACGTGGCACGGCAGAGAAGTACAAACAGGACTAAACAAACATCTCTAATGAGGTTGTCCTTGAGCCCTTATAAAGACACACCTCGTTCAACCCAGGAAAGTGTAGGAAGTATCCTACAAATATCTGTAGAGAAATTTAAACCCAACCAGAACCAACTACCTAAACACTGTATGTCAGAAAAGTGAATTATGTGAACCAACTTCACTTTCGGATCTTATTGCTGTTACCTTTTTAATTACAGAGAAAGGTTAATAAAATCTAGCAGAAATACATTTATTACACTTTGAAGACAAGACTTTGCTAAATTTATCTCCAGTTCCATCCTGTAGTGAATGCCTAAGACAGAAATAATAACCTGTAACTTAAGAATCTTTTTTTTTTTTTAGTAATAAATACAGAAAGGTATTGCACAGAAATTCCCCCCCAGGGACTACAAACTTACGCTGCAATGATTAAAGTCAACAACAGCAACAAAGCTTTCACAGCTTTCCAAACTCCTGTTTATTCTTTCAGGCAAAGCCCTCAAAGTAAAAAAAGCAAATCAAGTTATCCTCCTGTGGGGCAACACCAGGCTGGATAGCTACAAATAACATGAACAAACCCCATGTTGCTGCAGCTGAGTCTTTGGATGTCCTCTGCAGATCCCCAATCATTTCTTCCTTCTTATTTGCTCTAATTTATTTTGCTTCAGCTCTTCCCAAAGATGTATGTTTAGGCAACAGCTGAATTCTAGACTGGACTGGGGACCAGTGCAAGTTCCAGGCTCCAATCTAAAACTTGGTGGTTTTTGCCTTGGGCAATTTCCTTCTTTCATTGAGATATAATGGGTAATTAGATGGAATCAGTAGCAAAAAGGCAAGTCTACCATCCTCTGTGAAGCTTTCTCAGGACAGAATTTTTCCCTGACATAGTTTTGTAAGAGATCAAAACAGTGCTCCAGCCATACCGAATAATCTCCTATCTAAACCAGGACTAACAAAGGTGGCTGAACAATTTTTTTTTTTTTTTTATTTTTTGGCTTAGGAATATCAGCAAAGTGGCAATGAGACTCAGCAACCACGACTTGATTATATTTCTCTCTGCAACCTCAGGTGCATCTAATTGCTCCCTGAGGTAACGTCAAAAGACAATGATATGTAAACTGGTATCTATGTCATGGAGGGCTGGGGCTTTGCTCCAGCTTGCAACACACTTGCTCTATACTCCTGGGTCCTCATATGACGGGTCACTACAACCACAAAGGCTCCTTGAAGCTGGAAAAGCAGAATATTTTCCAAGTGGCTACAGATGGGATGTTCCCAGTACTCAGCAATGCCTTCTTCCATGCACGAATGTCAAGAGGGGGATGATTGGGCTGTTCTTCACCGGAGGACCTGCTATCACCACTCATTTTGTACCACGGACCAGGAAAGGCTCGGCTTTCTCCAGCAGCCACAGCTATGCTGGACACGCCACTGTGTGAGCTCTCCCTGGTGGCCGCGGCCACCTCATGGTCTCCTGCTCCGTGCAGCAGTAGAAGCAGCAGAGACACATGCTCTGGCTGCAGCCATCGCCTTTGCTGGAAGTGAGACTCAACTAAGCAACTCCAGAGCTGGCCACACTGAAAACCCAGCTCTTCTGCTGGGCTGACTGTTATCTCGTGTGCATCTGCCACAAGAGGAAATGCACACTGCAGCCTGCACTTGTGGGCAGCCTTGTAAAGGCTCACAGTCTCCAAATGACTTGACTTTGGAGAACAAGTGCTGTCCCCCAAAGCCAGCTAACTGATCTTGGCTTTTGGCTTCAATCACCATCTGAAGTGTCTCTTATCATCACAACCTCCCAGAACATGCTGTACGAGCTGCAAAGCCTAAAAGATTGAGCAAAAGCATGCTCAGCCACAGCTGATCAGGAGTAAGACTGGAATCAGCAAAGGGCTGTAGGTGAAGCACATTGTGAAGAAAATGCTGCTGGATGAAAAGTGACAACATTTGGGGGGGGTAGCAGAAGGGCACATGTCCTAAATGACAGGGGTCAGGAAAAGACACACTGCAGACTGCTGGCAACTGCAAGGAAAACAATTTAAAAACAGTTATGTTTTCAGGTGTAATTCTAGCCTAGGGAAGCCAAAACCTAGGTCTGGGATCAGTGTCTTGTCCTTCATCTACTCAGAGTACCTCTAGTTATTAACAACTTACCCAAACCACACGGATGTATTTGCTGCTGCACAGAAGACACCTGTACAGCAGCCAGCTGCACATGATAAGCATGACAGTGACATTACATCACCAAAAGAATTTAAAGGAAATTCAATAAACTCCAATATAATAAATTCATTATCCTGAGCACCTACTTCCCAAGCCTGACAAAGCCTTAATATATGCAGCTGATCATAAATGCCCCAAAAGTACACAACAGTAAACCCATGTTTATTCAGTGATGTTTACATTATGACCTTAATCTTATTCACATTCTTCCTCCTTAAAAGAAGCAAGTGTGCTGCTTTTCATGTCCCAGCCCCAGTCCACCAGAACTGCGTCAGTGGCACATCTGTATGCACTCGACAGCGCTTCTGCTGGTTGTTTCTCTCTCTCCCAAGTGCTGACAACAATCATGCCACTTCTAAGCACCTGACACCAAGGAATCCAAAGCTGGGCATTTTTATTTCCTCTGCCTAAACTTCACAGGACTCTATTAAAATGGATTACAATATAATAAAGGAAGGGAATATATTATGCACCTATGTAAATACAGGGAGAAAAATGAAGATGAGAGAAACAAAGGAAAAAGGAAAACATAAATTAAGAAGCTTGTGCACTACAGCAATTCTGCTACTGCAATATCCTGCTCCAAGACACCCCAAGCCACCTCCCAGGATGAAGGCATAAGCCATCTCCAGCAGCAGTTATGAAATAATTTCCCAAAAGGTGTGCTCCTAACCTCCACAAACACAAATTTATAGCCCATTCAATACCTCCCCTGCTTTTGTAATCCTAAACACCTACCGTGCTCAGGTCAGCACTTTGAACCTCAGGTGCTTTTTAGACTCCCGTTTAGCTCACAAACTCAATTGTCTCTTTTAGCAATCCATTTCATTACCTATAGCCTAATGTAAAGTGTGCGCTGACCTGCAGCTGTCAGATCAGATTTTTCTTATTCATGGTGGCAGAAAACAGCAGAGCATACACCCACAACAGTCTAATCCACTCTGGTAATCCACCCGGTGTAAGTGATACCCTTTCTTACTGAAAGCTCAAGGGAAATCCAATCATTGATCTGACAAGTAATTTGTGGCTTCACTTGACAGAGATTAATTAATATTGGAAGAGAAATGGGAGCAGGAACGATAAGCAGCAGAGATCCCCGAGGGAACTGATAAACCAGAGAGCTGTGCTTTGCAACTAGCAGGTGCATCAACAAACCACTGATTCTCAAAGTCTCTGAAGTGGGGACTGTGCTTAGGACAGCAGCTCCAGCCCTGTACCTGCGGCAGCAGTTGCTGATGGACCGCTCCGGAGGGACACCGCGCTCAGAGCAAACCATCCCGGAGGCAGCAGGCACCCCGCTCTGGCGCCCATGGCCTTTCGCGCCTTGGGTGCCTGGGCAGCCCTAGCCAGGGGAGCAGGACACCAAGGGGAGCTGGGTCGCCAGCCAGGCTATCCCCAAAGCGCAGGGCATGACTGCAGTCATGACTTCCCAACATCACAGAGCAAAGGGTGGCTCCCTCCCCGCACACACACCTTGGCTTCTGGTCAGCAAAAACCGGGACGTGAAGATGGTGCATCTCTGGTCTCCTCCGGAGAGCCGTGACACCCTCCTGACTCCCACACGTTAGATTTGGCTACAGAAAGGCTTTTCCTTTTTGCGTCCAACTGGGAGTGAGGCTCAAATAGCAAACATCCAATCTGTCAAGTCTCTTTCCACTTCCTTCTCAAAACTTAGTCTTACTTGGAATATAACTATATATATAACTATTTAAAAGCATAATGATGTGGCTTTCTATACAAACTGCTACCACTCCAAGCTGGCAGGTAGAATGGGGAGCGTGCTGTAAATCTGTCAGGTGGTATTCTGAAGAAAATGTTTTCCTTTCATCCCTTAAGACACATTTGCAGGGTCTGTACACACAGCCAGAGCTTCTCACAGAAATTAAAACTGCAGCGCAACTCTAAACAGAGAATGGTGCTGGACATGTATGTATCTGGCAACTGCACCCTCCCCACTTTTCCTAGGAAAGGGAAGAGACGGCAAAAGGAGGAGGCTGGTATCCAAGCTGCAATTTGCAGCAAACTATCTGAGTGAAAGTGATATGTAATTACAGAAATGAGTTTTCATACAACTAGATTAGAATTATTTACCTGACATCATCACTGTAAATCCGTGAAGACATCTGAATGTCAGCTCCGAATTAGGCCAATATAAATATTTGATGGAAGTTAACAAGATGTATAAATTACAATGCAAAAATGACACTGAATTATTTTGTAACATTTAAAATGAGCTTTTACTCCTAATGAACTTTCTGCATACTTAAATTCTTTTCAATTATTTGTTCTACCTCGTTCTGGTATATGAGATTGTACTAATGAGGTGTAATTCTGAGGCACAGCAACTTGTAGTGACATGTAAAATATCAGTTCAGTATTTAGTCACATTAAAGGCAAAAATACCGTGCAATCCTGAAATTTATGGTCAAGTAAAATCTCACTGCTGATTGGAAATCAAACTCACAAGGAACCAGTCTGAGGTTAGCAGCAACATCTGAAGATTTCAGTGGGAGGAAAATTCAGCCACATTGCAGGTGAAACGTGCATGCCGTGCACCGCTGCTTGGACACCACGAGACGTACAGAGCTATTAGCATGTTTTAAACAAGCTGAGGACAGAGTCAAAATCTTCTCTACTAGTAGCAGCACTAAAATGTGAGCCTAATTTACATCAGGTGCTAAGCTAACTACTGCCAGGCTCTGGGAGGCATGAGATCCCGGAGCACCGAATGCCAGCAGTGCAACCTGAGCACCCACAAGGCTGAGAGAAGGCATCAGAACCTGAAACTTAACTAAGTATTCAGGATTAGATGTTCAGTGAACAGGAGGAGGTAGCTACTGTCTCCAGAAGAACAGAGTGGGAACTGCTCCAAGGCAGGAAAAATACCATTTCATCACTCAGGCAGCCACGATAACATTTGACAGAATTTGTACTTTTCTGAAGAAAACTGTGGCTGAAGCCGAAAGCAGATGCATAAGTAAATGCAACACAAAAGCAATGTAATTTTTTTTTTTTCCAAGATGGATCTGTCTTAATGAGTTTGCTCTTGTACATCTCCTCCGAACAGCAGTCACGTCCACCTCTGCTTTGGAAATGTCTAGCCGCTAGCTACAGGTTTTACATTTGTGCTTCTCACTTGGGATATGGCGCTTCAGTTTAATCCTACACAGGAACCATTTCTTGCACTGTGTACCTGACTTTAAGAATGCTAGTCAGTGCTATTAATTGGCTGCCTCAATAATTAATTAATCTTGTTGGTAAAACATCTTCATTCTGTGTAACAGGCATTTGCATTCCCACAAGTTAATGAAAGTGGGATATCAATTAAGAGTCAGAAAAAGAGCAATGTCAGGAAAACCCAACCAGAAGAACAAAACCTAGCTTTGTTTCCCGACTTTTTTATCAAATACTTTTCTTTACCACTTTTTGCTATTAACTTTTTAAGTTCAGGCAGGTTCATGCAATAAAATTCAGATGACAGATCAGGTACAGGCTTCGCATACAGATGTTTCTTTCTAATTTATAAAATAAACAATAAACATTTTCTAAAGTGACTTTTGGTCACTTTTCAAAAGCATGTACCTGCACACAGGTGCCCACCAGGACTCTTGCAAGTGCCTGCTCCTTTTACCACCTATATACCTTTACTGATCTACTCTTCAATCTTTAAATTGGGCAGAAGGTGGAAGGCTATTTCCAGGGTCACATCTCCCCCACACATTTGGCTTAGCCCCTTTTACATGGCTGCATTTAATTTTGGTACTGGGACTTCTGACATTTTGGAAAACTTAAGGCTCTGATCATCTGATTCAGATGCAACCCCAGATTCGTAGACACCTACGTTGTGGGGGTGGCTGGATTCTCAACTCCAACCTTCTCTCTTATTTTAGCATTACATAATGCATCTATTTCAGTCTGTGCCATCAAACATTAAAATTAAGAAAAGCCATGCTTCATAACTGGATACAATGTAACTTCTTGATGCTTATGTTCCCAGCATTTCCTACCCCAGGGACATTTAACCGTATCCAGTCACCTACCACAGGCATATGTGTAAATGCCATGTAGCAAACCTGCCTTCACACGCTTGCTCTTATTTGTGTGCATTTCCAGCAGTAATCCAGGTGCAGGTGGACCATACCCCTGCATGCAGACACCGCTGATGCCAGATGTACTCACTGACTCAATCCTGGAACCTACACGCAATGAGCGTGAACTTCACCTGCATCGATCCTGCTAATGCCCTTTTGTTTGCCCTGACTTCAGTTGGTGCTTTTGACACCAGTTTCTAGCAGCAAAATAAAGCCTACTAATATGTTTCAGTGTCAAGGTGGGAGCCAGGAAGTGACTGATTCTACCATCAGTTTCTTTTCTGAATGGAAGTAGTTTATGTTTTGTGAATTTTTTCTACCTATTTAGCTCACAGAAGGGATAACAAAAGTGTCACTGATTGGACTTCTTTTAAAAAAACAGACCTGGAAGCAAGTTCTGCTGAACCCAAATGGCTAAGTGATTCAGGGAAAATGCCTGGGGAAATCTAAAAGAAGCTAAAAGAAGCTAGTTTTAGCTGCCACCTTTCTCATAATTACAGTTTTGAGAACAAGTATCTGCTTTTTTCCTATGCAAGAACACAAGTCTTTTTTTTTTTTTAATAAAATTTTCAGATACACATTAATATTTTAATGTACCAACTCCAGAAAGTGTAAGGTATGCCATTAGTAAGACTTGCCCTATATCCCCACAGTATTTCTTAAACTTCTTAAGGTTTTATATCTATTCTTTTATTCCCAGATGACAATCTGTGAGATCTCTCATAATAAAATACAATAAAAAAGCTTAACACTAAAATTTAAATGCTTAATAAAACAGTAACTGGAAATTGTATTAAAAAAGCAGCCTTTTCATATTTCATTCAGAGTTTGGCTTTGAGCAGGGAAAGCTTGCCAATTACTTTTCTGGATAACCTATTGTAATGCTGCTGATTTTGAAAGAAAAGGCAAAACGTTACAGCACAGTTGCAAGTAGGGAAAAGCAGACAATCCCCACCAGCAAAGAGAAAATAAAGTGCTCTCTCCTCTGGGTCTTAACAGAGGCAAATATTATTTGTTTTAATGAAGAACGGCTCATAGAAATGCTCTTTGGATCTGGTTTTTTTTGGAAAGACTTTTGTCAGATAATGTTTTAAACTATTCTCAAATGTTTTATATCATGCAGCCTACCCAATCCATTGTCTAATACATAATGAAAACGTCCAGATTCATCTGTAGAGTAGAAAATACTTCTCAAGTTAATGGCATTTGATAAGCGACACTTTCTTCCCCAGCTATCCTTGACATGGTCATCACACATTTACGTCCCTTCCCAGTGGAATACTCATTTCTGCTACCTCCAAGCCCTGAAGGCTCTCACCTGTCAGCTGATATTAAGCAACACCCTGACAGCAAAGGAAACAAAATAAAAAAAATCTGCACAATTCAAGAGTAACTGGAAATATTCCTAGAGAGGGACAGATTAGCACAAGAACAATGCCTGGTCATTACATGCTGTCCAAAACATTTTGCAGTGTAGGTCCCTCATATTTCACCTCTATCTACACTAGGGAAAAGTGCTCTCCTTACAGAGCTGTATCTGTTTTTATATTTTGTGAGGAAAGGGATTCAATGGGTTTCACACTGCTTTAACACACCATACCCTGGAGAATTTTGTCTAATATGATGTAGTAAAGTGGTTACAGCAAAAGAAAACAGGTGCCACACTTTTCCCCGAGAACCAGGTTGGACTTCTCCTAACATTAGGCAGCAATGGCTGATACTGAACGTAGCTGGGAACAGTCACCCACACCACTGTAGTGAAAATACAGAACAATATCCAAACCTACACCCAGGTACAACTAGTTTGCAGGGGAGTGAGGTTGTTCACCAAGAAAAGAGCTACAGTCTTGGGAGGTAAGATGTGCTCTCAGATCCTGTGTCCCTGCTGTCAGTACAAACATTTCTATCTACTTGCACGAATCGTCTCCCAGAATCAAGTAGTAAATTGTTTCAAGAGCTTGGGACATTCAGCCCGATTCACTCCTCTGCCAGCAAAATGGTACTGAGAATTGTGTATGGTGAATCCAAGAGACATTTTATCAAGGAATTCAGACCAGGAACTTACAGATCTCCTGAGTCCTCTGCCTAGTGTCAGCTTTATCATGGGGTTTGCCAAATTTTAATTTGGCCATAAGGAGAATGATGCTGCATTCAGCAGGGTGGAGTTTATCCTCTCCTGGGAGGAAAAGGATTGGAGCTAAGCAAGACCTCAGCTTCTTCAGATGTTGCCTCCCGGGGATCGGCTCACTCGTACATACAGCTATGTATGCAGCCCTGCCTGGAAGCACTTACCCAGCGCAGGATGCGGACGGGCTGTGGCACTAGCTGCAGCTCCTCAGCTGAGACTGCGGGGCAGAGAACGCTGTAGTACTCCACTCCTGTGGCTTGAGAGCATGAACATCGTTCCCTTGCATCTGCACTTACTCCTGAGTTCATGCTTCGTAAAGGCCTCCTGGATTTCTCTGTTGTGAGTTACAGCTACAGCATGCCTTCATTCAGTTGACCTAGAAACACTCACTCTATAAATCCAGGCACAGCTTCTCCTTTGCTTGACCCTGCAGTTAATAAGCCTCGCAGATACACTCCGAAGGTCTCCCAGTCTCCACAGTGGAACTTTCAGCACACCCCAATGTGGGTAATCTTGACCATTGACTTCATGACAGCATTAGACCACTTGCCAGTGCTCAGGAAAACTCCCTTCGCAAACTGGACATGCAGAAGACAGCATGGGCCTTGCTGTTACAAAGCAAACGAGCTCTGGACCTTTCTAAGGAGCAGCTGACCTCTCACTTTACATACTACAGCTGGTGCTCAAACCACTGGCTCTGCAGCAGCAGCTGTGGAACGATGCTGTTTCCTGAGTCCTGGCGCTACCAGGGAACGGTGCTGGTAGACGGCTGTTCGGGCGCCATAAGGAGGCGTAAAAGTCAAATGAACCACTTCACGAGCACCATTCAAAACACAGGAAAATGGCAGTGGGTGGAGAATGAAACAAATGAGGAGAGGAAAGAACCTGTCTGAGACTCCCAGCAATGTGTAAGAAAGAACATGGAGGCTCAGAAACCCTCTCATAAGGAAGAATATGACACTTGAGGCAGCCGGTGCCTCCCCTGTAGCCGGGCTGCTCCAGAGCTGGCTCAGAAATCCCTCCTCAGCCTGCAAAGGTACGAAGGTCCCTCCCAGCAGCAAGGTGAACATGCCACGGCCAGACACGCTGGGATCGCTGCAGCCCAGACGCTTTCCCGGCGGTACGGCACATCACGCAGGTTGGCAGCAAATTCTTAGCATGAACACAGGGATTTTATCACTGCCCTCTTTGTTTGACAAACTTTTGTTAAAATTTTGTCTAATTGTCATAAAGCATATGTATTCATTTAAAAACACATCAGTCAAACAACCATTCAGCACACTTGGAAATACATATTCAACACGAGATGGGAAAGTCAGCCTTCTTAAAAAGCCTGAGACTACTTTCCTCATGGAAAGAAATTTAATGTTTTCTGAACATTTGCTATTAATTAAGTACTTAATTAAGCATAAAAGCAGTAAATTATATAAATAATCAGTTTTGATTATTTATATAAAGTAAAGCGTACACAGAATGCCAAGTAATTTTCCCCTCTTTCAAAGATTATACATGTAAAACCCATGGGAAGAAAGGCTACAGTGAAGGCAGGACTTGGTTACCAAGGAAGTCATAGAATAAGATTAAACTCCAAATCCTTTATGAATACTCTTTTCTGGTCAAAATGAACTAATAATTTGTCCCATTCCCTTCAAAGGGATTACTTAAGTGCAAAGTTATGCATGTACCTAGAAATATTTACGGGAATGGAAGTCTTTATGCAAACTGAAAATAAATTAATCAGTTCAGCCAGACAGTATTTCACACAGGCCCCCAGTGAAGACAGAATACATAATACTGTCCAAATAAAAGACGAGGTCATTCCATAATCTCCATGAATGTAATTCTTGATGAGGTTTTGAACAATATCACTTCTCATTATATCTCATGGTTGTTTGAAGTCATTCTACATCTCAGTATGTGCAAGTTGAATATCGCTCCATCAAGAAATACATTCCTTAAAGGAAGCAATTTTGTTCATGTAGAAAGCCTAATCCTACAAAGTCCCCAGGAAAAGATTCTGCCAACTTCAAAGCAGACCATACTTCATGAAAAATACGGTAATAGTTATCCAGCCCTTCTGCTGGATGGAAATATTCATTTCATCAAGGTCATGCAATGGGATACACTTGAAGGACTTTCACTGCTTGCTCATTTTAAAACCTGATTTCTATATATTGCTCCGTAAGTCTGCGTTTAATGTGAACATGATGAACATAGTAAAACTCCCAGATTGCTATGTATGAAAACTACACTTGAACCCACTAGACTGATTTAAGGATTTTTTTGGTCTGGTTTTTACATTAAAACACAGTTTTCACCCAGCAGCTGAAGTTAATTTGAAGCTCATGTATATAGGAAGATTCATGATCAATGATGCCAAAGAGAAAAATGAAATACGAAAACAACCAAGTATGTTTCTTAATTGCTATTGTCTCATCTAGGGTCAAAGATATCAGTGCGTCTTCATCACAATCATATAGCTAATGCTTGACATCCTTAGGCAGCACACTCAGAGTTGCTCAGATGCTTTGAATGCATACCTACAAAACATCCTGTATAATACTTCAGGTTTTAGTATTTCTAAACTAGAATTTATATACGCAACATTGACTGAATCTCAGCGTGGGTTCTGGTCTGGGAGACAGCCAATAAAAACAAGTTGTTAGTGGAAGACTTTTGATGGAGGAGTAGTGCATCTCTCCTCCCAAGCCAGGCAAGGAGATTCCATTTCCTACAGCCCTGAGGAAAACTAACCGCAGGTCAATACCGCACTGGGGAAGGGGAAAGCTCAGACCAGGCTGTACATATACATGATCAGCAATAGCACGTATCCTGTCATAAAGAGATGCTAATTTTATTATAATTTTTAAATGTCTGAACCTTCTCTTTCCAGCATATGGTATCTTCAAAGGCTTATCAAGTAGCAGAATTAAGCAGCTGCACCTGACATACAGTGAGGTTAACGCCACTGCCAACAAATAACTGCAAAAATAAAGTCGCAGCGGAGTTGTGTTCGTTACAATAACAACAGTCCTATGGGGGTAAGGAGGGTTCCTAGTGAGGTTTTTGCAGCTTTTTTAGCAGGAAACTTTTAAAAATGAGACATCTCTGCCTAAACAGAAAGGTAAGTGGATGCAATCAACATACTCTTCAATTGTCTTTCCTATGGCTCACTGCAGAAAAAAGCCCACACCTTTATTCTGCAGGTACTAATTGCAGAGCACTGTATTTTTAGGAGGGAAGAAAAAAAAAAAAAAAGCCACATGACTGACATATATTAATTAAACCCTGCTGTGATGTTTACTAGTTTGGGAATAATTATTTAATCAAGAAATAGCTGCCAAGCTTTTGATTCAATGCTGATGAATAGATATGTTCAAAAAGATATTTGAAGCCAACTAAAGGAGGAAAAAATCCAGAATAATTCATAGGAATTTGAAAGCAGTAGATCAGTGTAAGAACATTGACCCCGCGTTTATTCATGTTCTGAGACCTTTAGCTTCTTTCCTGAATAAACACTATTTTGATCTGCAAATGTTTATTGGCATAACTGAGCCAAATATTAAAAAAAAAAACCCTACCTGAAGGAAACAGGATAAACAGCTTGGCAGCTCCCTGAGAACTTCTGCTGCATGTATTCATTTCTTCCACTGTTCCGACATAAATATTTCCTTACTAGATGCGTTTATGTCAAGTGCATGTCCAGTTGCTTTTTCTTTAAAGTGGATAAGTTTTGACTTCTAGACCAGCATTAAATCCAAGTGTGAAACACATTGCATGGCTCTCCACTGTACTTTTGGAAGAAAATTCAGTTTTCCTTTTTCAGTAAATAAATGATATATTGGAGGTCTCCAGCCTTGGTTATATTCAGTGCAAACTCAAGCAGTAATCCAGTGGAGACACTGTCAGCAACAAGAGCTTTAAAATATATTTCATATTAAAAATAACAGACATAGCCAGTTGCCCACTGACTGAAATAAAAATGTCCTGCACATATTTCATTCAATTTTAGGTCTGTAATCAACATCACAGTGCAGTCTAATGTATTACTACTATTACAAACAAAGCCACAGGCACGCTGCATCTTCTTGCACAACAAGGTACACCCCAAACCAGAAAGCCCGCAATCTAACGCTCTCGTTCCTGCAAGAACTGGCTACGGAAATACTACTGCATAGTCAGATGCAAAATTAAAATTAAAACTTCAAAATTAGAATTAAAAACTCACGTCATGAAAGAACAAGGAAATCTGTAGAGATAGTAAGAAGGAGGAAGAAGCCCTAATACAAAGCTTATATGATTTCTCTACAGTCAAGTGAATGTCGTGGTAGATTAAAAAACAGTTAAAACTCTACACACACACACACTCAAACACACATATATATGTGTGTGTGTGTGCACATATATAAACACACCCATAAAATAAACCAAATGCATGGCTAGAAAACAAGACAACTGCTTTGGCAGATGTATTTCTAAGGGATATGAGTCAGGGAATTGGATGGAAATTAAGGATTTCGCTTTCTGGGTAAGTTTTTCTGTCTTTCTGAAAGCAGAATAATAAACCGCGAAAGGGTTGTCAATTCAGCAATTCATTTATGCTTCTCTAAAAATGCTAAAACCTTCAGAGGATCAATCTTATGCCAGTAACGTCTGTTAAAGCAGCACTGATTTTCTCTGGAGTGGCAGGACGTACTGAGGAAGAAATCGTACCTAAGCCTGAAAC
Source organism: Aviceda cuculoides (assembly GCA_035590195.1). NCBI lineage: Eukaryota > Metazoa > Chordata > Aves > Accipitriformes > Accipitridae > Aviceda > Aviceda cuculoides. The sequence continues at coordinate 14,317,067 of JAVJGG010000082.1, read as the reverse complement.
CAGGGACTTCACAAGTATCTCGATGCTGATGGAGGGGTTGCTGGTGGTTTAACAACAGGCGAGTCTTTCTCCTATTGAGGTAACAGTCTCCCAGTTTTAGAATGAGTGGGAGATTTTGTGAGCCTGAACTTCAATAAAGGTTTTGTCTGTCAGAGTGAGGAGGTGTAATGGGAACTAAGGTAGGAGGAAGACATCACACAGCAGAAAAAGTGCCCCAACTCTCCTGAGCACAAAGATTTTCTCCTTCCCAAGTAAACCTGAACTCAAACTTGCCACGTCTGGGGACCCTCTCGAGAATATACTGTTGGCGCCATCATTTCAAACCCACTCCATTTGTTAACTAGTGCTTGGGATTGTAGTCTTGGTCTACTTTGTTGTGGTTCACCTTCTAGCTCTTTCCATGAACATTTTTTCCAATGAAGCCAGAGCTTTGCAAGTTGTCAGTCTGCACTTTCTAACAAGGTGTAAATAATTCTAGCCATGCTGCTTCTTGAGGCAACCTTTCCTGCTGAGCAAGCTAAGAGGTATCACACCAGCAGAGCAAGGGGTAGAGCACACACTGGATCATACAGGGTCCATCTCCTCCCATCTCTTGTATGTGCCTGGATATCAGAGGCGATGTTAGTTCTGCCTTTTCTACACTTTTGAGGAATTAATTTTTACATATTAACAGTTTTCTTCTAAGACTGTTTCCTGTGCTTAACTTATCTACGTAAAGTTAAGTACCGAATTAAGTACCTAATTTACTGATTCTTAGAGTAACTCATGAACAATGGCAACATGGAATAAATATCTGCACTAAAAGGAGCACTCTTTACACAGCTAACTAATACTTGGTAATTGAGTTAGGATCAAAGCCTAATGAAAAAGAGAAAGTTTCTATTTTTCACATGTTCAATCTCTTCCGTAGGATAGGACAGACTAGCTGTTTATTTTGAATGGCCAATATGTGCTCAGTCTGCAAACAGCCTGGTCTCCACTGAGATTTTACTTCAAGCTGAAAATCCATTTACTAAAGACAAAATTTTAAGGAGTGTCTAGACTAGTCTTCACCCAGGTGTCATCTGTTTAGAAATACAGAAATATGTTTATGCTGTGTAAAAGTAACCCAATGTATGTAGGAGTTACAAAATTTGTACAGTTACATAGCCCAAATAATTGTGCACAAGATTTTCAGGAGACTAATACAATAGAAGGCCTGCAAAACCTTAGAGGAAAGCCAGAAAATTCAGATTCATTGTTAGTAATATCCTGTTCCATATATGTAACAGTTTTAAAGGGCAACTCTCTCAGCAAGGATTGCAGGCATGAAGGCTCGGATCTAGTCCTCTTTACTGCAATATACTTTTAGAAATGCATGCAGGTGTGCCTTTTACCCCTACACACATAAAAAGGACTTGAGGCTAAACTGGGTTAATGTGCTACCGTGATGGTAGTTTTTATGCTGAAGATGGGCACACATTGTACACAGAACAGAGACCAGGAGAACAACAGTAAAATTACATCTTGTTTTCCTTGGGCACAAGCTTGGAAGAAAGAAAAGTAGATTAAGTAGCTTGGCTGTTGCCTTTTGCATTATGTTGTGTTGCTAGATGCCATGGTTCATCTGCTTTGTGTTACCTCTAATGGTTCTGGGTTGGAGCACATCATAACCACCTCACTGCGAAGGAGGCTATGGGCAAACAGATCAAGACCGAGTTACTATCCATCCCCTTACATCATCTTTCCCCTGCACTTCACTTTCCCATTTCTCTCAAATTCTTTTCCTCTTGCAGGTCAGGATCATGACACATCTGATAGACACATAATTATGAAGGCCAACCAGATGTATGGCTCTGGTTAGGTTTTGCATCTGAACAGCCTTTCAGGACCATGCCTCTCTCTCTGATTTTCCACTTGCTCTTTGAATGGCTGTGGATTCAAGGGTTCATCTAAAGCAGGGTATGACAGCTCTCCAGGCATATACAGTGCTTGATCCCATTTGACAGTAATTCTTCTGGCCAGACAAATAATAAATATTAATATATTTTTAAGGTGTAATCTTGCAATTCTGATCAACTGCCTGACTGCAGAGACATGATGGCATACATAGAAGAGCACTAAAAGGTCTTAAAGAATACAAGAAAATAGGTCTTAGACTCTTTGAGTGGCTTAACATCTCAGGGGAAGGAAGAAGGAAGCATGCTGTGAACACAGCAGTGTTTTGGTTTAAAAATACAATGCATGGTTTATTAATTTTGATGAAGCTTCTTGTAGCAAGTGTTACGTCTGCCTAATTTAAGAGAATAAAACATATGTAATCCTGATCAATCTTGCTAATTTGCAAGCTAAGCTCTCCACCATCTAGCTGAACAACATTTTGTGTACAGAATATTTTTAAGGAAATGGCTGCGTCTCACCGTATTGAAAACTGCAAGCAGCTGTAGAAGAGATTCAGCAGAATCTGTCTTCTGAAAAGAGCTGAAACCTCAGCCTTCTGCTGGTTCTGCTGTGGATGGCATTACTGCTTCCTATGGACTTAGCCAAGTGAAGTCACATAAAAACCAGGTCATCCTTCAAAGCCTGTATGACTTCTCATATTATACATACCACTACAAAAAATTTATCTTGGCACTGCTTTGACTCCTACCTAAGCTACACTTCAGAAAACCTCAGAAAATGTGTAACAACATACTAAACAACAATCATATGAGATCTGCATTTTAGTTTTACCACCAAAAGGTTTGTGGAAACAATCTGTGGGCAACAGAACTGAAATAATCAAGACAAAGAGATAGAACCATGCATACGAATCAGGTATGAACATTATCTCTGATAAGCCTTGAGATCTGTTTCTCTGCCTACAATTGGCTCAGTGAAAGGAATGAGCACATCAAATATTATTTTTCCATTACCACTGGAAGGGCACCTATCTACCTTGTAACATCGAGTTGTACACTTTATCTTTTTGTATTTGCAGACCGATACAAAAGCCTCACAAGTATTTCATACAATAGAAATTTGAGATTGAGGGTGAAGCCCCATGCTGAACCACATTCATCACAGAATGTCACCTGGCTGCAGATGGGACTACTTAAAACCAAATAAATATCCCTGCTTCCCAGCATCGGGCCATTCTGCAGCTAGTCTGTGGCTCTTAGAAACAAGGAAAAGTGCATTTTGCATTATCCATTCAACATGAATATAAAGTATATGATATGACAACCTAGCAGCTAGCTCACCAAGCATCTGTAAAGACATGCAAATACAACTTGCTAAAGATTTCCTTTCTACCTGCTATGACAAAACAGTTCAATTTTGATGTTTAAAACTTGGTACTCTTAAGCAGAGTGGACATGAGAAGTTCTTGCATCTACTGCCTGCAGCATGCAGGATGAGAATAGAAATAGGAGTCTGAAATTAACCTTGACTCTACCTTACACATGAAAACAGCTCTTACAATGAATTAAAGCTGAGCATTATTTTATGGTAATAAATGATGCTTTCTCTTCTACTATATGCCAAAACTATCTTAAATGTAAAATTTCATTCTTCCTCATACTTTACAAGTAGTTAGCACAGCTCTAAGTTTTGGAAAGAGCTGAGTCTTGGGAAATACGAGAAATGAAATTCTAATGTTGTATGAACATACTGCAGCTTCATCAAGAGTAACCAATGGTGATGAATCTTCACCTATCGAGCTGCTGCATGTTGCTATGGTCTTATACCACATGTTCCTATCACTATTATTCTCAACCCCAAACTCTCCTCATTTTAAACAAGGAAGAGCGATGCAAATTGGAAAGTATCCTGCATTACTTAGATAGCAATGTGGTAGGTAACTGGGATTGAGAGATTAGGTTTTAGATGCACCTCTACCAAAACAACACATGTGTGCTCAATTGTTACACAATCTTTCTTGCAAAGTTTGCCTAGATAATAGCACTGTATTACTTCACCAAAAAAAAAAATGCTATGAAATTCCCAAAGGGAAACCAAGAAAGCCTCTGTAATACACAAACAGGTGAAAGAAAATGAAGAAAAACCCAGCCTTGTTCCCTTCCAGAAAACGAAAGACTTTTCCCCATGCCTACTCCATGTATTTGGAGGGCGATGGTCAGGACCAGGTAAGGATAAAGCAGCACAATTTCCCTGTGGCACAATTCTCTCTAAACATCCACTTGTCCTTGCTAACATCTTAAACTCAAGTGGCCTTGGCCAGAATTAGCTTAAATCCAGTGAAGGTGCCTATACCCGTGGTGTATGGTGATCATATTAGCTGCTAATGAACTGGGATGTGTCTGAATGTGCCCGTAAGCATCCACAATGAAGCAGGCAATCCACTTTTGCACAGGTTATCTCAGGCTTCACCTTCTCAAGTTAAGTATTTTTATCCATGAGCAGGAGTTGAGTGAGGGCCAAAGCACAAAATCGTAACGTGAGTTAATCCCTGCAGCTACGGCCTTGGGAAAACACAGAGGAATCAGCCAAATATTCTCCTAGTAAAAGGGAACTCAGCTGATTTCAGCTTGATGTTTATATTGCTGAGGGACTTGGCTCCAGTTTTCTAATTGGCATACAGACCCACGAAAAGCTTTATCTCTCTTTCCAAAAACATTATTTTAACCTTAGAAAGAATGGGACTCTTATATGAGTAAAGGCTACAGACTTAGATGCCTTGACATTTCTAGACACGTTCCAGACTTTTAAGAGAAATTGCAGGCAATATCTGTTAACGTCTTTTGCGAAGGCGGCTTTGTCCGGTCTCCAGTAAGAGAAAGCCCTGGGGGCTCTGTGGTGCACGGCCCGCAGCCGAGACCATCCTCGCAATGGCTGCGGAGATGCGTAAGCAGCACATGCTTTGGAGCAGGACCCGGACGCCAAACAGTTAAATCCTGACTTTCCGAGTATTCACAGCCTCAACACATTTCTTGATGGTAACACTGTGTGGAGCGCTCAAGGCTTTACTTCTGCTAAAAACTGAAAAAAATACTGTCCTTCTCAGGAGTGGACAGGGAAGCAAGTTTCTGTTAACATTAGTGTCCCAATAAAGACAATTTTTTTCAAGTTATAAAAGCTGCAGCATTTTAAAAGCTGACTTCCTCTTTTTCTTTAACTCCTCATTCATGTTTATCGCATACTTCACACAGATTTTGGCTTAGCTGATAAAGTATACTCACAAAGCGTACAGCTGACACTGGCCGGTCAAATCAAGTGGCAGGCAAGTAGCCTGTGGAGTTAAATCCCAGTCCTGTTTATGCCAACAAAATGCTGCAGTTGCCGTCAGTGAGACCCAGATTTCACCTCTGATTCCCCACATGCACAATTTCTGATTATAAACAAGTGAAATGTAATGGACACATGGTCATACCTTAAAATATACAAGTGATAAGAGTGAAAATAAGAGAAATATAAGAGATTAAATTAAAATAAGGAATATGATTATTGTAATATATTTCCCATTCTGAACAGATTCCTCTTCCAGAGCAGTAAGATGTCAGTGAGTTACACCCTTCAGCAACTACACAGCATAATCTTACAACCTCACCAGAAAGAGTCAAAGTTTAAAAAATATAATAATAAGAGAGAGATGGAAAATGAGCATAAGCTTTCAATGACAACTGCAAGCAACTGACCTTAAAAGATAATTTGGAGCTAGTTTAAATCAGCCTACCTCCATAAGCCTCAGGGAAATCATCATAAGGCAACCAGAAAATCAATCCTAGCTTTCTATGCTGTACCAAAATCAGAGGAGACAGAAGAAAACATAAATTCAATTTTAATGTGTGCTCACATTTAATTATACAGTTACTACAGCTTGATCTTTCTGATCAGGACCAGAGTGAGGAAAGGGCAGGTTTTGTTACAGTGATACATACGGTAATGTGTAAGAATTAGTTGCCTGCAGTATTTATAACTTGGGACACTCTGGTGAGTGTTTCCAGAGTCCACTACATCGACAGTCAAGCAGATGTATCCCCCACTGTATAACTAGCACGACTTTTTATCCTTAAATGAGAATCTCACCACAACAAACTCCAGAGAGTAAATATCTGGTTTTATTTAAAATTATTTTGGTAGAATTTTAGCAAAACAATTTACTCCGACTGTTCTTTCTACAGTAATAGCAATTGACTTTTCATCCAATTTTATTAGTGCTGTTGGAGGAAATGAAACCAACGTTTCATGATAATTCTAAAGAGGAAAGCTCAGTCCCTTAATTTTCTTATCCCATCAAAATACTCTTTCCTTTACAGAAGAACAATAAAATGGCCTTGTTTTTAGTATTGTACTCTATATGAACAGATTTCTCTGATCACCCATTATATCCTGGAAATAAGATCTGATCAGTTCAGTGATGCACATACACTCAAAGGGCAGCCCCTAAAGCCCAGAGGGATCCAAAGAGTTCTGTTTTATGTCACACATATAAGCTGATGGAACAACTACAAAAGCTTTAGACAGTATTAGAGTAGCATGCTAACATTTTATCCTCATTTTTGCATTTTCTTCAATCTCTGTAAGAAAAATTGGCAGGTATGGACAGTGGGTTTATAGTTCTCAACAGCTGCTATTTCAGAAGTAGGGTTTCTTTACGTGTAGTACAGGCAACATTCCTTCCCTCCACCAGAAAAAAAGCAGCAAGGAAGCAATGCAACTGAAAATGTGATATCCCTCCCTAAACTGGAGTGACCTAGGAGTCGGGCTGCCCCTGGCACAGCTCTCCATCTCTATTAACCAACCATCAGCACTCGACTTGCACAGGATCTCAGCATCTGCTTGCACCCTCTGTACTAGCAGAGACACATTCCCAAATTAACAACTCCCTTAAGTGAGATCCCCATTACGAAGGTTAGTTAAATAACTTAAAGGAACTTCTAATTTAACTCCTGCTTCTTTTAAATAAATGGAAAGGTGCATGACCTTTGCTCTTGGAAACCCAGACTTTTGTCCCCTCTGCTACCACTGTTTTCCCTTGAATCTCTGTGGAATTTGTTTGCATCAATCACAAACAAATAGACATAAAGGCTCTACTTTTTTTTTAAGTTCTACAACTGATGTAAAAATAAAAATTACAGAGCTAAAAATATGATAATGCTTAATTTGATTTTTTTTACAACCCTTTCTGATGGCAGCACCAATCCAGATGTACTACTTCTGCACACAATTTCTCTAGTTCCAAGGACAAAATGTGTATCTCCTATATTTAGCTGGGAGACATTATCTTGATTAAATTTATGGAGAGAAAGAAGGAATCTTCCTTACACAAAAATACAGAAAACAGTGAAGGGAAAATGAGAACTCAGGGGGAAAAAATCACTTGCAAGCTGTGCAGGGGTTAGTTAAATATAAAAGCATGCTTAGAAACCAGCACTCAGCCAAGCAGGCGCCTAGCAACAAAATGCTGCATGCGATGTGTTTTTAAATGGGAGAGAAACTCTGCAGTTGTGTTGTTGGTAAGCGAAACAAGAATTCCTGTATGAAACATTATCTTGCTACTGGTCTATCAAATGCCAGAAGACCAAGGGATGCTCCTGTGGCATCACACTGAATTGCTAAATTCTCCACTTCCTGCTACATTTTTATAGCAGCTGTACCTTCTCTACAGCCAGAGATACATTTTCCTTTTCTTCATGGGTTTTGTCCATAAAAGCAGAAAAGTATTTAAATGAACTGACGTTATAAAATGGTGATGCTTAAGTGGCTGCAACACTTCAAACCTTACTCGCACCATGAATGGGTGAAGATGGCACTCAAGATACATGCTGCGTTTCAGTGCCGTGTGTAAAAAAACCACCTTGAAGTGTAAGCCAAGAACGTCTCCACAGTTAACATGTCCCTGGGATAACTCCACATCAGTGCCCACAACTTGGGGGAGCGTAGCAGAGGCTTAATTGGCCCCTTCCTTATTTTTCAACTTGATGTCCTGAAGAAAGATGCATGACTGAACCTGCAGTTAATCACTGTAATTATGGACACTTTATAGTTCTGTATATTGAATAGCATAAAATTATTTCCACGCTGACAAAATAATGTATAGCTTCGTATACATGTACTAGCTGGAATTAAGAGCTCACATCTACATTAAGAGACGTACGGCCATTAAAACACATACAATGATGGAAATAAAATAAGATAAAGAACAAAGGAAATTCTGTGGAAAAGGCTATTAGGTACTTGTTAGTAATAAATGTCAATTCATGTACATTTGTTCTCAAAAAAAAGTGAGAACTTGCCAAATGTAAAAGACTGTGCCATGAAATCCCAAAAGAAACAAAGATTAATGTAAGAAATTCTTCTGACATACAAGATTAGAGTTAAGCTATCAGGGTACATAAACTGTCACAATCTAATAAATATAAACCAAAAATACATGCTTGAAGTTGTCTAAAAATATCGCAGTGTCAGTCATAATGAAAATGGAAAATAAAAATGGGAAGGAAAAAAAAGGCACCAACCCACCAAGTAAGATAGGGTCCAAAACAACATCTTGCAACTTAAGCTATCCAACAGTAGCATATAAATGCCACCTGCGAAGCCCTTCTTTTCCACTTTCATGTTATAAAAGCATATTTCATCAATTTCTCACACAATTTGGGGGATATTTTGCCTAGCATAACTGTTAAGACTGTTAGGTTTTCTCACAGATGGAATATCCGACGGCACCATTTCCAATGTCAGTGGGAGAGGTCTAGAGAAGTAACTTAGCAAGTGGAGTGGTTTTAGCTACAACCTGTGCAGCTCTGCTGTAAAAGCTGTATTTGAGCAGGAATGGAAGAGCAACCTTTGTCTGGGCCACAGCAATAAACCACATTCTCTGAATCCCATTCTGAAACCCTTTTCTTGTGGCAGAGTACTTAGAGAAGCCAAACACGCATTAGACCACTTCACAGGTATATGCAGCAGCCTATGAAGCATTTAAAGAATGCTCATCAAGAATGGATTTAAAAGCAGCCCAGGTCTTCTTTACATTTGCAAAGAAGTCAGTAAGTTTACAGGGAACTACTGTGAAAATCTGGCTATCCAGATGAAAAATGGAGCAGTCACTTTTTAAAAGAATGAGTTCTGGTTACACCAGCTTGACAATCATGAACTACTGCACAAATTTATTTATTAAGATTATTGAAAAAAATCTACTTCTTCTGCATAAAGAGAAATATTTATCCAAAAATATAACTGCTACAGCAGTTCTAACTCCATTTAACCCCTTTTTGATAGAGATTTCAAGCCATAACAACTATTATACCAATTAATTTTGTGTGTGCATGTGCACTGAGGATGCCTAACCTTCCGTTTACACATAGACAGATACACAGACATCCACACGTGTTGCTTGCTCCCACCACTGACATTCTGTCTATGGAACATTGTATTTCTCCTGCATAATGTTATTACATCTTTTACTGACGTCAATAATCTTGTTTTTCAAGGACAGTAATATCTTTTGGCTATTTTTACCTACTAGTAGGAATTTGCAAATATTAATTGAAGTCTATGATCCTTTAGCATAATAGTTTCCAGAACATGCAGAAAGGAACATCACAACTTCTCCTATAAATAATGTCAGGCCAAGAACAAATATGAATTTAAGCTAGTATTTCAGTTGTTCTTACCATGTTTCTTTACTCCACAAATTAGTAAAAGAAGGAGCTATAATAAAACAATTCTACTTCACCCTTTTTCATGTCGTCAACTTTATTTGACCTGGAAGAGCATAAGAAGTGTTTTGGAAAATGTGCAGGAAAGCAAAAATGATTAAATGATATTTTCTGATCTTTCAAAATGCAACATGTGAAGGCAGCAAATTGGGTAAGGAAAGTGAAGTTTCTTATTCTCTCATCTCTGCCCCTCTGCAGCTCAACTCTGCTTTCATACCCTGACACTGACAAAGATGGACAGTGGTGGTGCAAAAAGCATAAAAGCATTTATTTATTTAGCTGCGGGCCAGTCTAAAACACTGCAGACTTCTCCAAAACACCTTGTTTCACTTCGCTTCCCACCACCACTTCATTTATCTCTTTCCCTGTTGCTTCTGGACCATGTCTACATGTTCTACTGATCCCCCTCTTACAAGGTATCAAGGCAGACCACCTCCTACATCCAGCCCACACAACCATTTTTTTCTCTCCTCTTTTTGGAAATCTCCCAGTGAAATTCCTTTCCTCTTTGGTTTCTTTCCCTTCTTGCCATTCTTCAGACAATGAAATCTGTCGGAGGCTGCAGAAACCTGTGGCAGCAAAGGAAGCTACTCCTGAGGCTACATCAGATACAGTACCTCTGGTGGCTGGAGAAGCTGATGAGGAACTGAGTCATTCATTCAGGTCCTACGAAATCAATGAAGGCCTTTATACCAGCCTGAGTGGGGAACAAAACATAACCCATCTCCTCCTCCTTCCCTAATGCCTTGCTCTAAACTAACAGGTTATTTTCCCTCAGGGATCCATTTAACTGGAATGTCCTGCTGCCACCCGCCAGCCTAACCTGTCTATATAAAAGATGCATTTATTATAACATCTGAGACATAAGAGTGACCAATAACTTTTTAATGAGCACGCAAATGAGAACAGCAAAACCCCATCGTATCATAGATGAAGAGCTCTTTTGTACAGTGATAATTGGAGTTTTTCTTGTCAATACAGTCATTTGTCCAATTTAATGTTCACCCAATGAGCTTAATGCATTTATAATTGAATCTTCAACTGCTTGGCTATGAATAAAGGATTAGGCCTGATGCAAAAGGTCACGCTGACCTTGAGAGCTATCAAGTTACAAGACATTTTAGCAATGGAATAAACAATTCAAATATGTCTTGGGCAGTAAAAAAGGTCCTAACAATGGAGCAAATCAGACAATCAAATGACATTTCGTTGTACTAAAAAAAAGTTTATCTTGTCTTTTACAGCTGTGTTAACGCAGTGATTTTTATGTACTCTCTGTCAACTCAGCAACACAGTTTATCAATTATAACTATTTCTTTCCAGCAGTTTCCATCAGGTGAAATTTGTAAACCAAAAATACAAATCTTCAGCAATGCACATAAAGAATACTTGCCTCATTACTAAACGACATCACCTACAATATCTTTATATAAACATGATTGTATCTTTTACTTCTAAGTCTTCTGTAAATTAAAAGGTAAATAAAAATCCATTTAGAAATTGGAATTTCTAAGAATTCTTTTGCAGGAGAAATAAGCTTCACACATACGTCTTAAAGCCAATTCCAGTTGGAGAAGTGGACCCTATACCTACCTATAGATTGTTTCAGTGATGCATTTCTGAATATAGCAGGGAAAGAATCCCAGAAGCAACGAGAAGGTCAGCTTTTGGTAAACTCTGCAAATACTGCAAGTTACAAAATACCATAGCTCCACTCCTACATAAAATCACTATTTCTTTTTTTTCCTTCAGACTACTTTCTGGCAGCTGTTGACAAAAACTGACTTTTTAATGGCCTGCATAGCCTTTGCTAATAAAATTTACCATAGATATAACACCCATGTAACACACATCACTGACAAATGACAGTCCCCTCTGAGTTAAGATCACTGCTCCAATAATCCTTTACGCTCTTCACAACACCATCAAAATACATTTATTTATTCATAAGTTTCAAATGAAGATTAACACTTATCCAAATGAAGTTTGAAGATGGATGACGTGCTTTTCCTTATAATTTTCAAGATAAACCAAACCAGCAGATCACAACACTAAGTGCCGATCGCAGCAATGCTCTTGTGGCAGGCTTCGTTGGACTTAAATGGATACTTAGAAAGTTTAGCCTCAAAAGTCACACAAAATTACAGCCTCACAAATCACAAGCAACTGAAGGACAGCCAAAATAAAATACTGAAACGAAGCCATTCTGGTCTGTCTAACCAAATGACTGGAAACGTAACAGGGATGGCATCTGATAAAGACATTTAAGGAAGCTCTGCCAAAGTGTCCTGGGGCTCTGTTTGGCAAACAGCTCCTTTGTACCTGCCCCTGGGTGACTCAAGAAGCTTTGGGTATGTCTACACGGCTACTGCAGGGTATTCAACACCGTTAGATTAACAGCCAGTCTTGGCATGGTCAGCAGCGGTGCCTTCTGAAATCAGGGTAGATTTATCAACCTCTCAATTTTTCGAAGGAAAGAACAGAACTTCTGTGACAAGTGCTGTGGGTAGGTCTACAGTCTTTCAATTCCTGCCAGGAATTTTCTCAAAGGTATTCTATTTTTATTTTTGCAGAAAGAAGAAAAGAAGACAGTCATGTGAAATGATTTCACACACTCCCTCTGCGATATGGAGATGGCAAGGTAGGAGGAGGAAACCACAGCAAGCGGCATGTGTTTGTCTGGAGGGCAAGGCAGCGAAGAGCAGATACGAGAAAAGCATACTCATATCTAAACCAAAAGCAAAAACTTTTACAATGCTGTGAGATACAGGAACATCATCTTGTCATGAGATAGCAAAAAGCAGCACCGAAGCAGCTTGCACACAGAAACACACTGCAGCATGGCTGCCTTAGACTAGGAAGTGATGGCTTTGCTCAAGCATCATCGGTAGCAGTGGGATTTATAAAACCATGGAACAGCAGACATGCGTACTTAGCTGTATCATGGTAGCTCTGATTCCTAAAATCTGGGAAGTAAGCACAAATTTGAACCTGTTTTATATTTCCTTTACTTAATCTATCAAGAATATTGACATATACTTTAGACCATTTGACAAGGTTGGCCAAGTTGGTCATTTCTAAAAGAGTATTGAAGACTTGATATTAAACTCTATTCTGTTTACCTACCCAAGTAATTCCATGGACCTCTGTAGAACTAGTCAGGTAAGCTGAATATAATTGTGCCATAAAAATCTAAATCCTACTGTTTTCTGGTGTTTATGACCAGGAAATTTGCAATAATTTTCTTCAATACTAGTAGACTTATTCGGAACCTGAATTATAAAAGCAATTTTCAATAATGTACTGGGTGTGTGAACAAGCCTTTTCCATAATAACACCACTTATTTAAGAGGGATGATACTTCACAGAACACAATCTCATTTGAAGAGTTCTTATTATAGTAACTCCTCTATAACTGGAGCATTAAATAAGTTCTACTGTGTTATTAAAAAGTCTTGAAAATACTCTTTGAAGTTACTTAAAGTTACATTATGGCTCTATCACTTCTTTTAGAAGAAATGAGACCTGGGAATCGGGGAGAGGCATAGCATTACAATGTCGGCATGTCAGCTATGCTGCAGACAACTGTGCCACGGCAAGCAAACACCAAACCCCCTTCCTGTCTAACACCCTTTCCCACATGCAAAGCATCGCTGAAGACATAACAAACCTGGCTTGTTTCCTTCCAGGACTATTCAAACCTCTTCTGACCATGCAATATGAGACCCGGTCCTTTGTGCACATTGCTGCACTGCCTTCTGCGGCCTTCAGGGGAACCTTCCGCCTGTGAAGCAAGGGAAGGAGGCCAGGAGGAGAGATCCTTCCCTAAAAATGTCTGATTTTTTCTTATTAGCTTTATTTTTCATATTGCTTTTGATATGGTTGAGGAGAGACTGATGACATTTTTTGTTTTAAATCTTACCAGCTGCTGAAATGTCATGCTGCACATCAGCATTCAGACAGCAAGATGAAGAAGACTGACCCCAACCTCTCCATTAAATGTATATCAGTCACAGAAACTTGACTTCTGCCCTTCAAATGTAAGTTCTTCAGAAAATCAATCACATTAAGTATCATTCATAAAAGTACCTATAAGGAAGTAGCTAAACCAAATAAAGAAAATCTCTGCGTTCTGCTCACTTGCATCCTACCAGCTTATCCAAGAATTTATTTCACGTGGAGTTAAAAAAAACCCCAAACCCAAACTGAGACAGGAATGCTATCGCAGATGACTCAAGGTTTAACGAAAATTCAGTTGGTGATGTATGTGCAGCAGTGTTATGAATGTTATGAAGATATGCTCATAAATAAAAGAAGCGAGAAGGTTATTTTCCACTGAAGAGCAATGGGAGATGGCCAGATTTCAGCATGCTAAGGGAGTTTTTCAACCTGCAGATAGTACTTGCAATTTGTGTTCCTACTGACTGTGCAACTTCCCCATACGCTCTACATGGAGAAACTCTCCTCAACTAATTGGCACCATTTTAAACCCTCAAGAGTGAAAGCCTGATTTTAACAGAGTTGTATAATTCTTCCCAATGGAACTTTTCAGCTTCGGTCTCTCTATGTATCACCTAAAGACCATGATTTTGTTGTTTGAAACCCCATGGTCTCACTAAGAAATCTCAAGCTTTGTTCAGGAAGTTGAGAGCGTAAAAATCAACGCATGTAGAACCTTGGAAATTTAGACAATAGGTATTTTATGTTCTCAGTTTTCTCATCTGGAGTGGGAAGTAGGACTATTTTTGTGCCTCACTGGATAATGCTGATAACTTTAAGTCTCCAGTTGCAGTGCATAAATGAATCAATAACTTTATTTCAAACTTGCAAGCATGTCCCACTAAGTTTTAAAATCAAATTCTTCTTCATGTCTGGCTTCCTGACAGTGGTAATGCATCACATGTCCCTCTGCTATGAGCAGACAGTGAAAATTCAAGTGAAATTTTTGTCCCAGGATAGCCCAGACAAGGCACTAACTGCAATATTGTATTCTCTGGGTAAAGCTTCACAATTTCAATGTTCACAGATTTCCCTATGTGTAAGCACGCAACTGACAGCTTTGCAAAATTAACTCATGTCAATTTTCCACCAAATACCATGATTAGTCAACACAAAAGGCAACAACATTTACATCCTTTACATTGTAAATCTAAACAAAGGTCAGCAAGACTGACACACTTTGCAATTACAACTGAAAAGCTCTAATATGTTAAATGTAACGTTTCCCAAAATTGTGGCTAGCCAACTCCAAAATAAACTCCACGTGAGATGTGAAGGCACCTCACTTCAGTGTGTTTTTGATGCACACAAGCATTAAGTTTAATTTCCACACGGGCCAGAAACAATTTAACGCATTTACTGGCTGCTTAGAAGCAGGGAAACTTAAAATATAGTTCAGAAGTGAAACCATCACTACATAATCTGGCAAACTATGTTGTATAATCTGTTATTAAACAAAGAAAAGTTTTGCCAAGATAATTAAAATTATTACTAATGGAAACCATCCCCACTGCCTGTTCTTATACTGTCAAATCAGCAAAATAAACAATCTACTTAGAGGAATGTATGAAGCACCCAAGGCCCTTTGCAAGTGGGAAAGTAGTCAGTGGGGGGACATAGTGCCAAATGAGAAGAGTATTTCTCTCGCCTCAGTTTGCAGGCAGCGGGCCTACCAGCTTCCCCAGCGCATCGCAGCTCCCCGCACAGTGAGCAATTAAGTGCAAGCCTGCTCTGGCTCACCAGTTGTGGTAATCAGTATATAAACTAGTCATTAACTATTTCATAATACGTATCATACCGTAAAAATGAAAGCAACGTGTGCACAGGGTCACAGGAAACAAAGCAGATGGTGGTACCTTCTCAGGCACAGGCAACTCTTTAAAAGAGCTAACGCAGCAACAGCATATGGTGAATTCAGCTGGAAAATGGGCAATTACTCCTGGTTTTGCATACTGGAGGTATTCTGTAGAACTAACCTTCCCAATCTTAGTACTGCCAAAATAATTACTTTTCACTAACCTCTTAGCATTTTCATGGCTCTGCTGTTGACAGTGTCTTAGATAAATGGCACGGTGGACAAAGAAACAACCAGATGTTAATTTGAGCTACAAAGCTGTGTTCAAGGACAGTTGCTCACCTTCCCTCTCTCTCATCAATTTTATTTTAAAGTCTAAATCAGAGAAACAAAAATGGGGAAACAGAAGTGCTGGATCCAGCTTTTTCTCATCATAAACACCCATAGTCAAATAAATCTGTACTTCATTAACGGTCTCGACATTTTCAACCAGAGCCCCTACGTTCAGACTATTTCTCTCAAAAGGTATCTATTTCATTCAGTGGACTTTGTAGGAAACCCCAAACACATAAATCCATCTGTATG
Source organism: Aviceda cuculoides (assembly GCA_035590195.1). Lineage (NCBI taxonomy): Eukaryota > Metazoa > Chordata > Aves > Accipitriformes > Accipitridae > Aviceda > Aviceda cuculoides. The sequence goes on along the minus strand of JAVJGG010000082.1, from coordinate 14,301,050 downwards.
GAAAACGGTGTTATACCAGTGGGCTATTTTTTTGGCCTAATAGCAGAAGAAATTAAAAATGAATAATTTTATTATATTATCTGGTAACCTCTAACCTCACTGAAACTATTGCTCCAGAAATATTTTTTTCCTAAGGTATAATTTCATAACAAATTAAGTTTAAACAGCTTGATTCATTTTAGCAGACCAAACCTCCATGTTCAGATCAGTCAATGGTGAAATAATCTATCTAATAAACTGAGACTGCAAAGACAAAGTAGTTCAATTTTCTATATGAAAATTTAATATATACATATTCTTACATTTTTCCTCCAGTCAAGATGGAAAAAGAATCAGATTTCCCTAACTCCCACCAAACAGCAATTCTGATATCTGACTAACTTTTAAAAGACAATCCTAATCCAGTTTTCTCCCAGTTCATCTGCCACAGTAAACCTGTAGCAAATTGATCTAAGTAAATGCATGGCAGATTTTTGAGAGTTACTTCCTCGAAACGTTTCCCTAAACCAACATGGTTAATGACCAATCTGCAGCAGTATCTTCTGAACAGACTGTGCCACCTATTTGTTTTTAAATTCTCAGATGTCCTCTTCCTTCAGAAGGATGTTTTCCTACCGTTGAGAAACAACCACTTCCTAATGATGGGGATGGTGGAATACAGAGTATGTTTGTTTGATTTGCAGGTGCCATGAAGCCCAAAGGGATGGCGAGTGCCCCGAAGAGTGGAGCAGACTCAAACCCATCTTTAGTAACTAGGGGTATGGTCTGGAGTGATAGGGTGCTACTCATGGGGCACCAAAAAAGTAATACATTTAGGCTTGACAATCGCACGAATACAGGATGGGAAAAAATCTGTGGATCAGAACATTAGAGGTTATCATAATGCTGTGAAAAGACAGACAATATCTCTTTGTATGTGTCTATACAATAATGCATGTGCACGTAGCATGGCCTACGAGACTGAAAGCTGTGATCCCACTCAGCTCTAGTAAAAGGAGCTGGCTGGAAACCTGCATCTGCTTTTGGGCACTGCCTTCAAAGGAGATGGAGACCAAGTGGAGATAGACCCATGCACAATGTGAAGAACGAATCAAAGTCTAAAAGACATGGTCTGTAAAGGAAATGTGAGTTAACTGGGAGTCTCTAGCCTAAGGAGGAAAGACTTCAGCAACAGGGAAGGGTGCTGCAGAGAGGAAGGAACAGCACATTTTTCAGGTTCACTGGGGACAGAAAGGGAGGGATGAGCTAGCAGGGCAATTGGGAAGGTCCAGATGGGGCAGTAGGGAAAAAACCAAACATAGCAATGACAGCAAAGGATAGGTAAAGTTCATGGAGGAGTATGGAATCTTCAAGAAAATTTTGTTTTAGGGATATGGGAATGAGGATCTTCATTAAAGTTTTGTGGATGGACACTCACCTACAGGGTAGTTACACTAAAAAAAGAGCCACTCCAACCCAGAGTATGTTGTAAAATGCCACTTTCTTGACTGCCAAATCATCTGTTAGAAAACAGTGTGTACCCTATCTGTTTATACCTAATTGTCTACTTTCCTAAGATTAGCTTTTGTATGACACCAAGCTGAGGCTTTTAAAACCCTGTTCTTCTGTTATAGCTGCATATCTGAATCTGGGAAAATACATAAAACTGTCACTGTCTGATATGCTTTGTCCAAAAGTTATTTAAATAAAAAATGTCTTCTTATCCTTTTGGTGGATTTTCCCCCCCTCTCATATATATAGTTTTTATTGAATTTTCTGGATTTAATTCTTCATTAAAATCAAATAAGCAAAACAAACTGTGTCTTGTTAAATGTTCATTTTCAAAACATGGAAAATGTTTTGTAAATGTTTCCTAAGAAGCCAAGTAATGCTTGTTTCACATTTCTTTTTAATTCTGATATATCAAACAAACTTCATAAATACCCCAACAAAATATATATGCCAGCATTAGTATGTTTGGAGGGCGGGAGTCTGTGCAGTTTGTGACTGGCAGAAGAGATTGCTCTGTTTGCAAGGGAACGACCCCACTTTGGAAGCCGGAGGAAGGATGGGATGCTGCCGTCGGCAGTGCAAGGGACACGGAGCTGACAGCTGTGGCTGTGTGGGAGTTGAGATGCACACAGCATGACAAGTTTTCTGGGCTGGGAGTGGGAAGAAGACACGGAGAGGAGGCAGTTCATGGGCAAACACGTGGGAAGAAAAGGAGAGACAAGGAGGAGGCTCTTCAAAGCCAACTGCTGAGAGCCTCTGTCCTGCTTCTGAATTGCAGAGGAGGTGAAAGCTTTCCCGGCTCCAAGCAGGCACACACATATACCCCCCAAACACCAGCCGGGATGCTTCTGAATGTAATAATAATGGCACCAATATAATAACCTGCACAAGACATACAAAAAAATTCTATCTACAAAAATCATGCTAGTTTACGTGAATGAAGGGCTTGGTGCAAGAGCACAAGTGATGCAGCAAATAAAGACTGCGGAGAAGGTGGGAGTTGGAAATGACAACCGTAAGGAGTCCTCAGCCCTCTCAACTGCACTGAGCCCAAAACCCTCAAATAAACTACAGCCCAATTGTGCCATGCCCTGGAAATAACACGGCTTTGAGAACAGCTGCCTCAGATAACACAATAGCTTTTGTGACTCACGACAGAAGCCTTAATGTTAACATTTCCTGCAGAACTACTGAGTGTGTCTTTTTGAACGAAGTGCTTATTACCAGGGACTTGTCGTCCCAAGATCAACTGTAACCTTGACATCTGCTCATTTTCTTTTAGAAAACTACCTTGCTTAGTTATTATATATTGAAAGCATTATGGTTACCAGTGGATAGAAGGGGTGCAAACTACCTAGAAAGTGCCACAAAGTGGTAATATTGAAGCTGCAGGACGCAATGCTGCTGAAGCAAAAAATAAATATTATTAGTACAGAGACCTTTAAGAAGCAGAAATTCTTGATCTCCCGAAGAAAATTATAAAGCAAGCCTTGCACAACTTCATTTTACAGAAAATTTCCATTAAATACATCCCTTCGCTTTTCACATTGCTTCGGCTGTCACTTGGTGAAGGCTGGAAAGGGAACGGATGTCTCTACCTGCTGCCAGGAAGAAGCAAGCGGCACAGTCTGGCCGGGCGAGGATGAACTGAACCTTCTCTCCTCCTCACCAGCAACCTCTGACAGCTGGTGACAACCAGAAGAGTTTTGCTGTACACAGCCACAATGAAATACCCTGCAGAGCTGCAGGCTGCTGAAGGTATTTCTAAAGCTTGTGCTAACGATACCCGTGTGTTTTTTTCCAAAACTCTCTTCATGCCATATGTGCCACTGAACTGATCCCCAGGAACACAGTCATCGGTGTATCTCTCTTCCCTGCAGCTAATGACCTCATGTTGGAAGGTCATTAGAAGCATTTAGGGCAGAAGGAAGCAACCCACCCGCCATCAGCCACTGCAGATCTCTCAGCACAGCCCAAGTGCTTTCTCTCTTGCTCCTTAATTGCACAACACAAAACCGCTACCAGGGGAGCAGTGGAGAAAATCAGACGAGGGCACACAAGCCAAGAGGTCGGGCACCTTCACAGCCAGTTTGCTGAGCTGTGCCTGCTGGCTCTCTCCTGGCTCTGCACATCTCGGCAGTGCATCTTTTGGTTTCTTCTCACATATGTATGGGATGCCCACCATGGAAGGGCTTCATCAAGGACTAGCTTTATAAACACGTAGTCCCAAGGACTAGTTTTATAAACACATACATCTCAACGCCTCCCTCTCCTCTCCCTCCCCCAGTCCTCACGCCTGCAGGAGCTATTATACAGTCTTCTGGGCTTTTTCTTCACATAAGGAGGTGCTAGAATAGGTGCAGAGGTGGTGAAAGGAATGGTGGCTCCTTCATAATGCCATAAGGTTTATGGAGATCAAGGAAAAAGTAATTTAGTCAGTGATTTATGGCTGAATGCTCCAAGGAGAGGAGCGGACTGGTGCTTTGTGTCCCAAAGGACACCAAGACTCTGGCTGTAAGCAGCCTGGAAGCCGTCTTGCAAATGAGTGGCTTTGGGAACAGAAAACACAGCACATGCTTCCCTATGGATTTAATACGACCACATACTCCAGGCTGTGGAAACTTGAAGGTCACTAGACAATATTAAGCATGCCGACACTTAGACGATAACATAAACCACAATTAAATGTATGTGAACTGAGGCCTTTAAATGCCTTGCAGGATATACCTTACCAACTGCAGGATGAATCCATGGCATCCTGTAGGGGTTTTTAAAAGACGTTTTAGAGCTTATTCCAGAATGATACCGTATGATACAGAACGTTACACACAGTTTTTCAGATTTAAATTAATTCAGACAATTTTAAATAAATGTGTAAATAAAGCGATACTGGGAACATCCTTGACAATCTTAATTACCCTGAAGTCAGACACAAAATATATGAAGGCATAAAAATGTCAAGATCAGTATCAAAAAAATAGGCTTTCTGTAGGCATTGTTTCCATGCATGCTATGCTCTGAAAGAATATCGCTATATTGCAAAGATGGTAAAGGCTCTAGCTCTGAGGTAGGAGAGACTCACCACAGTGGGAAGAGCAACGATTACAGAAAGAAAAGGGAAAAAAACACGGAGTGAAAATTCTCTGACTGTGTCTATGCTATCTCAATATGGATATTTTTCTGCCAACAAAAATTGAAAGGTGAACTCAGCTTTCCTTCCTCACCCTGTTACAAAATACCAATTCTTCTGCTCTTGGTTTCAGACGCTGTTTCTTTCTCGCGGCACCCTACAGCAATACCCTTCCGGCAGTTCTATCCCCAGCCCCGAATTTAGCCTCAGAGCTTCATCAGCTGAGTCGTTCTCACAGTTACTCTCACAGCCAGACTCAATGTCTTTTGCCCCTTCTCCAACATCCTTTCCAAAATCCTATAAGATCAATTGGCAAAAACAATTAACAAGCTCTTGTCTGGCTGCCAAACACTCCTGTAAGCCTTCCTCTTCCCTCTTCCTCCCCTTACTCAAAATGCTCTCAGCAAAACCTTCTCAGTTGCTCCTATGCCACTGCAACCTGATAATAAACAGTTTTGCCCCAAGACCCTGAACTACTGCCCTAGCTCACAACTGTAGTCTTGGGTATTCCTATAATCTCTTTTATTTTTACTTTATTTCCTCTCTCCCTCCTCTGTGCCTGTACTTCTTATTTCCTGCTTTCTTTGTGTACAACTTCAAGAGCAGAAAAGATCTGTTGTTCACGCATTGAGGAATACTGCTTCTGCAAAATACGCTATTTATAAGGACTGGAAGGCTTCTTTCTGATTAGCATTTTCAGGGAGTTTTTGGTGTCGCTGTTTTTCTTTCCAAAGATCTTTGAAAATTAGCTTAAAAAGACTACAAAAGCGAAACAGTTAAACAGAAATTACTTCAGAAAAAAACCCAAGCTCTTTGGAAATATTTTTCAAATATAGATGTGTGGCAAGCTCTGTTAACCCTCCAAGCAACTAAACAACCAATGAGCAGTGAATGCATTTTCTAGCTTTTGTGTTGGGGTGGGATAATTCATCCTGCCTTGATTTTAGGCACATAAGCTACGTTGCCTGTAGGTTATGTGCACTCTTTGACACATGGAGAGTGTATCCTTCCAGAATTAGGTAGTCTGAATTGCACCTTTCAGGACACATCGCTTTATCTAAGTACAGCGTGTGAATATCTGGAGTGTGTACTGAAATACAGAGCTCCTAAAGCATCCTCAATTGGCAAAGCTAAAAACAGACTACATGACCCTTGAGTCCCCATCTCCATTTAGGACAGTAGTTTTGAGCCTGTCTTATCTCAACAGTAAAAACGTCTCCCGCTTTTGAATAGGTTCTGGTCTTCTTTTTTGAGGTAGATATACAGAATGCTGATGATGCCAAAGAAAAAGATATCATCAATACCAGGTATTATACTGATGTTGCTGTTAACTGGTTGCACAGTGCTATGGGCTGGATGGTAATTGAGGGGAATGCTTTGGCAGGGACCTAGGGCTGTTAGTTTTGTGTCCTGGAAGAGCTACTGTTCTCCGGGAAGAATTTCTAAGAAAACAAAGTCAGAGCAACACTCAGGCTCTGTTTTCTTCTGAATTATCAGGCCAGTTATATGCAGTCAGCAGGTCAGGAATCTGGCCCATGCATTAGCAGCAGAGGCAGTGAAAGGCTGACTTTCCTCTGATATTTGACCCTACATAACGTATAAAATTTATGTTTATTTTCCTTTGCTGACACAGAGCCTAGTAAGATATTTGTGTCCTGTTTACATAACTGCAACAATAGAAATTCAAGTAAAACCACAGGTTTTGCTAACAGATAATAAACTCGGAGCTTACTCTATTCCACTTTCTAGCAACTGGACAACAGGCAGCAGCTAGATTTGAATAGCCACAAAGCACTAATAAGAAGTTGGCATTTAGTCTCGAAAACACAGGGAAAGACCCCTCTCTGTTACAAACAGCAGAGCACAAATGGATTTTCACCAGCCAGAGGGATGATAAGCTTCCCAGCCTACAGATCTGCCTTAGCATTGTTCCTTCATTGCCAGTAAGAGTGGGCAACAAGTCACTGCTTCCCTTTATTACCTAATTGGAAAGGGATGGCACCGTAAAGGGAATAATCGTATGGCAGTGTCAGGATATGACACTTTAATTAAGGGGATACGAGTCCCTCAAAGCAGCGGTTCCTCCCCACAGAGCGTTCCTAAAATGTACCTGGTGTCAAATCCTGCCACATCGATGGTGGGTTCGTTCATTATTTGTAGCAGCTTTTAAGGAGCTTGGAAATAAAACGCACATTTCTCTACTTGTTCTAAATCCTTCTTCACCTGGCAAAAATGGATCAATTTTCCTACCACTTTTACTCGTAAAAGTACTATTTTGTTCGAATTTACAGACTGTGACTGTTGTGTTTTTATCGTGGGGACTGTGGGAAGTCCAGAGCTCTCAGCAATATTGTCATAGCTTAAACTGAGCCCTGAGAGGTCTCTGGGCTTCCAGACAAATGCCTTATCAGGATATTATTGCCATTCTTAAAAGCAAAAGAAAACAAAATTACTTGTTAGTACTTTTCTGAAAAAAAAAAAAAAAAAAAAAACATATGAAGCTTAACATGACATTTCATTAATATTACTTGTACTGTATATATTCCAAGTATTACAAGCTCATTAAGGAATCACCAAGCAAAGTAATTCTTTAGGGATTTTTTTGTTGTTTTGTTTTGTTCTCTAAACAGTATAAATTAATATGAAGATCATTCTTTGCATTTCTGGATTTCTTTGTCTTTTTAGTTTGTAAATAAAACATCAGAAGTCGGAATTAAAACAAAGAACAACCTTTATATATTTTTTATACGCCCATTAACTATGTTGTGTTCTTGATTCCTGAGGACCAAAGTACTACTCTCCAAAAAGTGCTTTTAAAACCAAGATATTATCAGTTAATCAGATGGAATAAACAACTTCACGGAAAGCTCTGCCTCATGCTCAAAACTCTTGACTGCACTGGAATAAGAAAATAAATGAGAAATCAAGAGTTTTAAGATTAAGGTCAGTGAAATTCTTCTACTGGCCTCATACCAGTTGACTATAATGGACTTCAGTGACAGGACAGCTGTTGATAAAGCTCGTAAGAGCATGGTCAGCCATGGAGTAAGCAGGACCTATTTTAACAGGAGCTGACCACACTCAAACGGAAACAATTTCTCATACCTCCTCCATCTGCAGTATGGGGCTGCCATCAAGCAAATTCCAGAAATAAAAGAGAAATAGGGAAAAATTTCAGTACATGCAAAATTTCAAGAAAATTAAAAGACCTTTATACAATTTAAGAAACAATATTTCAAAATCTAGACATGGACTACCAGAACAGTAAAAATACTGAAATATTTACATCATTTTAGGTAACTTCTTTTCTATGACTCACTGATAGGAAAAAAATCCAACTATTTGATTTAGATTAAAAAAAAGAAAGTTCTGTTTAAAACAAAAAAGCACTAAACTGTATTTCCCTTCTCCAGAAATGCAAATGGCAAAATCAAAGAGCTATTCTCTAAAAGATTTGTTTTCTTTCTTACTGGTGTTTGTGTGACTCAGCTAGCACTAAAGGCAGTCTCCAAAATGCCTGCAAATGGTGACCAAAAAGCTGCACATGCCAAATACTAACTTACAGCTGAGTAGTTTCCAGGGTGGGATGCTACCACTCCTCTGAAAAATGTTTAGGGAACCACAAGTGAAGGAAGTTGGAAATCACCAGCAAACCTAAAAGCCACCCATTCACATGCGATCAAATCCACATTTTGGTTATCAAAGGAGTTAAGTTTCAGAAAGTCCCCTGCCCCTTCGCCTACCAGAGAGAGGCTTTCTGAGGCATTTAACTAAGAATGAGCAGCATGTTTTATTTATTTCTTCAAAACTCTCCATAGTTTTCGCTCCATGCTCTGAAAAACAATCCACAGTTTTATGCCACGGGGCCAGGATTGAGCTAAAGCATAACAGTCCAGAAAACAATATTGATGGTGCGGCACACACAGGAATAGCAGATGATGATACAGTTTAGACAGGAGGAAAATAACAGTAGAATTGAAACGACAGGCAGAATTTTAAGTGGGCTGAATACAATATCTGAAACCACTTTTATGCCATCTCTTCAAAATATTCTTTAAGATGCTTCGGTTCAGGTCTATACTGTAACATTTAAAACTAAATCAATGTGTGTATGAAACTGCTTCGAAGTATGTTACTTCTTTCATTGTCCCTTTTACTGCTATCCTTCTTGAAAGCTTGCAAAATAAACCAAACTGAAACCATTGCACAAGGAAGAAATATTTATGATGGATGATTTTCAAATATTATGATATGAGCTTATAAGAACAATTCTGTTCATTTCTTGGGAGAAAGATAAACATGGCTTGGGGAAAAAAAAAAAAAAAAAAAAAAAAAAAGAAATTTATTTTTGCACTTCATCCAAACGTAGTATCTCCAGCAACACTGCCCACAGCCCCATGCTGACACAAGGCTAATGTTTAAAGCTAGATCATGTATGATGATCTATATTTTATAATTTCACAGGTCAGGATTTAGCCTATGACTTAGGTCACACAAATCCATGACTGTATCTAGAGTGCTTTTACATTTGCTGGGGGAGGGATCTCAGGGAACAAGGGTATTATTTCTTTTACGTTGTGTGAAGATTTAATAGTATTATAGCTATGACAGATATGAGGGATGCAAGGTCTGCAAGGACAGTAAAATCTTTTATTAGAATAATTAAGGCAGTTGGAAAAGATATAAATTTCTGATACAACACTTTTGCATTGTGCCATCTAAGTATTCCTTTAAAAATGTGTCTAGATGATTACAGCTTTCCAACAAGGGAGAAATTGCCTCATTATCGGTAAAATATTCAAAGTTATGATATATACAGGATTGTCAAATATGGGAAAATCTAGAAAGGAGGGGTGAAGGAAAAAGAGAAAATTATAGATTTCAGCTAACAGATTTTCAGTTCAAACTTCCCTGGCAAAGTAAGACAGATAAAAATTTGCACGTTGTCAAAGAAATCACACACAGCTACAAGAAAATGCAAGGTAAGACCATGGCTAAACCTCTGTGTGCGTGCATCAGGGGGCCAAATCCTGTTGAACCACACCATAAAGTCCCTACAAGTGGAAAACCTGCTGTTATACAGACCAGCCCACAGTTACTGGGGCACTTCTGTGCAAACCCAGAGACATGCTCCCACCCGCCAGCTCCGGCTGAAGTTGCTCACCTGGTAGAAGAGCAGCCTGCTCTAGCAGAAACCCCTTCTTCTGGCACTGGGAGCCAGGCAAAACCACCTTGCTGTTTTCTTCCTTTTCCCACAACCCTCATTATCACGACCGACGTAATTCATAAGAAACGGGTTGTGACAACGGCTCTAAGCAACAGCTTTCTCTTCAGAAGAATAAAATATTACAAAGAACTAAATCCAGCTCAACTTCTTTGGTTATTTGGCTCTAAAATATAGAACAATCCACATACGTTCATTTTAAAAATGCATAAATGCTACTTCCTAGTTCCCAGGAGTTATTTCTTCTTTCAAATGATTTCACAAATTCCTAAGAAATTAGCTTAATTTCTTCCTGCACTAAAAGTGCAAAGATTCCCTCTTAATTACTTATCTATATATTAGTTGGAAGTATTTCTAACCACACAAGATTATTCGAAGCTCTGAAACTATTCAGCCACCAGAACTTAATTCATTTAATGATTACATGCAAAACTGAACCTTTGAACCATTTCAATCAATTAGCTTTCAGTTGTTGTTTAGCAGCCCTGTAATAACTACAAATATTTTCCTAAATTGTGGTAAAGCTGAACTGCAATGTGTAATCTGGAGTTCAGTTTCTCCACAAAGAACATTTAAGTATCGTTGGCACGAGTGTTTTTATAATATTGTCTTCTGAGCGATTCTTCAGAATTATTTTTAGATTTGACAGTATTTACGGAAAGCTCCATACATCTGAGTTTTGTGGACACTGAAAGTATTCACCAATTCATATTAAATTCGAATAGGCGAGGGCCAGACCTTCAGCCAGCATAACTCAACACAGCTCTATTGATTACATGACTGCTCATGTATCTGGCAAACAAATACAGAAAAAGCATGCTGAAGACCTCTTATTCTGCTTTCTCAGGAACATTGGGTCATTTTGTTTTCCACAAGCTTCAGATTTTCAAACATTTCAGTACAAAGGGATTAAAAAAGCAGAATTAATTTTCACATAACTTACTTGACCAGACTGATAACTCACACCAGTTACAACTACATAACCTCTGCCACCTGCCCACAGCTGAAGTTTAAAAAAAAAAAAGGAGAGAGAGAGAATAAATGACAAACTATCCTGTTTAGATGTATCCAATATCTTCAGTAACAAATACTGCCTGGAAAATCTATAGCATTTTCAGTAAGGAAGCATACATATAAGGTGTACACTTGCTTATATCTTCTGATATCAGTGGCTCTAGGTTTCAAAAAAGAGCTCTATCAGTAGTAATAAAAAAGGTGAAAGAGTTTAAAATTCAGACTGTAAATTTTGAAGGTGGCAAAAAAACCACTGGCAGATGCTTCATCCGACCTTGTTGCTTACACAATGCCAAAAGATGTTCTACAAGAGATGACCCTATTTTCCATAATTAAGATCTTCAAATTAGAAACCTACGTGCAAGAAATTACTTCCAAACCAAATCCAAACCATCAAATTTCATAGCATGCTTTCTGAAAATCTGCATCCCAACAACAGGTATAAAGCACGTGGAAAAAAAAATACATTGTTTGAGAGGCACCTAAAATGGAAAGTTTGTACCTACTCAGAATTCAGACATCTGAAGTTTTGGATCAATGAATATGGTGACAGCTGCTAGTTAGGTGAATCCTGCAGTGACAATTACCAGATTTGGCGTCCTACCCCACACAAACCTTAACAGACCCAGGAAAGTCTCTTTTTCCCATATAATTTGCCGGGAGAGGGATTGACTAAGTCATATTTTGGTGCTTATCTTTGCAACGTCTGCTTCTGAAGTGTTCATAAAATTACCATTTGATGCCAGCTTGCCAAAATCCTGGATCAACATAAATACCTGCACAACCTTCAAAATTAAACTCCACTGGGCTGAGAGAGTAATTTATTTCCTTCACATAGGAAATGAGGAGATATTTTTGAACTTTGGGGAGAACTTCAAGTTTTAAGCTTCAGTAATTCAGGATAATTCTTCTCCCCTTTATTGCAAGCAAGCCATTCTCCTCTTCACTGCAGAATTGCTTAACCAAGACTCATTTAATTCTTTAAGGGTTGCAGTTTCGATCATGTATCATAATGGCTATGGAAACAGCTTGAAGGAGTCATTTTGAAGAGACATGGGAGTTTTAAAAAGGATAATTCATAGATTATTTAAACTATAGTAAATAGATGAGTAGACCAGGCAATTTTTAATAAGACAGAAGGGTAAGGCAGCATGAAGAACTTAACACAACGTTGAGCATACAAGGGATGTTAAATCATTATGTTCCTGTTCTGCACGTCCAAGATGAAGACTACTCCTCTCTTTCAAGACTGTCAACTGTAAATCTATTTACTTAGAATGGCTCTGTGTTGAAGGACCATTCTGAACATCAGATACATGTTAAATTCAAAAGATAGCTGAATCAGCAACTGCAGAGCAGGAGCATATGGTGAATGTGATGAAAAAAATACCTGGTACCAATAAAACTTCTTAGAAGATCTACAGCAAAACAGTTTAACAGAATTCAGTGGTACAATACTGATTTGAAACACACAAATAAGAAAAGAGTCCAAATTAGCTATGTGAAGTTTTCATATAAAATAAATATGGTCTCCGAACTACCATGGCAGGGTTCATTGCTTTGCTTTAAAAAAAAAAAACAAAAACTATCTCCTTCCCAATTTTAATATTTTTACATTGTGTGCCATTTTGTACCTTAGCAGAGAGTGCCAGTTAATTTTCAAAAATATTTATCATTCTTTCTGTTGTCACTCATTTCTTTCCCCCAGTAAAACTTCATTACGGTTATTAAACAATGGAAAATTTGTATTTGCCCCTCTGCTGTAGCACTGTATTCTGGCAAAATGTGAAATGCATCTGTTTGCTACTAGTAGTATTTTGATATTCAAGGGGAGCGAGAACTGCAGATTTAGTATTTAAATCATGTAACAAAAGCAGAAGAAGCCTATGTAATTACATGACTTAGTCCTTATTACTATATTGTCTCATCCTCTTCTACAAATCTATTTTGTTTTGTATCATTGAAACACAAGAGTCCAAGCACTAGATTCAAACTTTAATTGTTCTCAGTAAAGAAACTTGTATCAAAAGAAAATAAAGGCAAGAGGCAAAATGGCATCAGGATGATGTGTCTTTCGGCCTCAACACAGCAAATCTCTTAAGCCTGAATGAATTCTTGATCCTTTTCTATAAAATACATTTATTATTCTTAGCCTGTGTTAGGAGTGGCACTTTCCTATTACAATAAACTTTCCCAACGGTGGTACTGGCTTTGTAATTCTAATTCTGCCTTGAAGGACTGCTGCCTTTCTGTTGACAGATTTTATTTTTTAATCTCTACAAATATGACCAAATGCTGACCAAAGATTTTCACTTAAAAATTATAGTTTAAGCGAAATTATGTATTATAGTTCATCTATCTAGATATATGCCTACTTTGAGAAGGAACAAACTGTATCTAAGAACAACATCTACCCTCCTGATCATATATCACAGGGAGGATGAAAACATGTAGAGCTTCAGCAGGGACACTGGCACTGCTTTGCACCTCTCATATTTTGGCCATTTCAAAGCTGCCTTTATGATGATCTTTACAGATTATTCTTTCCTTCAAACGTATCTATAGCAGTAAAAATAACCTTCAAAGCTAAGACAAAGCAAAACAAATTGAGAACATTTAAATAACTTTCCCTAATACAAACATTATACAGCCAAAAACCACTAAGGAGGTAACATTAGTTTACCCTGGGGCTTACTGCCTATTTTATCCAAAAGTGTTTTCCTTCACTGATGCTCAAATTTGTTTGATAGAGAAAGACATGTTAATGTCATTAACAGCAGAATGCTGTAGAAATGTTGGAAGTCCATCAGGAGATTTATGGTTGATAGAAGCAGTTGTATGGCAACTGTCTTGCCAACAACATGCCCCATTGCAGCTTTAGTTGGACAAAATATATCTAAAACAAGCTACCTACGGTCTTTTAAATATGCACTGATTTGAGCTAATAAATCTACACATCTGCAAGAAAACTCCCTAGGGAAAAAAAAATGCATCTTATTTGCTAGCTTAAAACTTCCAGGTATTTTGTTTACTTCTAAATAACACATTGACAATGCTACAGTTGGTCATTTTAGACATTGTTAAGGACAATCAGATCCTGGTCTCACACTCCAAAACACAATGGTAACAGTGGCACTACTGCTATTGCTAAATAACTTTTTTCAAGCTCGGTGTCTTTCCTGCCAGTCCTGCACAGGCAGACATCTCAGCACCTGCAGTTCCTCAGGGATGCCAGAGAAGTCTTGCAACCAGCAGACAGGATTCGTTTCAAAGTACACTTACAAAAAATAAAAATAAAAAAAGCCCAGCCTCTGGGTAATTTCTGGTTTGTTCACTAATTTATTTTGCATGGGAGAGCACAAAAGCATAGTTTCCAACAGAGAAGGATAAACACAGTTTCAGGAGAGGAATGCAAAACAAAATCATAGTTATGACAGTAAATCCTTAAAGAAGATAATACTGATTTTTCTCTCTGAAACAGAAAAGGGAAAAATATATCTGCCTCTCACACACACACAAAAAGTAACCAGAGTTATGCAGACAAGACACTTTAAAAAGAAAATTATTTTATAATTCAAAGGACAATTACTTTAAGAGTTTTCAGATACACAAGCATCCAGTTCCTCAAGGATAAGAGCACTTTTATAGTCAATCCAGGTACCACTACTCCCTGTGTTAGCACTAGCCCTCTCAAATTTTCCCTTTCTCACATCGTTACTGATGTATGGCCTGGTTAAGATTATACCATTTGACCAGCCAAATATAAGGAAAATTTCAATGTTTGCTAATTAAAAACTGCAGGCTAGAATCCCTCGGATGGTATAAAGGACAATATAACACCTGAAATCAAGGGAGAATCATTAACGTAATCCCACATAGGACCTGGCTTTGCTTCCTCACAGTTCAACAGATTTTTTTTTTTTTTTTTTAATGAGACTTTCCAGAGTAACCTAAAACTTTTATCATGGAAAATACCATCAATTTTCCTTGGATTTACCTGCTGCAAGAGCTAGGTCCTGCAGAATTAAATATACAGACAAATCACAAGGGACCATGCCAATTTCTCTCCCATTTGAGGAGAAGCCAATTCTGTGAATTAGAGGAATCTCCTTCAGGTACTAATGCTCTCCATTGCTTGCAAAAAGCTTCTCATAGAAAGTAAGGAGATGTTCCTTATACTACAAAGATGTTTTACACTTTTTCTATGGTATTTCAATGAGATTTAGTTAAATTATGAAGTGCTAAAAATAATTTTGCTTCTTGGGAAAACATCAGCATTGTGGCTAAACGAGCAACATAAAAATGACACTTGATAGTATTCATACTTGTTTTGTGACCTACATAACCTCTAACTTTTTTGTTTGGTAACAAAATACATACATGATAAAGAATTAGGAATTAATTAATTTGGAAGTCAACTTCCATCACCATCTCAGTGGAATTCAGCATGGAAAATCCCCAGGTCTTCTGAAAATCTTAGTCATTACTCTTTAGACCAGTCATCTCCACACTCAAAACCTGAAAATCCACAGAGGTGTCCTCTGTAGGTCAGCTATCAAAATATGAAACAGGAAAAAATTTGCTCTACACTTCAGAGTAACAGACCAAATAAAATGCAGAGCAGCTGTTTTCACACCTGCAGCTGCACTTGCTTCTGTCAAACGGAGAATGATTCCTGTAATCAAGACATCTACAGATACATGGATCTAACTTGTTCTTTTAAAATAAATTCAGTATTAGAAGCCTAGCTTTAATCACACATTCTCTTTCAATTTTTATACATCATTTAGAAAAGACAGTACCCGAGAAAGTTAGGGATCATTGCTAGGGAACTGGAGGAACTTATGTAATTGCCAGAGTTATAGCCATGAAAGGTGATATGAAATCATGGGGTAAAAGATAGGAGCAAAATACTACAAATCTTTGATTTTTCAGATATAAAGTATGCATACAAGAACAATGTAATTATTACTACACAGTTTAAATTTATTCACTATTAGCTCTCCTTGTGTCACTGAAAAAGTCAGCAAGATTCTGTGGAGTTGCAGAAATACAATTACCAAGATCAATTCAATGCACCGTGCCATTAACACACTATTATAAAGAGGCCGCAATATGAAAACATCTCATAGACAGGACTGTATTTTGCAATTCATAGTGCAATTAGATCTAAGTCTGATTCAATGAATCCAGTCCTAAGTGGAATGCAAATTCTGGATGTCTTTGTCCTCAGATATAAAGGTCAGTCATGTAAGTCGAAATTAACTTCACTGGGCAATTAACAGGAGAAAGCTCTCTACTAACACATAAAAGCTTTTCTAGCAAGCACATTTGACACTAATAGCAGCTATAGTTAAAAAAAAAAACAAAAAACAAAAAACAAAACCACACAAACCCTGAAACGTTAATACTTAATGTTTTTAGTCAAAATATTCCTTGACATCTTTTTTTTCTCACTTTGCTCGATTTTCTTCAGAATTATACCGACAATGCAAATCTGTAAAGCTGCATCAAAATTTTCTGCGTCAGGGCTTAAGACTAAGAATCCTGAATTCCTGTGTTATGTATTCTAATATTGAGAGATACATGCCTGAAAAATAAATAGGCATATTAATGAACTTTTTACGCAGTCTTTAATTCCTGCAGAAGTACTTATGATGTTAATTTTGAGTCTAAGTATTTCAGCAATGTATTTGAGCATTTTCTTTCTATCTTTAGAGACAGTCCTAATTTATAGCAGCAGCACCAAATGCCACACACACACTGAATTTATCAGAAGCTGTAGCTACGTTCAGCCATGTTTCATCCTCAAGTCCAACAGTTCTGGTTGCATCAAGAGGCCCACATGTCCCTCTTACACTTAACACTTTGTAGAGCCTGAATAATTTGTAGTTAATCCAAAGTCAGTTCGCAAGCATTAACAATATAACATCCTCAAATCAGATCAGATAATATTCATATGAGATGACCCTTAGCCATGTACATATTAAATGTATGAATGAAACTGAATTTTCTTCTTTTTTTTTTGGCCAGTGAATGTCCCATGCTAGACGGCACAAAGCAAGCTGGTCTGCTGGCTCATTCTCAAAACACCCAAATAATACTTCTAAGCACAGATCTACTATTATCAATCATTACCACACCAGATTTTATAGCACAACACAGTTAAACTACCAAAAAACAGTGAATGCCTGATGTTGCTCAATTTTTGTATTTCATCTTTTACAGCAAAACACAAAACCAGCATGTTAAATAAATCAAACGCTGAGAAAGAACTTCTGAGACAATGAAATCAAGCATTTAAATGTTTCCTTTGGATTCATATGAAATTCATTCAGCGATAGTAGGATGAGGATGAGAATATATGTTGTGACTTCTCTACCTTAGATTTGAACAAAACACTCTCTCTAGTACTTTTCATCTCAAAAGACCATATGCGCTAACAGTCCTCTGGTTAAATGGAGCCTTTTGCTCCCCTTTGTAACTTATTCTTCTCAAGCATCTGAAGCTAGAATATAACCTGACCCAAAAAATGAACTTCCATCTGAGTTACATCTCCTGGCTGAAAACCCTTTTGCCAGAAATACAAGATGTCTCTTAATTTCAGTGAGAAAAAGAAGGCTGAAAATGGACACTTTAAACAGGGAATTGAATTTCATATGGCCTGAACACTTTTCAGCTTTATCAGGTAGGAATGTTGTTTTCAGCAAATATCATAATGATATTCTTAAGCAGCTTCAGTGACTCAGTGGTAAGTCTCTGTATTGCCGTGTGGGAAGTTTGAATTTGAATTCCTCTTCCCCCTGGGTTGCCACTTTTGGATTCTTGTGCCGAAATAAAGCCCCAGGTTTTGCAGGGGAGGAATTTATTGTGTAGCCCCAGGATGCCATGCTTGCTGGGGGAGGCTGTGTGGGCCCTGGGCTTGCCTAGAAGGGGGGTTGTGCTGAATAATATCCTGGCAGAATGGCGAGTACCTTAGGGGCCTTCAGGAGGGGCTCAGTGCAAGGAAAAAAGGCAGAGTTTTGTTTCAAATTCAGCGTGTCTTCTATTTGTTTTTTAAATACATGTTTACCAATTGCCAACTACAAAAGGGGACATAAAGACTCCGACCAGCCTACCCTCTCTTAAGCTGATGATATTTTATTCTCCAAGAAAAGCTTTCACTGAGCGTCTTGCTGGGCCGAGGTTATTCAGCATCTCCGGAGGTGCTAGAGCTCAAGGATTAGCATCTGAAACAGCTTCACTGCCCACACTAGGCTTCCTCCCGAGTCTTGCAGTCCCTCTCCTGCACCTTATATCTCTCAGGAACCTCAGCAGGGTGGGGGCTCAGTATTTTAGCATTCGTTAAATGTGTCACGAACTGAACATTGTTGTGCTGTTTGCAAAGATGACAGATGCTACACTGGACCATGTAAGTAGGACCATGGCCTCCACAAAACAAGGGCTAACCACCGACCTTTCTTGAGTCTCAGCTGGATTAGTGCACTTTAACGTCAATACCTTTAGTCCACATCTTCAAGGATAGACAAAAGCAGAGACAAATGAAATGCAAACTGAATAAACAGGGGTTGAGAAAGGAGCAATTTTTCTCCCCATACATGATGAGCAAAGCAAGAAGTAATGAACACAAACTACGAAAGCAAAGATTTGTGCTGTACCTTGGGAGAAGCTTTGGAGTTGTCCTAAGGAGAAACAAGCCTTTGCTGACTACACTGCTCCTTTGGCTGAAGGCATTCAGACAGGTGCCCTTATGCAACCTCTCCCCTAAAATATACTCTTTGGATTTTAAGTTTATTTGGAAGACAAGTCTAAATTAACCAAATCGCTCAGTTGATACTATAATCTTGGGCATTACAAAATGACGAGTATTGCAGTGTCACACGAGGCTTTGAGGACATGGCCATTAAGACCCTACAGAAAATTTCTCCAGAGTCTGCTTTCAGTGTACCCCACATAGGTCTGAAATGACTGCCTGTGAGCCCAATCCAGTGGCAGGGACAGACTAGAGAGAAGGTACTACAAACCTCGACCTCTGGGCAAGGCCAGGATCCAGCCACAGCCACTAAGCTCAAGGCAGCAGAAAGGCTTTAACAGATGCCTTTGACAATCACAAGACAGCCCAAGAAGAGGAGGCAGGCCCTGTAAAATAGAAGCATGCAAAGGCAGCTGTGATAGCTGCAACTCTTACCCACCTGATCCTGGGACTGCTGTGTATGTAACTGATGGAAATATTTCAGAAAGTACTAGAAACAATAGTAATCAAGACTTACTTCAAACTCAGCATCATATTAGATGTCCCCATGTCCAGTGAGGCAGCTCATTTTCCCTTTGGGCAGGAGAAAGGGAGTAGTGCAAGAGGTAAATAACTAAAGCACTTCAGTTGCACAGCCCAATGTTCAGGGCTTAAGTAGCTCAAAAAACCGCCTCCATAGAAGCTTACACATGAGCATGCAAACAGCCCTATTCTTCTGGAGACCATGCACACACTAAAGCAAAGCCTGCCCATAAGTGGATAAAACCAGATTTGCTCAGTAGCTTGTAGGATTGAGCCATTAAAGCATAATCCACAAATATCAGTCTAGAAAGTAAGGCGAATTCAGTCTTATACATTGCATGCACTACCATTTCTAAATCAACAATTTTAAAAATGTCTTTAATTTGCAGCTTACGCTGCAATTTTTAAGCTATTCCATCCATGACAAAAGAAAAGTCAGGATATTTGCTGGAAGCACTTCATGTTTATCAGACAGTCCTTCTAAGCTGCACACAAAGACACTGCTCTTCTTACTCATAGTCTCCTCCTAGTCTTCGTCCTACCATTAGCAGGGTAGTACATTAGGGGCAGTTCTATATAAGAAGCTGCTTCTCCAAAGAGCAGTGAAATGGGATGATCCTGTGGATGAGCAAGTTGGGCTGAACAGACAGGGGCCCATTTCCTGCATGACATTAGCCCAGCCTATGGGTGATACAGCAAAAGTTTTACATCAATTTTAAAGGGGAGCAGAATTTCCTTTTTGTTCTGCAGTCAGAAAAAAACTCCAGAAATTACTTATTTTCAGAGTGCTACAGCAAGGCAGAAGTGGGTACTGTGGGAGGGGAGGAAGGGTATTAAAATAATCCTGGACGTATTTTCTTAAAGAGGTTGGGGAAAAAAAGTTAGAAAGAAAACAGATGAAAACCAGCTGAAGCAAAAATTAGTTTAGCATAGATGCTTCTGTGCGATATCTGTAATTTCATGCCCTGCATAGTCAGTGACAAAGGTATGCTCATTACCTCACACTGAAAAACGGTGATTGCATGTTAATGGCCTCTCTCCCTAATTAGGCTGAGGTCACAGTACTGAAAGCTGGACCTCCCACTGACTGTAAAGACTTCTGACCAGTAACTCAGCATCTGGAATAAAACCAGCTCATTGTTAGACTTGCAGTTGATGAGGGCCTTTTGTCCTACAACCACCTCAAGAACAAAGAAAAATTAACATGCTTGAAAAATAGAACAGAATAGAAAGTACACTATATATTCTGTAAAATGGGAAGCAAACTAGGTAAACCATTTGGTTCAATTAAGACAAGCCAATATGGGAGCAACTTCATTATCCAATTTGGATCCCAAACCACAGTTTTATTTGCTGATATTCTCAAGCTCTTAGCTCCCGGGAACACTAAATTAATCTCTCAGGTCCATATTCAATAAAAGGTCCATCCTGTTTTGGCAAGACTGAGGTTTCATTTTTACTTAGTTTATTTGATGAAGGTTTTGGTAGAGCAGAAGGCAAGAAGGGTATTTATATGAATACCTTAAAATTCTTTCCCTATGGCCCAAGACTCCATTTCTGCCCAGCTCAGGGCCATCAGTCCCTGCCCCAGTGATGCTGTAGGATGCTGGTCTCCAGCCCTGCCCAGCCTGGGGGCTGACATCCCAGCCTGACCGTGGCCCATCCCCATGAAGATACCCCATGCCCCCAGGCAGGGCCTTGCCCCCAGCTGCCCCAGTGAGCCCCTGGCCCTCACTGCACTCTGATCCTTGCAGACTGTCATTTCTGAAGCACGCAGAGCTAGTAAGATCACAACCAAATGTGTTTGGCTTCCCCTCCGCCCTCTGTATCACATTCGAAACATAATTTTCTCTATTTCACTACTACAAAAAAAAGGAAAACATGGAATGTAACTCCGTATTTATGGGAGAACAGTGACGGTCAAAGAAATACAAAGTACAGAGAAATGTCCATAAAGCATAGAGCCCAACTCATTTCTGCACCCCAAAGCTGTTCGCTTCATGTGAACTAAAGATTTGCCTCTGTCGTGGTTTAACCCCAGCCAGCAACTAAGCACCACACAGCCACTCACTCACTACCCACCCAGTGGGATGAGGGAGAAAATTGGGAAAAGAAGTAAAACTCGTGGGTTGAGATAAGAACGGTTTAATAGAACAGAAAAGAAGAAACTA
>JAVJGG010000082.1:14232047-14277772 GCA_035590195.1 Aviceda cuculoides | reverse complement strand
TTACCCCCCCACCCCCCCCCCCCCCCCTTCAAAGACTCTTTTCTTTTCTTGGAATAGCATTATGAAGCACTAGGTTTGTTTATACACTTCCTAGATGAAACATCCAAAAAGTCAGGGACAATTTTTCATCTTAACACATGAGGAATTAGAATCACAACTTTCTATGAATAAACAAGGCTAAATCCCTACCAAAAAATGCAGTGACTATGTATCCCTATCTCCCTTTTTAACTTGTCAACATAATTTCCTTCTGGTATTTATATATTCTAAAACCATTAGTATTGGCAACAGTCACTTCAAAATGCGCTGAGTAGCAATAACATTTGTGCAGTCATTCCCAAAACGTGGTCCTCAGGCATTCGTAGCTCTGCTTTGGGTTCTGTTGGTTTCCTTCCCGTGAAGGAGAAATCTCAATTCTGGAAGGTGAGAAAGCACACTGCCAGGCAGGCAAAGACGCGAGGACAGAGCATGCCTCCTCAGAGGGCAGTATTATTTGGTCCTAAAATACTGCTTTTTATTTTTACAATACCTCCATAATAGAATTGATTTTTTTCCTCCCCTTTCACTGACTGATTCTCTGAGCAGCCCTAGAGTATTATCTCCAGGCTCCCAAAAGCCAAGAGCACTGGCTGACCTGGCCATGGCCATACAAGCAAAGCAGAGGCACAGCCAGAACTAACCTGAGTCTGCCAGCGGCACAGTCATTTCCTTTTACTACTTCTTCTCACTTGTCTCTCAGCATCTTTCCCTACTTCTTTCCTTTGATCCTGTCCTATCCTCCTGACAAGTCAGCCTTTAACTTTTCTGGTTTTTTTCAGATCATTACTATCTCAATTTGAGTTATTTTTCTCTCCTTTCATCTATGTTGCCATAAGCCCACCAAGAACATGCTTTTACTTTTGCCAGCATTCTTTTCTGATCTTTTCCTAAATGAATTACTTGGTTTTCTGTGTCTGTCCTTCTCTTTCATCTGATTCATTCCTCCATTTTATTTCATTTTCCCCACTACTTTCCCCCCACATTGTTCTTCCTCCCTCTCCTCCACTCTCTTCCACTTCATCCTCCATTCATCATTTCACTCTTGCCCTTGCCCACTCATTCATTGTTTTATTTATCACATATATTCATTCAGTTATTCATTCACTCCCCTACTCTCCAATTACTTGAGGAACATGCTTTATTCTCTAACTACATAGGCAGCATGATATATTCTCCAAGACTTTACAAATAATTTGTGGAAAGGACAAAAATGTTTTTTTCTTAGGATTTTTAAGGCTAAACACAATTTTTGAGTGCCCAGTTTGGTCCTAATTTTATTTTATTTAGCATGTGTTAGAACTCCTGCAGGTGTTAACTCATGATATACAAACCAAAGGTAGACAGATTGCTGATGGTTGTTGCAGATTGGGACTCTGGGAATTTTTTCTTGGTTTCTTAGCCTAAACAACAACTGATGCTGAGGCTTTTGTTTCTTACCATGGGTCTAAGGCTCTTAAAAGAACAAGGGACATTTACAGTCTCTTATAAAAGTAGGAATGTAGAATAAACACTGCAGCTCTGCTGTAGCAGACTGAAGTGTCTCACGCTTGGTTTGTTATTGTTCTGACCAGCCTGTCGGATGCATTTTTGAGGGCTTCAGCATTCTGGTTTGGTCACCCAGATACTTCATACATTAAAAAGGAGACATTTTAAAGAGACAAATGGACGTGCCCCAATGTCAAAAGCAGAAAAATCCACACAGTGCACTGAGGAAAAACAAAAAGCACGTAAGGAAAAAATACTTTGTCTTTGAGGAGATACATGGGGGATACAAATCAATAGCTTGTCGGTTAGCAGCTTTTTAACACAGATAGACTTTCATCCAAACAGCCTATATGAAATGTAGAAAGCAAGATAAAAGGAAACCACAACTCCACAGATTCTATGTTATTAGCTGGGTGAAGGACACATGCAATATACAGTCAATAGAAGTGACAGCACACTGAAATCATGGAGGATTTTAGTGTCCCTGAGGGACTAGACCACAAGTATCATCTCATTTCTCTAGTGTAAATATCAGCAACTGTCTCTGAAGGACAGAAATAAAGCTATGTTACTCCTCTGTGACATTTTGAACTGGCGGAGAACCAGGTCTGTAGGACTTCTCTTTCTTCTCCAAACCACACAGGACAGACAGAATTAGCTCGAGGGCACTAAGAGAGAGAGGTGGACCAGTTCAGAGCCATCTGGGATGGCAGCATGGTACAGGACAGGGGCTGCGTAACTGGACTGCTTGCGGCTGCACACTGGGATCCCTACGAAAGCAAGGCCAGAAGGCAGCATGTGCACTTCTAGTCCCAATGATCACATTGTGGACTTGGTGCCAATTCCTTCAAGACACTCACTCTAAGCTGCAGGAGAAAGTGCTACCATTACTTCAGAAGCCCATCTGAAGCAGCTAGCTGGATGCACACCCAGGAAAGCCTGAGGGATGAGAGTGTGGCGCAGCAAGACAAGAGACAGAAAGGGAAATCAATCAGGTTCACATTGTAAAACACATGTAAAGTGGAAATGATAAAGATTTGATGGTGAACATGGCTGCATATTGGTATGAAGTATAGTGAATTCACAGGCAAGCAGGCAACTCCTGCATGAAAACAATGAAAGATCAAACTGAAAGCAGTACTTAGACATTAACAGGGTCATATGAAGCACAGGAGACGGTTCTGCTGGGGGGGAGGATCAGGTCCTTGGAATAAAGACTGCTGCTGTTGGACCTCTTCTGCATTACAAAAGACAAAATGAATGGAGCAAATAAGGCTAGGATTCAAGAGAAAAAGGATAGTCTCATATTTATTTTAAGTTGCTTGAAACTACCCAGAATATTTGGATCCCGGAGCTGATGTTCTACAAAGTCACCTCTGCATAAGAAAGGACAGGGCAGGCCTGGCACATAGGTCATTTCCTGAGGACTTAGTTTGAGCCCTTGGGGTCTAATCTTATTCACAATGACACTGATGCATATTAAGTGCTACACAGTGATAAATATCTTTAAAAAAACCAATGAAAACAACAAGATTGTGTGCCACAAAGTGACATCAAAATAAGTGAATGTCTTGGCTCTTACCTGTGTCTTATTTCTTCATCTATAAAATGGAAACTAAGCTATTCCTCCATTTCCTGTGAGCATCATGAACATTTATTCTTGAATATTCATGAAGCACTCTTATTTCAGTATTAATACCACAGGGAAAAAAAAGGAAACAAGTTTGTCCCCAGATAAGGTCTTGACCAGCATTCAGTAAGCGAAAGAAGAGAAAACACAATGAAAATGATCATGAAATAAAATATCCTACACATGCTTACATGGGCATAAGGCTCCCTGTGCATTGAATTTGATAGTCTAGTGGGAAGAAGATTATGTCATATTCAACTAAAGTCTGTATCGTAACTACAAACTACTTGATGGCACAAAAAGACATGATACAGAGAATACATTTTTACATACCATAAACGATAGTTTCATGGACCAACTAGAGAACACACAAGCTGAGAAGCTACTCTTGATTTATTTTGAGCAATGCATAGTACTGATTCAAGATGCTACTATCAAAAAAAGCCCATGTAAGGATGACCACACTGTACTCCAGTTCACTATCTTTGTACCAATATCATCTGCATCCCACAAGCCCATTCTGGTCATGTTTAACTTGAGAAAGAAGGCCTTCATAACATAAGGATCTATGTTAAGAGAAAATCAAAGGCCAAAGAGAAAAAATCTTTACTGGTTTCCTGGCAATCCTAGAAAACATTTTAGTAGAGGCTCAGCATAAACACATATGATTAGGAAAACCAAATGCCTCTCTCCCAACACATGATGCAAGAAGAGTTAAAAGAGAAGCTAAAGAAGAATGTTATCGGTAAAACGGTATCCTTCAAAAAGTAGAGAAAAGGCAAGAGAGGGAAGGAACGAAAGAAAAGTAAACTTTAACTCAGGAGAGCTAAATATAAAACTATATAAATCGAATCAAAAATATTTTGAGGAATACTGAAGTTGGAGAACACATTGCTACGCTGCGTAGTGTTTTGTAGATGACAAAAATACAAACAGATTAAAAAATGATTGCACAAGTTAAAGGAAAAAAATCATCCAAACACCACAAGAGATTGCTGAACTCCATGGCAAGGTAGTTCCTAACCTACAAATTGCTAAAAGGATATACAAAGTAAGGGGAATGTCATCCCCCACTTGTTTCGGTTGTCATGCTCCTTCCGTAAGTGTGCGGTTCTGCTGACCGCAGCAGCGCAGAAGACTGACCTTCAGTCTGTTGCCATTGTCTTATGGCTGCGAACAGTTGCTGTGACCCTTTCCTTAGGAACTGTTGTTTTTGAAAGCTTGACATTGCAACCATCATAATGTTCTTTTGACATAATTTTGAAGCTTAGTATAGATATTATGTAGTCCTATAACTCTGCTGGTATTTTTCCCATCACTTTATGCAAACATTACTACTGAGATTAAAAGCATGAAGAGCAGGGATCTGTTTTGAGTCACGGAAGTGACTGTCAGTTTCTGCACTACATAATTACTAATATTTGCACACTATGTATAGTTAATATTCTGTCTGAAGGAATGAAAAGATGCTGAATGCACTCTGTTCTCAAGTGTAAGCATTAGAGACAATAACTCTGTAAGAGCATGCAATAAGAGATGGAAAGGATGGAGAGTAATGCAGAGACACCATTCTGGGAACTTTTCTTCCAGTTGAATTACTTTAGAACAAGCTTAATGTAATTTACTTTCCAACCATTAGGCTGTGTAACAATTCATAACATTTAGAGATCCAAATGTCTCTGTCATGTCACTTCAGACGATGGTCTTCTCAGAGCTGCCCAGGTTTGTAGTTGCATTTCAGTCCAGATGACGTAAAAAACACTTGAACAATGTGAGACACAATCACTGGGAAGGATGAAGCCTGCTCGCAAACAGTAGCAATCAAAAATATACCAAATAATACCGTAAGACTGCTGTGACTGACCAAAGCACAGTTCTAAGAAGACAGCCAGGCTTCAAGTGGATATGAAACATGTGGGAACCACATGAACGAACAAGACAAAATTCACCGACAACAAATTAACCTGCTTTCTTAGGACCCCTATGTAGGACCATTAGCCTTCATCTCTTTTCAGGATAAGATAGTGTTAGTGCTTTTGCATACGAGAGAAAGCATGGGGTGCCAAAATTTCTGCAAAGGGAGCACAGCTACCTAACAAATGTTTTCTGAGCTCAGATGGCCCTGGCAGCTCTTACCAGCTCTTCCAGTAACTGTAGGTAGCAACTTGCATGCTATCCATATGTTTTAAAAATGTCACAACTAATTTCTGCTAATGCCATCCGTTATTGGTTCCTCTGTACTAAAAAGCATCAGTGACTCAAACAAACCACTGCCATACAGGAAGAATCCATTCCAGCATGTAAACTATCAAGCAAGATTTGGAGATGATCTGTGTGGTACGAACCTGCTATGTTGGACCAGACAAAAGCAATTTGGCTGTTCACAAGATGGCTGGATTACCAACACTCATAGCTGTTCTGGAGCTTATGAAATATGAAAGTGCCCGTTTCTGCCAAATCCACAAATACACAAGCATTAGTAACAGACTCAAATGCAAAACCATTTGCAAACTGAAATTACGTACTAAAATACTGATCAACCTACCATGAAAGACTTTTTCAATTACAAATTTCAAAGCAGAAGAATTATGATATTGTTTCTACTAAACACCTAACATCTTAAAAGTGCCTTACAGGACATCTAGCCTTAATTCATCAAGAAAAAAATGTAATATTATTTACCTATTGGTCTTTGAAACAATGACTACAGGTATTGGAAAGCATGTGACTGGTATTTTATAATGCAGAAGTACACATTACCAATGGGAGGGTACTGTCCCTGGGAACACATCCATTCCTCTCAGTGAAGGTATTCACTTCTAAGTAAAGTCTACAGACAGGTGCTGCAGAGCTTAGAATTAGAATTTATTGCTTGCATATCTGGCTCTGATGGGCACAGTGGTTTTGGCTTAAGTGAACCTTTTTTCCTCTCCCTCTTTGCAAAACAAGCCAGTACAACCCAAGGCCCTGGTTGCCTTCAGAATCTAAATTACAGTGAGGTTTTGGGTTTTGTTTTGTTTTTTCCTCTACCGGTTGTGGATGTGACAGCCTCATACTGCTAATTCTCTCATGCTAGAGAACTCTGTAGAGGCAGGCCATGCCTAAATCTTCTTAAAGTTGGTGCGCTTCACACTCATAAGAGAAAATAAGCTATTTCACATTGTGACTAATTTGGGGATATTTATGTGTCCAGTGGAAGTTTTATTCCTGGATTAGGCATCTAGATTCCTATAGAACCTGTAATAAAACCTGGACTATCAGTAGCTTTTTTTTTTTTTTTTTTTGAGCTGAAAGATATCTAAACTAGGTAAGCAGGCAATGCAAATGGAAGGTATGTTGTTCACCCTAGCCCCTCATTTGGAATTGCCCAGAAGGATCGATTGTCCAATGAAGTTTCAAAATCCTGTCCTACAAGCAGAAGCTTAAAATAATTCTTTCACAAATAAGGACAAGACATTTCTTTCAAAATATATCTGGTGTCAGTAGAAGGAGCAGAAGCAGAGCAGGGACTGGAAGCCAGGTTTCTTCCATCCCAAATGAATATGTGACTACTATAGAGTCATCTTTAAATGCAGACAGAGATTAGAAGATTTTCTGCAAACTGTTAGAGCTCAGATAGGAGGGACCAAGGGAGCACCACTACAGAATACCCTTTGCACTTCCCAATCCTTTGTGATTGCAAACTCTATTTTACCAAGTTTAAGATTTTCAATACTAGCTTAAACAATTTGCTTTCTGTCAGGTGCCTTGTAAGGTAGACAGCTCTTCTTCAAGTTGACAATTTAGAAACCTTCAGACAGAGCAGGATTTTTAACCTAAACCTCTGCAACTCAGTTGTTCTGTGTCAAAGACATTCTGTGTATCTATATGTGTGTCTAAGATGTAATAAAAATGCTACCCACCTGCTCTTTTGAGCCACGTTTCATAAGGTTGGACATGGCTTACCTTACATTGCAGGATCTCGCTCCCCAACTGAAACAAGTGAGAAACATTGCATATGAGTTCTCATGGGGTTTATGCATAAAACCAATGGTGAACATTTCCTTGCTATCGAGATGTTAGTGGATGTGTGCACACCTAGCAACGTAAACTGAGGTAAGAGAGTTTAGGTGCCTAAACAGAAAGATGTTTACCCCAAAACCAACCAAGCAGGAGTTTCTGCACGTCAGTGTTGCCTAGATGTTAGTTAGATACTCGAATGCGTGAATCTCTGATGCAAAACTAATACCTGCTTCTTTCTTTTAAGATGGTTGCAACTAGTTTTGGAAATTCTGCTTGGTGTTTCTCATTATGCAGAACTCTGTCAAAATTATTATGCAGTTCTAAGAGGTAAAGAATATAATGAGATCTTTCATCTTGGAATTGGCTTTAAGATTGCTTGTCACAGGCTGAAAGTTGTTGAGAAAATATCCGGTAACACTCTCCAGCAGCAACTAATAAAATCTAAATCAAAGCATGCATCTACTCTGTTGCAGCTACCCAAGGAATATAAAAAGTAATAAAAAAAGGGAAAAGACATGATTCATAATAAATCAAAATAAAAAAAAGAATTTAAAATCAGATGTCAAAGGCCTTGCCAGTACAATTTTCATTAGCTGCCTTCTGAACACTATCATATTGTAAGGTATGGCTTAGGCAGGGTTTTAGAAAAATGTCAATGTTTAAAATCTGAAAGGAATGGAAGAAGGAATTTCTCCCCCTCTGTTCACATCTACCTTTGTTTAACTCTGTAAAACTCAGATCCAAATTACTTGCTTCCTTCGGGAAGATTCACCCCTAGTCTACTGGTCCTCTCAAAGGATCCTGCTTACTTGTTCCTGAAAAATCATAGGGAAAAATTAGTCTATTTTTGGTACTGCTGAATTTTAAAAGAGCAGGAGCTTATCCTATCTTCAACACAGTTTTGGAGAATCCAGCCTAGGAAAGACTGATGAAGAAAGCAATGGAGCTACAACTCAATTCAATGCCTTACATAAAACCATCAACTGAACTTCAGCTCTGAAGAGCACTCTTTAGACTCCTATGGAGCATGCATCAGATTATATAATTTTACAGCTCATTGTGCAAAAAACGGCCATCTGGACAGGCAGAAATCTCTTCAAGATGCAGCTTGAGCATTCCAGCCTCCCATTGTATGAATGGAGTGTATTTTCTTTTTAGTCTTTGCAGTGTTTTTACATTGATTCTCAACGTTGTCTTCACATGAAGATTTAAAGGGTTACTTAGAATCATAGAAATGCCAGATTAGAAGGGTCCTCAGAAGATCATCTGGCCCAATCTTTTGTGGAAAAGGGAGCCTGTATGAGATCATCTAGCACCCTGTGCAGTCACATCTTGAAAACCTCCAGCAACAGGGACTCTACCACATCCCTGGGGAGGTTGTTCCAGCGAATGATTGTTCTTACTGTAAAAAATTTCTTTCTTTCTTATGTTGATATGAATGTACTTAAACACGTAAGTTTATGTTCTCCTTCCAAATCATTATGGAACTATTAAAAACAGCTTTGAAACCAATCTAGAGCTTTTCCCATGCACCAGAGACAAATACTCACGAGGCCAATCCTCACAGGGGCTTGTCTACCTTCTTCTTAAAATTGCCAGCGATAGCTCTTTCATAATCTGCTCACAGTTCACTGTCCCCATATTTGGAACATTTTCTCTAATACTGAAACCAAATATTCTGTGCAGAATGTAAATCAATGTCATCAAGGCTTACCCTACCAGTGGCTTTCAAAAAAACCCAAGTCGCCCACAACCCAAAACATCTTTTAGGCACAGAGAAACTTATCAGGAAATTCCCTCTCTCACTCCTATAGCTTTATCTTTTCCAGATAAAATGGCAGTTTCTCCCAGACAGTGAACTCCACATTCCTAGGGCTTGCAGCACACAAAGGCTCTAGGTTACAAAAAGTGCTTAACTCACAACTTGTTTCATAAGGAGAAACTGGACTGATGTTCCCAGGTGATCTCAATTTTTTCTATGATGTAACATAAGTTTTTCAGTTCTTCTATAATATGTTAAAAATATGTCATCATCTTCCCATTCCCCCCCAACTAGGTAGGGAAAGGGAACATAATTGTGGCCAAAGGTAAGAAGAACTCATGTCCCACAAGCATCACAGCTCTAAAACTATGCAGCACCTTAAGTGTGCCAACAAAAGCAGACAGAATATGGGACTAAACACATTTAATCTGATATAGAAATCATATTCATTATTGCTGTCCATCGTGCAACAATTTCGTTAAAACAGAAGTACAGGAAATCCCCAAACCACTAAAAGTCCCTAGACGCTACATGAACTCTGAGCTTTCTGGTGCTATGGCAGATTAATCCTATCCAAACCAGGTTCAAGTGGTCCTACCTCCCTTGTGAACCCCAGCTACGTGTTTCCTATCTCTGTGTTGTACCCAGCATTTAGGCCTGTGAGATCATACACCGAGTAATGCAGAAATTTAATGCAAATGACAATTAAGGCAGCCAAAAAAAAAAGCATTCTGTAGCCAAAACAGCGCCCTGAACTGTCTTACCACACAACCACTGGTGCAAGGAAGAAGGCAGGGTCAACATACAGTGGGGAGGGCAAAGAGGAGGCTGGGATCATGGAGCTGCCCAGACATAAACTGATTTAATTTGTCATAGAATGGTATCTGCTAGTGTTTGCAATCTAAAGTGCACAAATAAAAGCACAAAAAGCTTCTAAAGCTCCACTTTCTACTAATTTCTTTGTCTCCCTGCAACAATATAACTTCTTAGTTTTTTGGGTTTGGTTGTATCTGCTTAAGAGAGAGTGTAATCCTGGGCAAATGTGCACAAATTGCTCAGTGAATAACAGCTGCACATGTGATCTAGTGATTAGAACCTGCCCTAGCACAATGACTTTATATTATTCTCCAGTTTCATTGCTAACATTCAATAGCTATTAGTTGAGTTAGCTGATTTGGTGTTTTTTTAAATCACTTTGTGACATGGACAGACTCCTCTTTTCATATCTGCCTTAGCCAGCACTGACAAAACAAAAACCGTTCCTTGCAAATATATGAAAAATGATTCATGAAAAGGGAGTATTGGGAAAAAAACAAATAGAAAGGGAATGAAGCAATGCAAATTGAAGAAAGGAAATCCATCGACATGTCTTAAAAACATTAACGCTATCAGCTAAAATAAGATTGTAATTAGTAAGGGATTTAGATTCTGTACACGTAAGAAATGATACAACAACCTGCTAATGGGAGACGATACTGTTCAAATGTTACTGAAGAACAAAGACTGGTACATAATTATGTGCAAGGAGTGGGAGGGTTACAAGAAATGTTTCAACCTAGTAAACTGAACCACAGCTGAGAAACGGCTAAAACAGTAACCTTGAAAACAAGCATTAATAAGCTACTGTCACAGCACAACGAGGATAAAAAAAAGAACGTTTGTTTACACAGTGAGCCAAATTTTGCCTACAGACAGACCTACCTTTCACAAGAGAGTCATATATGTATATGCATAGTATTTGTATATATATGTGAAAGTGAAATATAGCTTTAACATTAACTATAGAGATGTAAGACTTCATACCCTAGGACTGCATATTACAAAAGGTCCTATAAAAATAACATCATAGTTTATAGTCTATTTAGTAATAATTTTGACAACATGTGGTTGATTTTTTTAAATTACTAATATACATTTTTTTTAAATTATGACTATAGAAAACAAATGCTCAGGTCTGGCTTCTAGTGCCTGTGCTGCCATTAATAATCACTAGTTGTCCCCGAAAGACAGAAACAGCAAGCGACCTCACCTAATAGTAATGTTGTAAAAAGAAATTAATTAATACAGTATTTGCAGAGCACTCAGATACCACAGTAAGAAGCAGCACGGAAAAGCTTATGAGGAAATTAATCATTCTGCATTCAGTGCAGGATCTGGCAGATGTGCAATAAAGAAAGCCTGGAGACATACATTAAATATGAAGATAAAAAAAGATTCTAGCCATTACCAGCAGAAATAATATCCCCTGAATGAGCATCATCTGCCTTAGGCATTAAATGTTTGACATATTCTCATTCAATACAAGGGAAAAACTTCTGATTAATGTGGTAAGATTATAGCAAGTACCAGACAGGTATTCCATGCAAAATATAGAATCTGATAATGTAATTAAAGTCTGTCATAAATATATGTTCTGCGACTGGTATTTCCTCATTTCCGCATACTTAATTTCGCAACTAAATAACACTCCCAAAGTGCAGCAATTATTAGCAAATGTACATTATCTCAGCACTCAGAGGCTCCTGTCACCACAGCTTTAGGAGTGTTGTGTGTTGGCACAGTAAATCAATCCATGTTTCATGCTGCAGCTGCTAGACTGATTCTGTAATCAAGCTACTCTGTTTTACAGCTAGCTCAAGAGAGTCAGGATAGCAAAGACATGCCAAAAAAAGGCTTAACAGTGGTGACAAACCTGCAGATTCACAGCTAGCTCAGATACCTCTACTAATGTTGCAACTGCAAATCACTAATTTTATTTTACTCTACATCAGTTCGGTTCTGCTCTCCTGTCCACATAAATTATGATTTATCTTACCCCATCAGCTCAAATCTGAAGTCAGATTTCAACTTTCTCCTCTGTTAATCAGTAGGGACGGCTGCTGGAGAGGAAGGATGTGTAGGGAGGACTCTAGGATGCACCCCTGGGTTGAAAAAAGTCTACCAAAGCTGCTTTCTACAGCACTTCAGAAATAGGGAGAAGAGGCAAGGGGGGTCCATGCATGCCGGTCTAGAAAAATGAAAGATGTGCTAGAAAAATCTGGCTGGCAGAAATAGTCTCAACAACCATGCTGAGATGCAGCAGTGCTGTAACATATCATGGTTCCTAGTACAAAAACAACCCCCAAACCCACTGCATGAGACAATATGGATGACCAAGTATAGTTCTTCAAGCAACCACATATAAACCCATGCCACTGTGTTGAGACTAAGACAATTAGCTGGGCTGCTAGAAGTCAGAAAGGGCACACTCCCTGAAGATGCAGCGTGAGGTAGATAACCATGGGCTGAGGAACTGCAGCATCCTTAAAGGTTCCCAGGCAGTATATCAACAGGTACCTCCTGGGGCTGACACCCAAATTACCCCTCACCCCGACCCCAGGAACCAGCCCGCATAGCCTGGGGGCACAGCTCAGGGGTTCTGATCACTCAGTCTGCTGAGAAGAAAGGCAAGGCTCTTCCACCTTCTCTGTGCCATAGCAACTGCCTCTCACATTTAGTAGGACAGCCCACGACCTGGAGACAGCCTGACTCTCACATACCATCGGCCTTGGAAAGAAGAGGCTAGCCTATGCTTACCTAGCAAGGTGAAGGCAGGCTCAGGAACGCATGAAGCTCCAGAGCCCCACAGGCTATATATGTGCTTTCTCTCCATGCTACTACTGCCCGTGGCTTGGGCTCCAAGCATATTTGCTGCTTAGGAACCATCAGCTCGGTTTATCAGCTGGTGAACCGCAGAGCAGTGCTTGGGCCCTCCTCTGCCTAATTCAGACAGACACCATGAGTGGGAGTTTGGGTCTGTCCAGCCAAATGTATTCTGGTTCTCCACCTTAAGAAGCTTCAAAACTTGGCTGAGCTATTCATATATTTACTGCTTGCTTTTCCACAAGAGGGACATTTCTATTAAGGTGCGTAGTATTCTTTCTAAGACGAATCTGACCAGTTGCAGGGGGAAAAAAAATTAGTTATCTTCATGAATATACATGTCCAAATGATGATGCACATTTCCCTTTCAAGAATCAATTCTGACTGATTTCTGAGAATGCAGGTGGCCAGTGCCTCATGAACAAAGAGATGAATGGTTTTAGTAGACAGATCTTCCAGGATAGTATAGCGAAGCTTAATGATATATTTGTCCGCAGCTAAGACAATGGTAGTGGGTAACAGTAATTTTTTTTTCTCCAGCAGACATGAAAAAGGCTAATATAGATACATTTTCCATTTACTGTGTTATTAATATTATTGAACTAATGGAGATTGGAGTAGTCTTTTTTTAAAGCTAGCCTACCAGTTAGTTTCTATTTGACACAAGCAGGACATACCATGAATCTGCTGTTCATACAAGGTCTGCTCATTTCAGCATAAAATTAAGACAACTAAATTTGATTGAATGTTAAGATTAACTTATGTCTTTTCAGGAATGCAGAACCAAATAAAGATTTACCTAGATTTCCTGGATATAAAAAACAAACAACAAACCTAAATGCAGGTGAAAGACTTGCAACAGAGTTGGCAATCACCACATCATAATCAAGACATTCTAACAAAAATATCAGAATTTGTGGAAATAAGCAAACCAAAACATGGAATGAGGAAAAAAAACCCACATTCATAGTGAGAAAAGCAAGAAGTTATAATATTGATCTTTGAAAAAGGCCAACAGTACACAATGATATCTACAATTACAGGGTTCAAAGACAAAGACAGCAAAACTCACAAGAATTAGTATAAAAAAGCGACTTTCTCCGATTCTTTGTAGCTCAGCACTCAAACATGTCAATCATTTCATTTGAATACTCTAAAATTTCCTGTCTTAGAAATCTGAACAAGGCATAAGGGAAACTGAAGCTAGTAAAATTGTAAAAGCCTATGTTCTGTTCATTTGATTGTTCAAAAAGCTCACAGGTCTGATTAATTCCCACATAAACTGAGGGATGTGTTAATGACAAACATTGCTCCCTTTTCTAGCTAAAACCTTTACTCATCTTTTTTTTTTGAAAGAGGATAGGTTTTGATCTTGTGTAGTCTCAATAAATGATAGCTAAAATATCTATTGCCAGGCACATCAATATAAATGTACAGGCTCTACCTCTCACCTCCTCTGACTCACAGGAACTTGGGACATTAGAAACACAGGGAAAAGAAACCACTTTTTCAAAGGCAGTTTCACTGACATTGATATTAAAATACCTATTTCTTTTTCAACATGTCAGAAAAAAGATATTTCCTTACTTCACAGATGTCTGACAAAGCCGATGTATTCTTACTGGTTATCAAAGGATCAACATCATTTTTGGTTATGTAAAAGAAATAATCAAAGCCTTGGAACAGGCAGTCTGGTGAAATGAAAAGTTTCTGTAATTATTACATTTAAATAACATGTCAGTCTTGATCAAAAGATGATCTCTTCAAGGGACCAGGTCTTCCAGTAGTAGTGTTCTTTTACTTGCCCAGTGAGATTACAAGGAATTTAAACAAATAAAGATTGATCTTTGCTGGAAAAGAGTGTTCTTTATTCTTTACCATAATCAGACATGTTATGTTAGTGTGCTGCTACACACAGCAACTGCTTTGCTTAATTTATTTTTTAGAATTCCCTTTGTGATCCACATAGCAATCTGTGTCAAAAATGATCATCATCAAAATATATAAATTCTTTTTGTCCTTTGAAAAATGTATCCTACCCTTAAAATCATACTTTTATCAGATTATATAGATAATTAAGCTATTATTATTCAGAAGTGTGTATGAGATTTCTAAAACTCCTAAGAGATTTTAATTTCTTTCAGCATTTCTTAAACTCTCTTTGCTATTTTTCCACACAGTTTTACATAAAGCAAGTTTAGTCATGTAGTGCCAGTGTGTAATCCCTCTTTGGATAGGGATTTTAAGCCTCAAAACAGCGATTAGGAAAGCAGGCACCTACGAAATACACATAGCACGAAAAAACTTGTCAGTTGGCTAAATCTGACTGACAGTCTATTTTCCAGCGCTTCAGAATTATGTGTACCATAGACATATTGTTTTATTAATTTAATATGCTATTGCTCAAAAGAGGAAACCACCTTGTCCCACAAAGTATGAAAGCAGTCTCTCAGGTTACGTTGCCTACCATTAGAATGGGTATAGTGAGTTTAAACATCTATCCAATCACTGCACCACCTTTTTAGCCACTTGCAAATTGCAAACTTCAAATACAGTAACAGAGTTTCAGATTTTTGATGACTATGAACCAGAGAAAGCTGAAGGATTATAGGGTAACAGTGCTAAACCAGCAGTGTGCATTTTATACATTGTCTGAGTCTGCATTTTAAGTAAAAGGAACGTTACATAGCAGCCAATGGTGTAACAGCATAAAGACCTTGGTCTTACCCTTTGTTTTCAAGTCGTTTAATACCTTTGATTCCATGGGCAATATATCGCTCACCAGTTTTATCTCAATATTTCTGGACGCCAGTTCAAGCAATTTTTCAAAAAGACGCTGACCCTGGGAAGAACATTAAAGGAAAGCAGAAGTTGTAAGACATAGAATTGTTCAAACAGCATATCAACAAATTAAAGACACATGTTAAAATGAAACATATTGTACAACGGTTGAGTAAATATGTTCCTATAGATGGTTAAATCTACCCTAATGGTTAGCAGCTCAAACAACTTTTTCTTGGACAAATACCATTTTGAAGGCCAAACTTGCTTCTTCCTTTTCCCAGATTGTGCAATACTATTGATGACAGGTGACATGCAGATAATGAAGTGTCCAGGTTTTTTAATGGTGCATAAACATATTTTTACAATAACTTTCTTCTAAATAATTACATTCTGTTAAATCAGGATTGAAAGTGCAAGGAAAAGAGTTTATTACACTTATTCTGTACTGAATTATTTTTTTGTAAGTTGTTCTAATCATAGTACAATACATTATCATGTGGTCGTGTGCTTATCTTTAAATGAGCTATACAAGGAAGGAAAACAATGATCTACATTTATTTCATATGCTTTTCCTTTTTACAGTGTTGTAACTTTACTATTTAAGCCCTATTTCTAACACAGAACAAAAAAGGGAATCTCCTACTGAGCTAGATACATGTTAAAACAGAAATCAAGACATTTGTTTCACATGAAAAATAAAATTTCAATGGCCACATTTTTCCATATCCAAGAAACAAAGAAAAAGTAGACTTTCTGATTGTATAGTAAATGTTTAAATTTTAGATCTAATATTTTAACTTAAAGAAAAATGCTTAGTTAGAAGCATCTAAGTACACAATGTCAAGAATAAAATACCCAGTGTATCACTACTGTGCTGTGTTACTACAACCACAAGTTAGAACCCGTTTCCTTGCTGCCATTCTAGCTTACTACAGCAGACGCCAATTACAGTTAACAATCAAATACACAAAAACTTTGGGTTTAAGCAGCTGACAAAGTGCCTGCTCTACCTATACGGTTCACTTTAGATAC
Organism: Aviceda cuculoides; assembly: GCA_035590195.1. Lineage (NCBI taxonomy): Eukaryota > Metazoa > Chordata > Aves > Accipitriformes > Accipitridae > Aviceda > Aviceda cuculoides. The sequence goes on along the minus strand of JAVJGG010000082.1, from coordinate 14,261,396 downwards.
AATATAATGCTGGCCGCAAAGTAAAGCTAAAACAAAAAAGCAACAGTCCTATCAACTGTCAAACACACAGGTAGAAGATAAAGCTTTCCACAGAACCGTGTTGGATAATTCTATGCACAAACTATTACTCTAAAAATCTTAAAAGGATCTTTCTATTCACCAAAAATGGCCAAAGCAAAAGCAGTTTGGGATGATGCAATCTGACGTAGCACGGACTAGCAAAACCTCAGACAGAAGCCCTCCTCCCGCCTCCCACCCAGAAGCAGCAGATAGTGGAAAGCCACCTTTTGCCCTCTAAATTGCCTGCACAGATCGACACTTGGAGCTGTGCTGGGCCTTAAGCATTAAGCAGTCACAGAAAGTAGCTCTTCATCTGGCTACAGCACAGACCTATTTTTTAATATTCACTTATTTTGAATATACATGGCAAAATAAGAATACCAAGCCTCCTAAAAACTAGCTTCGTCAAAATTACAGAGCAGCGCTGCAGTGGAAACACAGAACTACTGTTCAGGTTTTAATTTTGTAATGTATGCCTGCTTGCTGGCTCAAATCCACAGCATAGCTCCCTGCTCATCCCAGGGCTCACCGGAACTCCGTCGTCAACAAGATACTGCCGTAATGGAAGCATTAGTCAATGGCTAACAGAACAGGAAAACAAAAACACGCTTTGCGTGAAGCTCCAAGTGCTCCTTATACTCGCATCAGCATTTCTTGAGGTGACTAGGTGGTCCCATATCTAAGAAATAACACCCATGATTTAACTCACACACCCAAATGCCCTTACTGCGTTGCTGTGCAAGTCAAGGAGTGGCTTTCCCTCACATTCCTCATGAAGCTAAAAGGATCCTTAATTCTCACGTCAGTGATTAAGTTGGGTTTTTTTAAGGAGAATAGGGGCAGCTGTTACCAGAGGTAAGAATTAATGAGATAACAGGTGGAGGGGATGGATGCTGCATACAGAGTTACGCAGCAGCTCCGCTGCGATCCTGGGGGAGCACAGGGGCACTGACCAGTATTCCTGGGGGCCCTGCTCCCCCCAAGAGGGTGTCTCCCGCAGTTGCTGCGGACTGACGCTGCTAGACTCTGACTGAACCTGCGAACAGCAATCACTTCGCTGCAAGGCTCAGGCAGCCTTCGGACCCACTTCTTCTGGGTCCACCAACTGGAGACACCAGCAGTTTTCGTTTTCATTAGCTATATCTTTGCAAAAAGTGAGCAGGGAAAATTAAGGACCAAAAGGCTTGTGTGATGTAAATTAATTCAACTTATATGTAGAAACAGCTACTCGGAAAGGTTCTATGTGTTGATTTAATTTACTAGGTAGAAAAATAGAGACAACACTGTTTTTGTTTGGGTTATCTGTAAAAGCTGATCTTTTACTAGAAGCATAGTAGAAAGCTCTAGCATACAAAAATAAACATGGGCAAAGCATTCATAAATTTGTTGGAAGGTGATTCACTTTATCAATACAAATTAACGCATTAACTGTTCTGCTAAAGAAAAGCTTAGAAAGTTAACATCTAAAGCTGATAAAATTAATTGTTTCAGGGGATGGTTTCTTAAGTTTTTTTCCCCATGCTAATTATTTTTGGACATTATTGCCATTTCTATCTGCACAAGATTTTATTTACATATGATTTTCAAAAGCTTTGATAAACAAGCCTGTACTTTCTGTATTAATTTTAGTTTGGACAAAAAAGAACATGGCAGCGTTTCCTGAGTTTTACCTGATCTTAGTATGCCCTGATGTGACCAACATAGCATCCCTGATGGACCACCTGATTGTCTCTTACAGGCCATGCTGCCAGCTGAATGGCTCATCCTATGGGTGAATAGATCACTTGGAGTGCAGTCCTGCATTCCAATGAAGACGTCTTCTCTGAAAATACATCTCTCTTCCCATCAGGGACACCACAGGCTATGCATTTATAATATCCTTTTTTGTCCAATTATGTTCATAAATGGTAAAGCCTCAAATTGATAAAACATTTAAAGCATCTCTGAGTAGTAATGGTTACGACTAGGAGTGCACTCACCACAAATATGTGTGTTTATACAGGTATACCACCCGGTGCCAGAACTGGAAGGAATTCCCTCCGTTTCATCTCTCTCTGCATCATGCCTCAGCAGGCAATCATACACTCACCAAGGCTTAGTCTAGACACTCTAAACAACTATGACACATTCACAACTTGCTTTTAAAAATCTGTATGTACTGTACTAAAGTAGGGTACTAGAAATTCTTCCTTCATTGTGGAAGAACCTGGCCTTCTTCCCCATCAATATTAATTTGAAACTCAGATTCTATGCTCTCTGACATGTTTACTTGCAATTTTACTGGTTTGTTCTATGAAAAGGAAAAAAGACAGGACAGAAGGTCTGAAGAGTTTTGTCACTGCTGTCAGCAAATTTGAAATGCTTCTGTTCAATGCAAACCCCCATGCTGTCATTCAGACCACGTTCCCTTTGCAAGACAATACCAGGCTGCTGCGCGACTACGTGACAGCGATCAGAATAATTTCTAGATACCCAGCTTGTGAGGACTGAGAAATAGTAGCAGCCAAGTGCTATGAAACTGCAGCATGCTACCTTATACAATAGCTGCATTTTAACAAACAATACCACCAGAAATCTGCCTATCTTGATAAAATATTCTCTTACACTTTTCACTGGGCTGTTTCAAAAAACCTATGGAAAGTGACAAAATAGGATGTAAAAAGTACTTATCACATGAACAAACCGACATTCTCACGGTAGCTTTAAACTACCATACATCTGAAACGTTAGTCCCAACTGTACCCTGCCACAGCCACCTGGTGAATTTAAAAAAAAAGAAAGGTATCATTGCCAAAAGGCCCTGAAATTGCTCCCAGAGCAATTTCTTAGCAGTCACTAGGCAGACTGATTTTAGCCTGGTTGATTTCCCTTGCCTGCTGTTGTCTTTATCAGCATGCGCTCCTCATTAAAAATAAAATAGGAGAGATATGAACATGAAAATGCTGTATTTATTGAAGTACTCTAAAATTGAATTATTGTGCTCTTTAGTAATGTAGATTCCTACAGTTTAGACAATGCTTAGCTTTTTCTTTCTGCAGAAATAAAACTGGTTACTTCCAGAATTTGCTTCTGGATTTACTCTGTGTAATTGTACTAATATTTTTACAAGTTGTCTTATGCTCTAGCCTCTGGGTATATCATAAAACATCACTAAAAATCATAGCATGCTAGAAGAAACCAATAGAGCAAATAAAGACAGATATCCTAACTTTAACTTCTGCTATTTAATACAGAACAAATGCTGTCCTCAAATTCTTCTAGCAACACAGCTAATGAAAAGGGCGGGAATGTGCTTTCATTTTAAAAACTCTCCTTTTAAAATTTCTTTTTTATGCCTCAGTCTGTACCAGCTGCATCAGAGAAATGTAAGCACCTGAAAAGGAGAGATGTTTGTGTGAAGATGAGCTTACAGAAAAGAAAATACACTGTGATCTCTATAGCCATTGTAGCTGATTTCTGCTGGTAGCTGTTAGGTCTGGAGGTGTGCTTTTCTTTGTACTTATTTGTGGTTTTTTAATAATTGTCAAGGACTGGTACTTAAGCTCTGGTAGTAACATTTGTTCTACCAAACAAATCACTTAAGATCCTTGGGCAATGCATGTCTGAGTGACACAAAACTCATTATCAAAGACTCATTACAAAGCTGGACAGCTGGATTACATGAGACGTTATCTGATGGAGTGGGAAACTTCTCCCATCAAACCATTTGGGAGCTGCACAATAGGTAGGTAAATAAAGTCAGGACTATCTATTTTTTACGTGATCATTGTGAAAATCAGACACCGATCTACCCTTAAATGATCTTATGGCCATTCAAATAGCCATCAGGGAGAGCTGTGCGATACTCATGGCAATACCAATAAGCCATGATGGCATTAATTCTTATTTGTGAAACATAAAATGAAATTTGTGAGGAAGGACTTGCTGGAACTATAAAAACTCACTCTAAATTAAAGTTGCTAAACATGAGATGAGTCAGAGGAAGTGAACTGTGAAAATCATGAATTTGGCATGATCTTATGTTCACCTCTGTCTTCACTGCAAATGAATTAAAAGTTATCCTCAGAAATTGTTTCCATTGTCCTCTGATATCTCTAAACATCACATTGCCACAGGAGGAGTCACACATTTACATTCTGCAAAAATCTCAAAGCCTCTACATGACAACTACCCTGCTATCTTGAAAATGCACAGTTGACAACACAAAGTCACCAAAACACACGGTTTTCTTCTGAATGAGAAAAGCAGGTGTAGAAAGCCTACTCAGTATTTTGCCAAACAGCTATTTGTTTGCTTGACCATTTAAGCTGCAGAAGCACACAAAACACTGTAGCATCATGTGTTTTCATTTGGAGACTCCAATTTAGCGAGACTTATCAACTCAGGCGGCTGAGCACAGCAGTTGTGACCTGGACAGCTCAGTCAGCAATGACTGTTTATTTAGATTTATAACAACAAAAGGTGGACAGGCAACTGTCAAGGACACGAGGTAACATACTCACAAATAAAAATGAAGAAAAGTACAGCAGAAATTTCTGCAATTTCATATATGCACATGTATACATACATATATATGCATGTCCAATATACATTTGGACAAATTCGACAATCTGTATACATATGGATGATATGTATATGGGGCATATCTATATCTATATCTATGTGTGTATATAAAATTGCAGAATTTCCTCCTGTATTTTTCTTCAATATGCATATTGGACATACGTGTGTATATATGTGTATGCATGTGTGTATGTAACTCCACAAACACTATACAGAGAATGTAGATAAACCTTGTAACTAATTAAGAAAAAGCAATCAAGCCTACTCAGCTTTTCTCCTTTAAAAATCCACGTCTGTTGAAGTGCTCCTGTAGAGAACCTTGCTTTGCAATATGCCTTGAATATTCATAAAATGGAAATTGCTAGTTATAGAGCAGGATGTGAGTCCATATGGAAAATGGTTCTGTCCTTAGTTTCTAATAAAACCAGAATCATTCAAGGAATGACTAGAAATTACACACTAAGCACTGTACTACCCCAAAGTTTTGCATCCCACCCCCTTACCTTTCATAATGCTTCTGCCTTTTGGGGGCAAATTTCCCTGAACTCAGATTGTAAAGACTTGAGGACATTCGACTTATACATCAGAAAATTACCAGATTACAGTTATTGAAGCTCCTCTGAAATTTCACTTTCATTTTACAAGTGGAGAGAGCAGATGTAACAGCTCCAGTTTTCTCCCTTCCCTTTCACACACTAAGCTTTGTGTACATTCTCTTGGGCAGGGATTTGCTAAGAAACACTGCCTCTTGGCAATTTCTTTAGCAATTAGACTGGCCAATAACAGTACAGTGTTTTAGCATGAATAGACAAGCTTGACAGAAAGATCTATCAGCTGTTCAGCCCACACTGCTGTACAAATGAGGAAATGACTAGAATATTAATTGCCTTTAAACAGAAGTAATTACTCACTTTTGTAAGACTACTAGCAGGCAGAAATAGATAACTAGAATAGAATATTATGAAAAATGTTTCATTTTTCTGGCTTTAAGAGTGCATTTGAGGATGAAAGAGCAAATCAACTTTTTACATGTCTCTTCTTCCTTTCCCTGCTCTGACATTTGGCAATATCTTACAGTTTTTACTTTGCATGAGAATGTGGAACAGTGAATGGATTTGATGCTTAACTACCAAAATCCCAATTTCCAGTTTGCAATTTTTGTCCTCTGTTTGGGATTTGTTAGGCTCTGCTGGTTTTGAAGCAAATGATATGTTGAATTTTTTTTCAGACAAAACATTTTTAAAAGATTCATGCACACACCAATTCATGCACATCCTAAAAACATCTAAGGCACTATCTCTTTGAATACATCTGCTTGAATGACAGTACACGGGTTTGAAGTTTCTTAGGCAATAAATTTAAATAAAGCTTAGCTGCATAATTACATTGTGAAAAATCTCAATATTTTGATACTCAATAAATTTATTCACAAACTATATTCCAATATTTATAAGCATTCTAAAAGGAAGGGTTTGCACTACATTTTCCATTTGGCTGCTCACCTCAGATTTTCACTCTTTTAAATGGACATGCAGCAGATTTATTCTGAAGAAAAGTTAATGTATGCCATTCAACTAGGCTACAGCCTCTTTCAAGAGAAGTAGAATCCAGTTCATGACTTGAAAATACAGGTTATTTGCAGTACTATCTTTAGTTGCTCAGAACACCAGTCTTCGTCTATCATCTACCGAAAGGCAGTTTTTACCGCACAGCATCAACAGAACTAGAGAGGAAAGTGAAGAGTTTATGACATAGTATAATAGAGTTGATTCCTTACAGTTACCTGGCTATCATTTTAACCCCATTTCATGTCAGCTGAGCAGCTTCTTTCAGCAAAGAATCCATTTGTTGGAAAAGAGGAGATACTCTCAGCCTATCAGTTTTTTGATATCCTAGTTTCACAAGTGATACTAAGTGGAAACCTGCCCTTACCATATTTCTAAGAGGATTGTTCTCAAGAATAAAGTGTTTGTTGGCACAGCATCATTATAATTCATGTCTGTCTCATTCACTGTGATTTATGATTTTTCCTATTGCTCTCAACTGCAGAAGTCTTGAAGACTACTCCCTCCCAAGATTCATTTTGAAAAGGTATGAGAAATCATCTGATACTACATTGTTCTTTGTAAGTGTAATTCTATCCATCTATTTGGCTGCAGAATTAATCCACATGCTTGCTCTTTTCCTTCATCAGTTGCACCAAATAGAAAATAAGTGTATAGATTTATGGATATTCCCAAATTATGGATGTGTTAATATAGGTACAATTTTGCAGGTTTCTTAGGATTACACAATGACATCCTTTCCTAAGATGGAAGTGATATGAATATGTGTTGGATGTGTTATCTAGTCCAAGTGTGCCACCACTCTCAGAAAACTATTGTATTGGCAGGAAAATCCCCATAAGAAAATCTCTTTTTAGGCTGCCCCAAAATATAGGTCTGCTACAGGGAAGGGCTGTAGATCTAAAAAGTTAATAGTGAAACAACAAGAACAGATTGTTATAGTCCCACCTTTTTGTTAGGCTAGAACATACCTGGCATGCTGATGGATGACTGTGATTGAGGTCCCACTGGGAAGATACTATGTCAACAGACTTTTCAGCCATATTAAGCAAATTCATCCAGCCTTGGAAAAGAGACAAATGGGATGGTGCACTGTCTGAATAGTTGATCCCTTCAGGAATATTTTCCACAAGAGCAACCCTGAGAATAGATAAGGAAAAAATAACCACTTAACAAAAGCACTTTTCTTTATTAAAAAGTTCCAAATTGTAAAGAATGTCAGGTTTTGGACCTGTGGCTCAACATCTGCTCCCAGAGGCTCTCAGCAGTGTGCCACCCCACGACTCACTCTGAAGTCGCTGACTGTCATGCTCCGCACTTCCCAAAACAATAAAATGCGGAAATGAGCTACTGTTGATGCAGCAAAGCCAATTAAGCTTTTGAAGCTCTGCAAAATTAGCTTAAACATCAAAAAACTTACTTCTTATAACACAGGAAGTGGGAATCGGTCCTTAAGGTGAGGATGGGAAGAATGAAACAATCTCTTCTTGCTTTGCCACTCTCATCTTTGCATTCAATTTCTTCTCTCTAAGCAATGTGGCAAGACATATACTCCCTGGCATTCTCTTAGGTCTGCTTTTACAGCTGACATTTTATTACATTGCAGTCTCTATATATGAATTCCCTCTTTCCAACTGCTCTAAGCTACCTAATTTTTCTGCTTTTGTTTACCTGTGTAAGGCTCTAACTGGGGTCCAGTGGTTAAGAAAAGAAGAATTACGCCCTTTTAATTTTCTTTTCTTTTTGGAAGGCTCCTTGATCTTATTGTCTATATTATTCAAAATGCTTGCAAATTACATTATGTACATTCACATGGATCCAGGAAGCTAAACAAACATTGTAGTAAACTGACAGTTCAAAATATGCTCCTCTGCTTCAGGGAAATGATGTGTTTCATTCAGCATACTGCCTCACTGCTAGATTTCCTTAAATTGCAGCAGGTAAAGCTCCTCTCTACACTCAATAGAGGAATCTTAAAAATAAATGCAAGTCAAACAAGCTTCCCAATTCTGTCTTTAGGTAAACAGATGAAATTTTCAACTTATCCAAGTGGCACTTCTGTAAGTGCCCCCACCATCTGCCACTTTTACTGTGAATCATACAAACCAGATTTAGGAAAGCTGTAGTAGGGACTTGGAGAATACTTCTTTTCATTGTATCCAAGTATATCAAGTATTTCCAGACTGTTTCTGTACTTATTAATAGCATTAATTACCAACTCCAGCAATATGAATATAATTTGTAAACTTTTTTTAAGTAAATCATTAATACAAACCTCTAGTGTAAATGAGAATTGTACACTTTTTGACTGTTAGAAAACAGATTAGTGCAGTATCTTCTATTAATTCAGTTCATCCTACAGGTTCACATGGAAACTTTTACAGCTATTTCAGAATATCAAGCACGTTTGTGAAGTTAATCCATTAAAAGACTGAAGATTAGTACTCTTTAACAGTATAAAGACAACTCAGTAAGAATTGTGCTGAAGTAAACCTGTGGTAATTATCACATTCTTACTCTCCTGGCTGGCAAAAAATTCCCCCCAAACCAGAACAGGCACAGCTCCTCCTTTCATTAAAAATTCAGGTATGTTCTCCAGTTCCCTAAAATCTGTCAAACAACATACATATCACTAAGCTGCAATTATTGATGAAATTCTCTACAACATACTCTGAATACACTATTCTATTGATTAACACTAAACTTAACTGCATTACAGTAACAGTGTTGTAACAGCAGTAAATTAACTGTAAAAGTTTAAAAACACAACTTGATTTTTTAATTTCTTCAATGTATACTTTATTCTAAAACATTCTACCTACCTTGTCTACAAACTTTTCAAAATAACTACTGCCCTAAAAAGTTAGTGTCCTTATTAGTCTATTAGCAATGCCATACTTTTAAAAAGAAACTATTTTACTCTAACACTTAATGTTTTAGACTTATTCCTGCTGCATCTAATCCTGTTACAGAACTTAATAAAACTTGTTAGATCCCTTGAAAGCCTGGCTAGTTCTTTTTTGATAGTTAACATTACTAATCATATTGCAGCTCTTAGCAATGACCATGTTCCCAGAGCTGTTTTATGGAGAGCTGTAGGATGGCCACCTTCAAAGAGCAAGAAATCCAAGCACAGAAGATAAAGTGCTCTCTACGAGGACTTAACCCCCCCCCCCAACAATCCAGTGGCAAAGATGAGAAATGAAGCCATGTCTTTCTGGCCTCTTCCATCCCCTACCCAATCACACGTAGATACAGGAGAGCATTATTTTGAATATTCTCCAAAGACATTCTTCATATCAAATGATTATTCAAAAAAATAATCTATCAAATGTGGTTCTTATTTAGCTAGAATTTAAAAGTGTGCATCAGTCCCTTAACACAAGATGTGACTGAAATTTCTCAACATTAGAATATTGCCTGACATACACAGTGTTTTCTGGTTGAACCTATGCAATTGAATATACAGGAGCCTACAAAATAACTGATAGTATTGAAGCTGTCAGGGTCACTTCCAGTGGCTTGTAGTGGTGTTTCCCATGGGCTGTACTGAACTGCTGTCTCACTGGAAAGCATTAGCTTAGCTGCCATTCTTCCCATCTCTGTCTTTGGCAAGTTGAAAGCTGCCAAAAAGGTAACACTGTCACAGAGTCACAGAAAGGCTGAGATGATCTGGAGATCATGTCACCCAACCACCCTTGTCAAAGCAGGGTCAATGACAGCAGGTTGCTCAGGACATTGTCCAATCAGGTTTTGAGTATCTCCAATATCTCCAAGTCCAAGAAGCTTAACATATTATATTTGAGACTAGGGCCCTGATCCAGCCAAACACATACATGCTTATTTCTGATGCATTCACTTCACATTATTTAGGTCCAAAGTAGGGGAAAATGCTATATCCATATATTATAAACCCAGATTATCGTTGGAAGCTATACCTTAAAGTCTAATGCAGGAAGAGCTGTGGATGTAAGTCATTGGTTTATAGATACATTTGGGCACAGATACCATCAAGATATGCAAAAAAGTTGGGCTCTTCCTCCTATTCCTCAGGTTAAAACCATCTACTTATTCAAAGAAAGTAGCAAGGCAAATTTGCCGGGCAAAAGGAAATTCATCTCCGTCTTAAAAGGGCTCTTGTCAGGTAAGGAAGTTTGTCCTGACTGTTGGGCTAAACTTGTTCTTACTAGGAGATCAACTCCCAACTTGTCAATCTGCATACAATTCAGCAGTCTACAGCACTAGCACTAAATAAGGAATGTGACTACACAGCTCCTGCCACTTTATAAATTGGGTTTCATTATGTAATGAAAGCCAGATGCATTCCAGTTAGCAAAACTGTTATTCAGAGCAGATATTATCTGCTAATATATTTCCTAGTCTTTTGTTTAACCAAATAGTAAGTACTTCGTGTTCTTTAGCAGACAAAGGCATTTCATCAAGCTAGGGCACTAGTTGAAATGTTTTCAGAGTTTAGACTTCCCTTTAATAATGAACTGATTCTGCCACGCCCCTCCCAACATATTCCCCTACCCACTCAAAAACTCAACATCAAGCTAAGAAGTTAAAAAAAGTCAACCGCCAAATTTCTAAACTAAGTGATTTTACCTTCATAACCTTCCCTTTTCCTTTGGCACAATAGCAAAGTTCCAGTATTTAGTCAAGAAGAGCTTTGTTAAACCTTCTGTGCAAAAGTATGAGTTTGCAAGCCCCAATTCCATCAATAGAAGCTAAACTTAGCTCTCATTTTTGTACCAAGATGACCCACAAAGAGGTTTTTAAAATATGGTATAACACAAACTTCCAGGAGAGAAGGTCATTCACAGACCCTGAGGAAGATCAGATATGGTGACATAATTTATTCTGCAAAAAGGTCATATTAACAAAGCAAAACAGACAAACGTAGCATGGTGATTAAAATGGACTTTTCCTATGCTCAAAAGCATTAGCAGATAACTGTACGCCTGTTGGATGAGATGTCCTTCTCTTCCCGATTTCCTGGTGCTCTAAGTATTTCATCTGATTAATGCCAACATAGTTGTATGTAGTTGCCTATTCAGTTGTATAGCTGAATATTCTCGAACCTACCTCACACAGACTGAGAAACCCAAAAGTAATGTTACATTATTTCTGTGAAGTTATAGAGAGAGACAAGGGTCAGAGCTGAGATTCAAGCTCCTCTAAGCTAATAGAAATGTGGTAAGCAGTATAATGGTATTTAACACCTACCAAAGAATAGACCTTGACCTCAATAATAAGAGTCTTCTGAGCTCAACTATATGACTTGCATTTAGTAATTCCAAGTGAATTCTGTCCCCAGCTAGGGTTTCTTCTTCATCTTTGACAATTCTTTGGTCTGAAAGTGAGGTTTATTTCTGATCTCACACCAATTCTTCCCTCTGAAGCAAGCAGAGATACTATTAACCTAGCATCTGGGTTAACTGGAGAAGAAAGAGGGCCAAGTCAGTGAAAATAGGCAGAGGCTATATGTCTATCTCTTGAATAAACTTGGGGTTATTGGTGAAAATTCATAGCTCTGTTGAAAAGTTTAGCTGTAATGATTACACAAGTATAAAAGGAGCGTTCTTTTGATAGTTCAAACTTCACAACTTTTTAAAATAATAAGCTGTAGAACATTATTCACTCCAGTTTGTCTCAATCCAGAGTCACACACTAAAGAAAATCCAGGTCATATTCACTTGAGTCTCACTACAACATCTGAATTTACTCACCGTTAAAGGGAAGAAACATGATAAGAAAACACTGCAATGATTTGTATGAGACAATAAATAAATGAAAGATGAGCAAGTGCTATCTTTGTCATAAGGCTGCTGAATTTCAGATAAGGGAGAGAAAAAAGAAAGAGAAGAAATAAAGAAAAAAAAGGACTGGGAAAGGTGTGTGAATCGTGCCCCTGTACCAGGGTCATAGCTAAAGATACCCTCTTGTGAACCCTCTCTCAATCCAGAAGCCCTGGAACCACCAACCCCTGCCCTGAAGGACCACAGCTCCTCACAGCATTCCAGCTCCTCCTTCGTTATAACCCCAGAGTCTTAATATCCATTCAAAACCTACCATCTTTCTCAGACCTGTGTTTTCAATTGAGGCTTTCACCACATCACCTTCAAGCCCTCTACTTCCTTCTACATTGCATCACCCCTACCACTCTTCTCCCTCAGATCTACTCATTAGCTGTCATGCTGGCCAAGACCATCTTCTTTTTAGTTCCTCAACAGAACCACAGCTCCAGCTCTTGTTTCTGAAAGGTATTAAGAAGTATCTTTCTAGACAGATTATAATTACTGTTAGAAAAACATGCAGAACACTCTCTTTTCTGGGTTCAGAGAAGAAGTTTCCTAAAAAAAGAGAAAGTACAGCGCAACTTATCAATATAGTTGGATATTCCCCTTGCAGTCAGTGGTAAGGATTTGGAAGATCAAGTGCTACGATTCTACTTGAGATCAGACTCCAGTGTGTAAAGATATGCAATGTATTTGGATAATTACATGGTATATCCAGTAAAGAAAAATTAAACTGTGCATTATACATAATATTTACTCCATAATTAATTACATCTCATTCTTCCAGTATAAGAAGTTACAAAATCTGCTAGCTATCACATACTTATGCCGTTGATTTCAATTTTAAATAAAATATGTTTGAGCCATTAAAATAAATTCATGACAGAACACAACAGTTAAAAGTGAAATGGAAAGCAGATAAGATTGAATTTAAAACGGACTGTGAACTCAAACTAAGTACTCAAAAGCACCTAGATTATTAGCATCTGAGAATATCACAGACTCTATAACAGTCCTCTACCACTGACAATCTCAACTGGTGAGGCACATGTATGTGTGTTTGTACATGTGCATGCACCTGAATATGTGCACACTACAAAAGCTCTTTGCTGGCATTTACTTGTCTGCTTTTTGAATTTTAGTCATGAAGACTTTGATCTCCAGAGACAAAATCTTGGGATGCTGAGTGCTTGGTTTAAATCTATGCTTTGAATTAGATCTGCAGTGAATGCAGGTAAGTTCAGATTTGTGCTATTAAATATATTCTTCTGCAGACATGCAGCATTGGGCTCCAGATACAGAGCTTTGTCTGAACATTTCTGAGTATGTGATAAGAGCAGACTAGTGTGATGTTTAAACTGAAAAGCTGCTCTCAGTGCCTCCCTGATGAATATGTATTTTTGACATGATTCCATGCACTCAGTAATAAAACACTGCAATGAGTAGATTAACACTTATTATTTTAAGAAAAACTGTGCTGGACTTTAGAGACATGTAATGCCAGTCTCTGTTTTGAAGGAAGATTCTTCATCTCTTGATTGTCTTTATATTCAGAATCTGGTAAGCAGTCATGAGATATGAGGGTAAAAACATAAAAACCTGTTGTATAAGAAGTCCAACTGGATGGTCTAAAGCAGATTTCCTAAATTCCCTGTCCCTGGACATGTGAATTGCAACCTAGTGGGACAAAAGGGGGGTGGTTTAACAGAGTTCATGGTGCGCAAGCAAATGGGACTACTAAACTGTTGTGTTGGAGTATATAATGAACTGGAGCTATGGCTATAGGGTACAGGCAAGCAGTGCTCCTGCTAGCTGTGCTGCCTCAAGACAAGGAGGCACATACTTGTCCTGGGCTTCTGCTCTTCATCACAGCAGTCAGTCAGTGACTCCTCAGTCACACTGCTCACCTGGGCCAGTATGGATGCCACCAGGACGTGCTGACACAAGAAAGGGCCATGGCATTTTACATTACAAATGCAAGACATGCAGATAATTTGCTAACATGTAGCTAGAGCCGGTCAAGCCATCCTGCACCTACTGCAAACAGCTTGACAGATCTCCTAACCAGTGGCCTAAGTTCTGTGAATACCATCTGTGACTGGACTCAGAAGACACAGGCCCCTTCAGCCCAGTGAGTGGCCTGGTCCTCTTCAACAGGCAGCTGCAGGTGGCGGCTGTGGCACAAGAGAGGGAATAAACAGCCCTGCCAACTTCAAGTGCTTACTGAACTCCAGCCTTAAGCACTTCAGCTAATGGCTAAAATTAGAAGTTGCCTTTCAGCTTTCCCCTTCTATGTCTGCCCCTTCTTTGCACTTAGTGTCCTTCCAATTTTTCTTATCGGTCCACAGAAAAAATTAAAGTATACTAACTATATACCAACACATATTTTAACTCCTCACCACTTAGGCTTTTTTATATTTTCCATAATCAACTTAGAGATCACTTTGTTATTTCTATTCCCACATAACTGTTTTTGTGCCCTCTCATCATGGTGTCTACAAGCCAAATATAGCGTGCAGGCAAGCACAATGCATCCATCAAGCCTGGAAGATTTTACATGCCAGATTCTTAGTTGATACAATACAAAAAAGAAGAATTTCAGTCAGCAGTTATGTCAGTGGAACAATATTGGTTTTTTACCAGTTGAAGATTAGACTAGATTCTCTGGGCCTGTAGAATAAATAACTAGAAGTGCTCCAGGAATACCTCTTATCTTTGGACTGCCTCATGGATTGTTATGTAAGAAAAAAGATGATTCCCTCCCTCTCATACCATCATCTTCTGAAAGAACGTACCAACAATAAAATCCTACTGTTTCAACTTCCCTTAAGTGAAGAGCAACAAAATATTTGTGTTGTAACATACCATAGACATGTACATTTCAAAAGAAAGACCCACTATACAAAACCACAAGTCATCTAAGGTTTAAACCTGTGAATAATTTCTAATTAAGCATATTTTAGGCAATAAAATTAAATTTACACAGTTGTATTTCAGATGCAACTTTCAGTTCTCAAAGGCAAAACTGTGTCCAAAAGAGGGGGAGAATTGACCAGACGTTTTACAATGTCACTTCCACCTACTGGGGACAGTATTTCCCCTGTGCCAAAGCAAATCTGAAACTTAGTCAGAAATTCAATCTAGCCTGCCATGACCATTTTAATACTGGAACTAAGATAGCAGTCATATAAAGTATCAAATGAAGAAGGAGCACAGACGTGGGGACAAAAGAAAAACACAAGAAAGAATAAATAGCAAACATTAAAGATCTTCATTTGTTTGTACTGACATGACTGATACTTGCCTCAGTTCAAAAAAACATATAAATAAAGCACAACTTGGCACTGAGCCTTCAAGTAGCCTTATTGATTTTCTTAGGACTTCTCATATGCTTGATGCAGACTTAGGCATTATCTTGAATTATGCAGGTCAGTCCAGCTCAATACTGACCTTTTCCCTCCACTATTACATATCCAGGCTCACACCAAAATAATCCTTATCAACTGCCCCTTGCTCCATAAATAGGATGCTGAAATGAAGGTTGTTGATTCCATTGTATAAAACTATTTAGCATCCTTAAGACTCAACAACAAATCCCTCATAAAAGAAGAAAAAAAGATTTAGAATGCAATTGAAGGGAACAGACAAAATATGTGTAAAGACCCTTCTGGAATAAAAATAATGTGTGGTTTTGCTTCAGGTGCTTTGCTTTAGGTTTCTAGATCTGTTATGTTAAGCCTGAACTACAACATCAGCACACCTGTTGAAAAATACCTAGATAACTTAGATATTTTAAAATTATTTCAAAAGCAAATTAATCTGACTGACTATTAAAGTCCAGTTATAAGTAAGCAAAATAAAGTGGAGAACTAGCAATCACTAACAGGTATCATCAGCTGAGACCCTGAAATCTCTCTCTACCAGGTAGAATTAACATCATAAGAATGCAGTGGACCAAAGATATCTTTAATTTACTGAATTGACCGTAACTGACTCTTAATTTACTGAACCAATAGGATGTGAAGTTTGGTCCTCTAGACTTCAATCTGGCATTTCTCAGCAATTCAGCAAAGAAGGTATTTCACAGGTCCTGAACGTACAAACCTAATTCTTCCAGAATTAAATGTAAACATTAAGTGTAAACACAATGAAAACACTTTACTGTAACTTTCTGCTTCACAATTCTACGATAAAGCCCAGTATAGTCATAACTCCTAATTTCTCAGAATAATTTCTCCTCTTTCTTATACCTTCTGCAACCATTTTATATGCATACAGACCAAACAGATAAAAACCTAGTATGTCAGAACAGATACATGTTTTATGGAATAATTATAGGAATAATTATAAATATCTCACCATTTCTGATTGGGACAAGAAGCTTATTAACACCAGCTAATGAAAAAATGCAGTATCAAGCTGACGACCTAGCCATCAAATCAGAAATAAGCATACCTACATTCAATAAAGGCAAGTGTAAAAATGTGATAAAATTAAAATCTATGTAATAGAGATCTTGTGGTACTCCTAATTTCAAATTTTGTATATGAATTTGACCCACAAAGAGAAAAGAATCCAACTCAATACCAGAAATTAACAGTAGATTAACCACAGACTTAATTAAGGCTGGTTTGACCAGAAAACCAATACACTATCCCGATGAAAATTGTGTGCTTTATGGTCCCAGCTTTCCCATCTTCATCTATGACAATTGGTGCCTTATTCCACAAGGAAAGAAAAATTTGCTAGAGGGAGGGGCTGCAATGGTGACACCTACATCTGAGTTTCCAAGAGACAGAACAAAGTTTCACTTTAGGAAACATTCAAGTGTCTTATTTAATCATTTCACTTCAGGTGAAATCTTCCAAGAACTCATGAGTACTGGATCATCAATATCTAAATGCAGCCTATGTCAGCAGCTCTTGAAGGCTCCCTATGTTTGTCTAAATAGTAAGCAGAACTGAAACATACCACAACTTTCATACTAACCTGAGAGTTCAGCACTCAGATAAATATATTTACTATTCAACATATTGTAAAAATGTGCCTGGATTATTTGATAAGGCCACTAGAGACATCAAAAAGACAGTATTTGAACCAAATAGGCACAGCAGTCATCTGACTCTCCCCACGTTCTGATGGGAGCTGACATTTCAAAATTCATAATCAACAGAAAAGGCATCATACTCCACATTTCTAGATTCTTGCAATTCTTTGCTTGCTGTCAGAACTTTGATTTGCACTCTTTTTTAATGGGATAATTCCTATATTTTGATCAGAAACAAATTTCTTAACGTTCAAGTAAATCTTACTTCACTGAACAATCATTTGTTTGAAATACACAAAAATTGTACGTCAAAGAAAGCAACAGTATCTCTAGACATTAATCGTCATTCCTTTCAGAGTACACTGTAGCTGAATTTCACATACAAGGCGGCACAAGAATACAGATGTCAAACATCGCAGTGTTCTGCTCATGGCTCTCTTTAAGCACAACAGTTATAAGCCTTGGGGATATGTGTGAAATCTATTTAATGGACACCAACTAAGAATGGAAACTGCCATCTGTTCCTCATATATATTTGGGCTTTCTTCAAGACACTTCCATTAGGTTATTGTTAGGGTATGATGAGTGACAAGAAGCCCTAAAATTTGGCTGTGACTTGCCCCTGTCCTTGTCCTGTCTAAAACATGCTACGAAACTTTTCCACACCTTATCACATGCTAGAATAACTTCCTTTTAGATTGTGATTTCATAATAGTGTTTAAAGATAACGGAGGGAAAACAGCTTGCATTGTGATCTTGTTAAAAAAATACACTGATGAAGAAGGATGCCATACCAACGTTTGCATATGGCTGAAATTTATTTGGGGTCACAAGAGCACTTCAAGAGCTCACATCTGCTCTGCCAAACTTCAGGTAGCATAACAAGTTTCTCCCATCAAAGCTTCTCTATGACTACCACAACTTCATTCTTTATTTCCCTTTTTTCTCATCACTTCTCTCCCTCACTTTTTTCCCCAGGTGCTCTGACATTCATTCCAGCTCATTGTGGAGCACTTTGTGACAGGGAACAAAGAGAATTTCTCTCACAGTTACCCTTCATTTTGATGATGTTTTATACAATGAAACTTAAACTTTGCTGGTAAGTGCTCAAAATGCATCATTTTGAATGAACTGTTCATTCTTGGGAGATTTTCTTTCTCCTTGCTCTTTAGAAAAGAAACGCTTGGAAGAAGCCAGAGTGGAGTCAGCACAGTCCTCCTGTGGGGATCATTAGGCTTTCTAAAGACAATAGGCTGAATCCTGTATTTCTTTTTCCTGGGCATTCTCTGCCTCAGAACAGCTTGCTCCAACCATGTGCCATTTTTTTTTTTCACCATGTTTTGCTCTGGTTATTCTCAAATTTGAACGCTTCCACTCCCCTGGCTCCTCCTCCCCTCACCTCCCTCTACTCTGTATTATGTTGTAGATGACCTCTTTTGCTTTTGTTTTGCTCCTTCTAGTTAGTCTTCTGCTCATTAAATCTCTTCCAAATTACATCATTGTCAGAAAACATAGTATTGTTATTAAATCTGCACAGTTCTGTGCATTTTGTCCTGTTCCTCCACCATATCTGATTTGTCTAGGTAGACTGAGAGCTCTTCATTTGTGGGACTCCTTGTTTCTCTAACAGTAGTGACAAACACAGTGGGATACATCTTTGGTAAATTCGTAGGAATTACTGCACTAGGAAGTAGCAGCATGGGCCTCTGAAAATCTCTGCTGACAGTATACAATATTCAGGGACAGACTTTTAAATACTGCTGCTTAAATTGTCATCATTCAAACTCTTTATATCAGAGGCATGAGGCAAGTCTAATCTGACTTTCCAGTTTTGGTGGAGGTTTTTTTTGTTTTGGGGGTAGTTTTGGGGGTTTTTTGGGTTTGATTTTTTTTTTTGTTCGTTCAGGTTTTTTTAAGGGGGTTTATGGATATCTTAGCAGTTTCCAAATAACGTGAAGCACAACAGTAACAACTAAGACTTCTAATTACTATTTCTAATGATAATTCTTTGCAAGTCTGCTGCAGCAATTTGAAAAACAGATATATTGATTTAAAAACCTGGTTACTCTACCTACCAGCAGCTTACATGGTAACAAAGTAAGCCACAGACAGTGTGTAGGAACTTAAGTAGATGTTCCAAACTCAAATGAAAAAGGTTTCCTGGGTGATCAAGTCCCTGTCCTTGCTACTTCAGGCAATGTTTCATATGCTTTTATTATTAAATTACCCAGATGAGGAAAAGATAATAGAACACAGGACGGTTTTCACCACCACTTGTCATACTGGAATATTTTTTATCTTTCTGCTTTTGGAGGCAGAAACCTGCTTGACTTGATATATTTTTACCTGCTCTATCCTTTATCCTCAGTAACCCAGATCCCACCCTGGAATTTCTCTCTCCTGTGACATTTTTGTGGACAACAATCATTTCCCTTCTTACTTTATACCTGGCACAGCCAAGTGTCTTTAGTGTCATGTTCATTAAATAGATTCTTCATTCCTGGAACCTCCTCCTACTCACCATGAGTTCAACCTTGATTACTGATCGTCAGTTACACATAGTATTCCAGATTAAAACTTATCAATGCCTTTCAAAATGGCATTAATAGTTCCTTTGCACTTCTGATCACATCTTGCCTGATGTAAACAATATTGCATCTCTCTCTAAGCAATTCTGTCTTCTTTTATTACAGCTTCCCTAAGGAATTGCTTCCCTCAAAGAGTATAAAGATGGAAAATCTAGTTAAATTACAGTTGGACTACTGCCTAGGAGTGACTAAAATCAAACTAAAATGGTTAACTAAAATGGTACATATATCCCCATGAGAAACCAAAAGATGTATTTAATATCCATTGTAACTGCACAAATTTGAAAAAGGGTTTCTCATTCTCAGTCTGAGGAAAGGGCAATTTTGGATCACTTATATTTATTTTCTGCCTTTAGATCATATACTTTCTGGTTTAAATTTAATTCTAATGATCTCTGTGGGGAAATGTACCTTTAGGAGGCTGAACGGTCAGCTGTTACTTTATTCACATACCTAAGTCAGAAAACTGACTAAACCAGACCTCTTTCATTCCCTGCTTCTGCATGACTGCTGTAATTTGTGAAGTTTAAAGAGTAAAACAAAATAAAAAGATACCAAGACTAAAGAAACAGACCAACTAAAAGCCAGATGACTGCTGAAATGTGTAACAGATGTACGATAAATCTTTTTACAACCCTTTTCAAAACTGTAAGCAACACTTTCCAGCAAAACAGCTGACAGTTGAGGTAGCTTTATTTCTCTCAAAGCTGCTTCTAAGGATGTTTTATTACTGTTTTCAACTAATCCAAGAACAGACCACAGAACCCGAGGAGTCATAAACTCCATGAAATATGAAACATGAGAAATGTTGTGAAGCTGAGAGGACAAAAAGAAGGTGAAAATACGGAAAGTCTGCAAAGAGCAATTTTGAGGTGTTAACCCAGTCCCTGATAAGAAATTGTGTCATGATTGGGATCTGCAGCAAAAAAACTTAAAGAAATTCTACTGAAAGACCCAAATTAACCCTTAGCAAAGATATTGGAGATTGATAGAATCACCTATGTCATACTGAATCCTAGGGAAGGCAGACATCGCTCTGAGAAGTTCACATAAGAAGTTCACATAACTATAAGGAAGAACACTGCACAAAGCAATAAGGAGCTCCAACTGTCATTCCAGCAAACAAAATAGCAGACAGTATCATCAAATAATTCAGGTTAGAAGATACTCCTGAAGGTCACCTAGTCTAACCTCCTGCTCAAAACGGGTCCACTTACATCAGGTTGCTCAGCACTTTGTCTGGTGAAGTGTCAAATATCTCCAAGGGCAGAGATTACACAATCCTCTTTGTGTGCCTGTTTTGATATTTGACCACTCTCACAATGGAGAAAAAAAAGACCCCAACCCACATACTTCACTGGAATTTCCTGTGCTGCAATTTGTATCTGTTGCCTCTTGTCCTATCACTGTGCACCCTCAAGAAGACTCTGGTTCTGCTGTGTCTATAACCACCCATAAGGTGGTTGTAGACAGCGCTAACATCTCTCCTTCTCTTCTCCAGGCTAAACGGTTCTCTCAGCCTCTGCTTGTACTTCGTGCACTCAGTTCCCCTAACCATTCCAGTCACCGTTCGCTTTCTGGTATTGAAGGACCCAAAACTGGACACAGTACTTCAAATGAACTTTCACAGGTCCTGAACAGATGGGAAGAATAATTTCTCTCGCCCTGCTGGCTACACTCTTGCTGATAAAGCCTGGTGTGGGGTTGCCCTCCTCTGATTCATATTCCAGCTTGTCTGCCAAGAACCCCAGATCCTTTTCTGCAACCCTGCCTTATTGCCTTATTTGCACAGGGTTATTCCAAACCAAGCGCGAGACTTCCCATTTGGCCACACTGAATTGGTACTGATGATCACAACTCTCTGAGCCCAACAGAACAGCTGGTATTTCACCATGCTCTTCCCTGATGAAATAATAATGACACTAACAAAACCATACGCTGAAGCAAACAGAAGAAACAGCTTCTCAGTGTATTGGCTTTGTGTGGCAAGGTTTTTGCAGGGGGGAGGGGGTGGGTGTTACAGGGGTGGCTTCTGTGAGAAGCTGCTAGAAGCTTCCCCTATGTCCGAAGGAGCCAATGCCAGCCAGCTCTAAGATGGACCCACTGCTGGCCAAGGCCGAGCCCATCAGCAACGGTGGTAGTGCCTCTGGGAGGACAGATTTAAGAAGGGAAAAAAAACCTCTGTGCAATTGCAGCCAGACAGAGGAGTGAGAAGGTGTGAGAAAAACAATCTTGCAGACCCCCAGGTCAGTGCAGAAGGAGGGGGAGGAGATGCTCCAGGCGCCGGAGCAGAGATTCCCCTGCAGCCCGTGGTGATGAAGACCATGGTGAGGCAGGCTGTCCCCCTGCAGCCCAGGGAGGTCCACAGGGGAGCAGATCTCCACCTGCAGCCTGTGGAGGACCCCACGCCAGAGCAGGTGGGTGCCTGAAGGAGGCTGTGACCCCGTGGGAAGCCCATGCTGGAGCAGGCTCCTGGCAGGACCTGCGGACCCATGGAGAGAGGAGCCCACGGAGCAGGTTTTCTGGCAGGACTTGTGACCCCGCAGGGGACCCACACTGGAGCAGTGTGTTCCTGAAGGGCTGCACCCCGTGGAAAGGACCCACACTGGAGCAGTTCGTGAAGAACTGCAGCCTGTGGGAAGGACCCATGTTGGAGAAGTTTGTGGAGGACTGTCTCCCGTGGGAGGGACCCCACGCTGGAGCAGGGGAAGAGCGAGGAGTCCTCCCCTGGAGGAGGAAGGAGCAGCAGAGACAACGTGTGATGAACTGACCGCAACCTCCACTCCCTGTCCCCCTGTGCCGCTGCGGGGAAGAGGTAGAGAATTCAGGAGTGAAGCTGTGCCTGGGAAGGAGGGAGGGGTGGAGGGAAGGTGTTTTAAGGTTTGGTTTTATTTCTCATTACCTTACTCTGGTTGATTGGTAATAAATGAAACCAATTCCCCAAGTTGAGCCTGTTTTGCCCATGACAGTAATTGGAGAATGATCTCTCCCTGTCCTTATCTCGACCCATGAGTTTTTCGGTTTATTTTCTCTCCCCTGTCCAACTGAGGATGGAGAGTGATAGAGTAGCTTTGGTGGGGACTTGGTGTCCCGCGAGGGTCAACCCACCACAGTGCCATATAACATACACAGAGAAGAGCCGGGTCTATTCATAGCAATTTCTTGCTGTGCCATGTCTAATTTGGAGCATCCTTTGCCTTGGCTCACAATCCAAGCCCGGTGTCTGTAAAACACTTTGAATATTTAGGGCTCTCTGTAATTAGTTAATAGCAATGAGATAGATCTTTTTGAGGAGCAGGCTGCTGTGACTGAGCAGTTTTTAAACAGAGAAATACATGCAAAGAATTTGCTTGCAGCTATTCAACACTGTATTCAAACACAGCAAGTTTGGGAAATGCTGTTTAAACAGTGGAAGTGAATCACTTTTAACCAGCTGTTGATGAATCGATATAACATCAACTTTATATTAATAATATTAAAAAATAATGACCACTAGACTGATGGGCCGTGAATAGGTGATTACTGAGGATTGCTAGAATATGTTTCAGTGATGAACAGTAGATTAATAGAGGAAAAAAGTTAATAAGCACAAAGAAAGATAAAATTGCTTATGAAGATAAATGATGGCTTAATTCCCAATGGAAAATACGATGTTGCAAGAAATACAGGATACTTAGGGTGAATATTACAAATATACATGATAATTGGCCTCTACTCTCAAACAGATATCCAGACCTGACTGCTGTATCCCTTGCTTATACAGCCACAGCGAAAAGCTCACAAGGTCAGCCCCTATTTAAACCACACTATTTCTGTGCAGCCAGGAGGCACAGCAAAACTTTCTTCTGTCACCTTGGAGACTTCCCTGTTCCTCTCTTAACCTGCAACACCTCAGTTGTGCTGTCCTCTGCATTATGCCTGGGTGGAGCAAATAGACAGAACAACCACACCATCTCTGCAGCTTTCTGTCAGCATGGTGTTCCTCCCTGCCATGTTCAGCTGCTGTAAACCACCACGTAAGCCTGGTAAAAAAAATCTCCATACTAGCTGAGAACCCAGCTTTCCTCCTCTCCTTCAGATAGTCTTTCCAAAGTGCCTGATCTTCCAAATGCCACACACCATCAAAACAGTACCATCAAATGGGACACTCAGCCCTGGCAAAACGATGTCGTGACATCTGCATTTACATGCCTAACTCCCCCCAAAGACCTAGGTACTTGGCTTTAGACACTGACAATTGAAGAGTGACTTCAAATAAACAACTAGCTTGGGGGGGAAAATACCTATGGATTTTGTTGCCAGTTTTAGAAGAGTGAGCTGACTGTAAAGGCATTGCCTCAGAACAAAATAATTGCTAGGGAGAAAGTGGGAGGATAAATGTGAGACTCCAGCAACGTGGATGACAAACAAGGTAACAGGACAGGCTTTTAAGACTTCAAGTATGAAATTAAATAGGGTAGCTTAGCCAAGTGGAAAAAGGATGGAAGTAAGCTAGCGGAATAAGGATTTGGTGAGATGGTCTGGGTAAGGGAGCTGTGGCTGCCAAACGGGTGGTACCTTGGTCAAGCAGAGGGCTGGGCATTGCATGGCTGAGGGGTTGCACTTCAAATCAGAAGCTGATACTGTCAAGTAAGCACTGAATTTCTGCACTTATTTCTTATAGCTATATTGTGCCCTTAGCCTGTTTAATTATTAAATGTGAAATCAAAAAGACTGAAGTGTATGAAACACACATGCACACATACACATCCATAATTTGTCCTATGGTTAGAAAATGTCTAGGAGCTTCAAAACCAAACCTTTACAAAGCATTTTAAAATTCACAAAACGTAGCCTCCCTTCATCACGTGAAATGCCTCAGGACACAAAATAACACAGGAAAAATAGCTTGAGGTAAATATTTTCGAAGTATGAAACGTGCCAGAACCAGGTAAATGTCTTAATCTCCAGTGGTGAAAATACACCAAGTGAAACACTTTGCTATTAGAACCACTAATGTTTTTAGGACAGAACAAGTTCCCCAGTAGTATATTAACACAAAATTATGTGCTTTGAAATGGGAAGTGATTAAATATATACAAAATAAAACCAAAGCATCGGAAAGCTTTTTTGATGGTAAAATCAAATTAGGAGTAATTTTTATTGCACTTGGAGGGAAAACTGTATTAACATCCATTAAAATCTATAGTAAACTGATTACCAACGATTGCTATAGTTTAAATATGCACTTTGCTGACTTCTGAAAAGTACAGATCAAAAATTAATGCGAAACGCCTTCAGAGAGCCTGGGCACAATGCCTTAGCAACGGATGGATAGAGTTCTACACCTGCAGCCCACTGACGCGGTTGCTGCTTGATAGCAGCCAGGGTGGAGGAGCAAGTTGCCTGTCCACACAGACCCAGACCGCCTAAAGCATCCTGGCCACGATGCAATATAGAGGAGGCCCATGGGTCTGTATCACACCCTTCGTTGCAATAACTGAGCACTTCCAGAATTTCCTTAAATATAAGGAAAAGTATGTGTCCGGCAGAGAGACACACAGGCAGCATGGAGCACAATCCCCTTGCAGGCTGCGGCATTTTGGGCTACAGAGAGCAAGGAGGTTGTGGCACCCACTGCCCCAGGAGCACCACTGGGCATGCGTGCCCTAAAGCTGCCCAGCTTCACCCAACCTCCGCTGGAAGGGAGCAGCACAACGCAGCCCCATCACATTACCCAAGGTAGCAAATACATCCTCTAGTAGGTGACTTGACTTGTGCTATGTTAAGCATCAGAGATAAGAAACTTTGGAGAACTGCAAATACAGTACAAACCCTGCTAATATTCCTTATTGATTAAACTGTGTCTCAGTAAGGAGAGAAATGGCTTAAACAAACCAGGCATCTCCAGGTGCATGGGAGATCTGCAAAGGCGAGCTGTGCAGTCTACATATTCTTTATTATGTTAAGTCTTGCGCTGACCCATATTCTTTATCAAAAGAATATCCTTCTGTTAAAGCTACCAGAGCTTCGCCCACAAAAAGCCCACTAGCTACAAGATGAATCCTTTAGTATGGAAATTTTCATTTGACCTCACTGTTACATGTGTGCAGAGCTAACGTGGATCAATTTCCCAAGACATACTTACAGGCAAAAATATATTTTATCATACAGTTGTAGATGGACTTCACATAAAATGCCACCTTGTATACTTTCATCACATTTAACCAGTTGCATCACACTGTTTAAATGCAGGTTACGGATCAATGCAGCCAAACAATATGAGACTGAAAATTTCAATGTCACAATTAATATTTAATCTATTTGCAGTGCCCTGTTCTTCAGCAGCCACTTCGAATGCAGGGAACAGGTACAGTCTTAACCTGCTGAAAGAATAATTACCACTCAACTGAGTCCTGAACATAATGCCACTCTACTGTATTTTTCTGACAAATATATATAGACACTTTCACAGATTCAGTGACATTTTCTTTTCTTTTCTAAGTGCTCTGTGTGGGCAAGTAAAGAAAAAAGGTTGCAGTATAATTTACGATACCATTTAATAGCAATACTACAATACAAATGAAGGAATTTTAAAAGAAAGTTGCAATGTTTCTTCCAATAAGTTCCCCTTTTGTGTTATCTGTAAGTCATATTTTTGATACTCACAAGGCAAATGAATGGTTTTCTTTTCTGAAAGAAAAGGGGGAACTCAAAGCACTGTCACCTAAAAGATTAAGAAACAACAACGATGTATTTTAAAATTAAGAGATTAAATAATTAAAGACTAAAATTAAAAAAGTCCCCACTACAACAAGGAAAAGTCCAAGACAGGATATGTAGAAGAGATGGTAGCTAAGTAAAGATCCAAACACATGTACGTGCTTTACCATATGCCTAAGAATACAAGAGACAAGCTAATGGTTTATAAATGTAATAAAAAAAAATCACTGTTATAGTAGCAATCCACGCAGCAGTCATGCCTTGGGTACTGCTGAAGTTCAAGCCATTATGTAAAGGCATGACAAGGAAAGGTAAAAAGAAGGGGGAGAGAGATGATGGTCAAAAATAAGCTTTTATGACTGATCAGGGAGTCGCAGGCTAGAATTCCCCAGAGAGGTTTGCAGCTGCGTTCTGCATGAACAGGACTACCAACTGTGATGCATGTAAATCCTTTATTCTAGATCCTTGCCTGACTTCTCCTCACTGGGATAGCAAATGGGCCATCAGTAGGAAATTGTAGGCTGAGTCCTTATATCATGACAGCAGTTAGCTACCTTTTGAGAGCATTTCCATATTTACTGCAGCAGGCCATCTATGGACAACAGTGTATTTAAATGGGCATGTTCTCTCCGTACAAGTGTATTTGATGCAATACCAAGATGAAGTGCTGATGCCCAGTTATACAATCTCACCTGCGGGCTAGTTTTGTCTGTGCAACATTTCACAAGATGCAAACCTGTAATTTTAGATTCAGTGAAGACTCTCCGTTTTACATTAGATAACACAGCTTTAAACTGACTTAGCACTAGAGCCCTAAGAGCAAGCATGTTATTGATGTTCCCATCTAAATTTGATTTAAAATCTGTGGGTTCCACACACACTGATGAAACTGTTAGGTAGTTGTTTACTACTACTTGTAATTGGTGCTGACCCAGGAGCAAGCATTAATGTAAGAAGCAAAGGGTTGAGAAACATAGATACCAACTAATAAATTAGAAGAATGGCAGTAACTACGTTTTTTTATTCTAGTATTTCAAGCACTGCTAATCTGTAGAGAATCCACTTTCAATCATGTCTCACCAACTTGTCCTGGGCAACTTTTAAGCTAAGAATGTGATCATTTATACTATTCATCAGATAAAAAACCACTGAGGAAAATTACCTGGGTCACATGAATTGCGCAACTGATTTGCATACACATGCAGACATAGACTTAAATATTTTCAACAGACTGCAAAGCTACCCATTTCTCTGACTTTGTGAGGGTTTGCACATACTGAATCTATGAAATAAGAAGCCTAGTTAGCTAATTTATGAATGCATATACCTGAAAGCCAAGAACAGACATACTAGATTTATTTGTATACTAATGCCTAAAGGTTGATTTGTTCAGCATTGATTAGAGAAAACCATATGTATTCTCTGGGAGACAAAAAAACCCATTTTGATTTAAGTACTTGGAATTTACCCTGTTCTCAGACTTACGTTGCCAAATAACTGACTTTAACAGGATGCTGCAACAAAAACATTTATCAGAGGAGCAGAAGAGATACTGAATGCAAGAGATGCAGTGCACTTTGCAAACATCTTCTCCAGGGAAAATGACATCATGTCTTGACTGCTCTGTCAGACATTCTCATACACTGGACAATTCAGACAAATGGATTATATGTTGTCATTTTCCATTCAGAAGTTGCTGCTACTTTGCTGGATGACTGCGTGCTACCCATTAATGCTCTCCATCTGCCTCAAAGTTCTCAGCTGGCAAGCTAATGATGCCTACCAAAATTATACCAAGATGGGATTGTCAGATACAACTTATACTTGCACTGACTGCATAACGACCTGATTTCCAATCCACTTGCCTGACAACAAAGCTAGTATTTGGGCTGTTGATGCAAGCTAGCATTGCACCTGGGGACAGGATCCAGACCTTATGGACTATTCTCTCTGTTCCCTTTGGAGTCCAATCACAGTCAGATCATCAGACCAGAAGACTTAAAGGCTTTGCTTTGTTGAAGCATAGAAGTAATTTTCCCCCAGCAAACCAAACTGCACGAACACTGGAAATAAATTAGATAACCTCTTGCGGAAAATCCAGACACAAATTCTGGCCAGTGTAGGAAGAAAAGGAAGAGGACAAACACACAGTCTTTCCTACGGGGTCTCTCCTCACTTCAGAGTGGAGAGAGACAGTGTTCATACAATTGCTTGTACCTTGTCCTTACCTCATACAAAAGTATGAACATTTAGAGTCGTTCTGTTCTGTTAACTTCATCTTTTCCTCCATCTCTGTAACCAGCCTGAAGCTCATGTACGCTTTGGGCTACATACCTGCTACAGTATACACCCAACAGGCAGACATCAGAGCCAGAAAGGAAGGCTGCCCATGCTGCATTTCTTTGGAATAGGTCTGTTCTGTTTCTAATTTCTAGTAATTCCTAGTAAGTCACAGGCTCTGTAGCTCATTGTGCAAATTATTTGTATTAACTACAGTTTGAAACACATGTATAAAATGAAGAAATCAACCGTGAAAGCTTTTAAAACAAAGAAACAGATTCCCACCTGCATCATGAATCTGAAGATTAACTGAATTAATACAAGAAGGGTCTAAGATAAGATTTGTGCTACGAGTTCATGAAATACTGCATACTGTGATAGCCCAGGTGGCTATCTGTTAGGATGAAATACAATAATTCAGTAGGTCCGAATGAGTTAGAGCAAGCAGTAATAGTTAGAAAGTAACACAAGAGTCACGCTCAGTTGTCACTGATTGTACTCAGAAGTGACAATAATTTGCTCTCCTTTCATACCCCACCCACATGATTCCTAGCATTACTTCTACAGAACTACAAAGCTGAGAAAGTATCAGCTGCTTTATCTCATCCACACGAGAAGTCCAGCATTGAGATGTTTGCATTTCCTCTTGCTTTTTTTGATTTCTTGATGGAGGGACGCAATTCACTGCTGTGGGGAAAAAAAAAACCAACACACACCCCCCCCGCACAAAACCCCAACACCAA
>JAVJGG010000082.1:14125587-14232037 GCA_035590195.1 Aviceda cuculoides | reverse complement strand
TCCCACGGGGTCCCAGCCTCCTTCGGGCATCCCCCTGCTCTGGCGTGGGGTCCCCCCCCCCCCAAAACCCCAAACAACAAAAACCCCAAAAGCCCCACCAAAGCAGAACATCAGCCAAAAAAAACCCAAAACAAACAACCCAACCCAAAAACCACAGAAAACCAAACCAGACAACCCCAAAATTAACCTGTAATGAAACCAATGCACCTTTGCCCACTTGTAGAAACTCTTCTATCTTCATGGGGCAATTGAAATACAATTTAGATGCCTCCAAAAGAACAGCAAGCCTGTCAGCTCTAATGCATTATGCAAGAAGCCAGACTTCACCTAATGCAGTAACAGCATCCTGAACAGTACCAAATGTCTGTCTCCCTCTCTCTACTATCTCACTCTTCAGCTTTCCCACTTAAAATAGGCCTCTCTCTCTCTCTTTTTTTCTTTTAAAAGATGTTTGATATGACTGTGTAAGCAGGGTACTAAAAGAAACCCATGATCGTTTCGTATTTATATAGATTATAAATTAATACAGAGCAAGGGCATTTCTGAGAACTCCACTGCATAATCTGTAGGGTATATAACTTCAAGCATTTTAAGATCTAAAAAGCTAAATAAAGGTCAGCCTCAGGAGTCTGTATTACTTTGAATATTAAAACTTAACTTCCCTCACTCCTTGAAGCTTCCTCAAACAAAGTTTAAGAAAGGAAAGCAGCAGCACTAAACAAACATTTAATCCTTTAAGAAGAGAGTAAAAATAGGTCTTTTTAACTCTACATAAGTAATTGGTGTAGTTGGTATGGGGATAGATGTGAACACGTAAACCTTCACAGGAGGTTTATGAACAAGAAGGAGCCACAGTACATATGCGTTAGTATGACAGGAGAGCAACCACATAGATATTTAGGACTTAAAACCCCCAGACAATTAGAGACTACATCAGACAAAAGTCACTAGCCAATAGCTTCCAATTTGTATGACCAACTTCAGATTCCTCAAAGAATTAAAAACCCAGATGAGACGGACCTGTTTGGCTCTTTGAACCAAGCAACCTCAGTACACCAAACCCAGCGGTGACATGCCTTTCTCCAGTCACCGGCCCTTGGTTAGTCATGACATGAGACATCCCGAGGCCCAGACCAGTCACCAGCACCTGCAAGAGCGGGGAGCCCACCCCCTACTCAGGCACCACCATGCAGTATGGGAGGATGACCTTCCAGCTATAATAAAGACTGGGTCCTCCACACGGCAGGCTTATAAAGATAGAGATGCCAGTTGTATTTTTATCCACTAATTTCTATGATGAGAGATTTCAGGCTCACTACAAAATTATCCCACCTACCAACATTTTAAAATGGAGAACATGTTTGAAGTCAGCTAAATAAGGTGGTTTCAGGGAGAATTTTGGAAAATGCCTGGGGAAAACTACACTTACCCTGACAAAAGGTGGAAGGGATACTTCCCAACCAGAAAGATTTGGCAGGTATGAAGCATTTACACATCATAGCAAAATGCAGAATGTTTCTCTTAAAATATTTTAAGAAGAAATAAAATACTTATTTTAAATACCCTCTCGTGAACATGTGCTATAGTCCAGATTACACAACACAGCTTCAATTAAAAACAAAGCCTAGTCTAAAAAAAAAAAACCAACCACGTTCATGGTGTTTTGAAATGAGAAATAGATGACTAAGAGCATTTTCTTCATTAAGTAACAAATTACTTCTCAGAGATGGATATTTTAAGATAGAGCACAAGTGGCCAATCCTCAGCTGGTGTAAATTAACACTGTTGCAGAGAGCTCTATTTTTACCAGCTGAAGTTTTGCCCCCAAGCATCTGTCAGTGAAGCAGGCCAGAGAACCACAGCCATGTATATGGAATGGCACTGATTCTAAATAACGCCAAGAGACTTACAACATGTTGGGCAATTACAGGGACAAGGGGATATGCAAAGGATGAGGAAAGTCACAGTAAGTAAAGAAACAAGCAGGAAAGCAGAACAGCAATACTGATAACTCGCTAGGTAAGGCGATACCACACCGAAATTCGTGTTACAACCCTCCCTACTAAACCCTGTGCTGCAGATCCCATATATTAGTTGTGCTTAAGCATCTAGGCTGAGTCAGCACCTCTGGTTACTCCCTATAGCAGTCAGTGACAGCTGGTGAATGCACTGCTGAAATAAAAACAACGGTTATTCTGAACAGTGGGATAAAACATTTACAGACAAAGATTTTAAGATAGTAATTTTCATGTGCATCTTGGCTTGACAAGTCTAGCCAGCATATCTGAAACTGCCTCCTTGACATCTGGATAGCGCATCCCCCTGCTCCGTACGCCATGCTTGACTGGCTTCTGCCTGCGTGGCACCAGGCGTTACACAATCTGGCTGAAGGCTGGAAATCAGCCCATCCCTCTTAATAACTGGGGCACTCTCCCATAGATCTCGACTTGCTTACTGGGGGTTGGCCATCCTGAGCCATTGTTTCATTTTCTGCTTGTTTTTCCCATAACCTTCGTTGGTGTAACCCAATAGAGTCACACGCTGAATAAGCCATGAAGCCCATACTTGATATGGTGTTAACAGACTGTAACAGAGCAGCTTCAAAATCATCACACGCATAGGAAAGAGTACTTGAAAGATCAGCCAGCTACAGTGTTAAGCAAAATACCTTCCCCAGCATTACATGTAGTGTTTCAATAAGTTCAGAAAACAAGAGGAGAGGAAAAAAAGTTTCCTCGTATCATGCACATAAGCAGTATAATTTTGCACCCTAAAAGCTTACCTTTTCCTACACTGACAGCAGATACGCTGCTGACAATAACCATCACGTCGCTTCATTTGTAGGAAAACAAGAGGCTGGAGCTGTCACATGATACTTGCAGACATGAACCACGCCAACCTAGTCTGGCACCGCTGCCTTTTAAAACTACAAACTTTCATTGCTTGGAATATGTCGCTTGTTAGATACAAAAACCACTAAAATGAGTAGCCCAACTACTGGTAAAGAAGAACATCTAATTACGTGTCATAATCAGTAATTACCATTTATCCAGAGATGAAGCCTTGATTCACAGGTGATAAATGATGTGATACTGAATGTATGGGAGTAGTTAGTCACCTCCCTGAGACATGATGGATATGCCACCACTAAGCATCTTTACGTTAAGTCTGGGTACCTTTCTAAATGGCCACATGCTGAAAAAGCAGTGACAGATGTAAAATCTGCGGAGGGAGGCGATTCGAACATAAATTCAGAGCAGATAATTCTGTCAAGGAAACCTTATGAAAACTAATATTTTTAACTAGATTATTAAATTTAAACTGTGCTGAATCCCCTGCCACCACTTTTAACAACAAGATTTATCCTTCATTTATGCTAATCTCTTCAAGACTTCCAGAAACCAAAACCAGAGAAATGCACAATTTTCACCATTTCAAAACTTACTTCACAATATCCTGCTTTAATGCCCTTTTCTTTTTTCTTTTTATTTTAACTCCCCAAAGAAAACCTATTTTAGCCTACTGTAATAAATACTGTAGGGTATTTACTCTGAACGTCACAGCACTGGTGGTACTTCCATTTCATTGTAAAAGGCCAAGATAACAAATACAGATTTATTATTAAATGTCCCACCTTTCACACTATGCAAATTCACCCAGCCTGCAGCCTACTTTTGGCAGTCCTCTATCCCAAGGGCCCTTTAGGAAGAGGCTATCAGCCAGATTAATTATTTTAACAATAGCAGCCTTTTCCTACTGCCATTTTTTCTGTCACCATTATACGACATAAAGCAGGGGGGAGGCAGAATGAATTTATCTAGCCTGTAATATATCTCAGTCCAAAGCTTCCCAGAAGCACTAGATTCAATGTGCAAGTACAAAGCTCTCAGCTTCGTGTGACTGGTTACAGGAGACAAGAGAGAGCATCCCGTGTCCCTGCTTCTGGAAGGGCCCACATGGTCCATCTGGCCGGCAAGGTTGACCACCACAAGACGACAGATAGGGACACCTGTCAAAACCCCAGAACTAAAATAACCTTCTCCTGCCTGTCTTCATTCCTTACAATACATCAGCTTTCAAATGGAAAATGCGGCAAGTCATAAATCCTTTGATGTTCAATAACTTACGTACAGTTCATTTACTGGTCCTACAGTCTCGACAGGTACTTGCAAGGATCATAATTGTAGCGGCACGAGATCTCTGTGCAGCATACAACAAAGGGACACACACTGACCTTCCCACGCGTCTCACGTGGGAACCCTGACCCTCCAGGAGCGAGCAATGTGCTGTACAGCACTGCCTGCTTCGAGCCCTCCTGCGGGGCAGGACAGCCTGGGGCCAGCGAATCCACCCAGGAACTGGCCCAGCATTGTGTAGCTCCTGCACACCCGGGGAGCTGCTGTGCTGCTGCCGTTGTGTCACAGGGCATGAAAAGGAATCCTCAGGGATAACCATCACCTGCTATAGACACAGATGTAAGCTGGATGTGTTTATTGGGGGAAAAAAGTAAATACAGGCAATGTTTATAAAAAGGTAAAAATTAGTGATTTTCTTACTTCGAGGTAACACCTGAAGTCAGCAGCCTGTAGTGAGCAGGATAAGACAAAACCAAGGATTCCCTAACTCCTCTTTTTTTTTTTTTTTTTTAAACCACTCAGAGCCAAAGATCTGCATGGAAGGAGAAGGAATCATTCCTCTTCCAACCTGAGTTACTCTGGGTATCAGGACCTGCCCTTCCGCTGGGGTGACGACAGCCTCACAGCTTCTTATTCCAAATTCGGTCTTTTTGCAGATGCTGGTCCCAAAGATGCAAAACTATGCAGGCACTGGAGATTAGTTCATGTGAATGGGCTATACTGTATGTTTTATTTAACAGAGAACATAAAGCAGTTGGCACTCTGCAGCCTCCTCTGTAATGTTTACAAAATGATAATA
This sequence comes from Aviceda cuculoides, assembly GCA_035590195.1. Lineage (NCBI taxonomy): Eukaryota > Metazoa > Chordata > Aves > Accipitriformes > Accipitridae > Aviceda > Aviceda cuculoides. The sequence continues at coordinate 14,227,102 of JAVJGG010000082.1, read as the reverse complement.
AGCCTAAAGAAATGCCAACAGGAACTTAGCACAAGTTAAACAAATCACCTTCAAAGTGGCACTCTGACACAATGGTGTCAAAACACATTTCCTTTCCCATTGGAACAATACTATTATTTCATACTGGCAAATGGAGGGGAGAAAAGCTGTTTTAAACCCACGAGAAAATGGCAAATTTACAGGGAGACAAGAGTGGCTGGTGAGCTCACAGAACTATTTAGGGTGAAGTTGTGCTTTTTCAGGGAAGAACTTCTGAAGGCAAGGGGTGTTTGACAGAGAAAAGACTATGGGATTATCCCAGAGGGTCTCACCTATGTCAGCGTAAATCGGTGAAAAGACAATGTCATCTCAATGAATCCAGTGGGCACCAGATCATAATCCCTCCCACAAAATGAAAAAAATCTGATGCCCCTATGATCTGCTGCTCCTCAATACCAAGAGACAAGCAAACGAGACCGGGTAAAAGAAATTATTTTCCCACTACTCCAAGACTGGCCAGTGTAAGGTTACATGGGTATCAATGCTTAGATAAGAAAGCCTGAAACGGCATCAGGCACTGAAGTGAGGAGGAAGTGGTTATGCAGAACCTGTGCTACTGTGCAATATTCTTATTCTCTTACAGAAAGTCCAGTGTAGTTCTGTACACCCCTTACCACATGTTGGCAATTTTTATGCTTTTACGATTACTTATCAGCCACATGTTTTGCAGCACTTGCATCTCTCTAAATTGAGATATAATGCTAGTATTATTTAAGAGTACCACAAGAGACAGGGCATATATCAAACATGCAGATGACAATCAGACATGGCTCCCCAAGCTGAAAGAGAAAAGAAATTTAAGAGGGAAGAGTGACCTCAAATTTAGCCTGCCATCTTACGCAGAATTTGTATGTTCATCAGGTACCAGTTTATTAATTTGGCAAAGACTGCCTATTAAGATGCAAGAGGTTAAGTGTCTTTTGTACACAAACTGACACACGTCCTCACAGGCAAATGGGAACATCTGATTAGGAGAGGGACCTGACTAAGCTCTGGCAGCCAGGGGAGCTTACCCATCCAATGACACAAGCCAATTTCCAACGCCATGTTTTATTTATTTCACTACCATGTTTCCTCAAAAGAGATAATGCTTATGGAGTGAAAGACAAACACTTAAAGGAAAAAAGATGTCAAATGTCTCTTTCACAAAGAAAATTCAATGGCAACTTCCCCCTGCGTTTCACATCCATGGGAACCACTTGGCAGCTCTCCTTCCATTTCTGCCTACGGTATGAACAGTTCAGGTGTCGGTTGGACACAACAGCACGTCCACAGAATTCAGTGCCAGTTGAAGCTGGGATGGAGAAGTGGGTGGGTCAACCTATAATGCTATCATAGAGAAACTCAGGAATCAAAGGGATTTAAGAAGTCTTTGAATAGGATTTTAAGACAAAGCTTACGAAACCAGGGGATCCAGGACCTAGTAAATCTCTCCCAGCTCTACCTTCCTGTGCAAGCACAGGTCAAGCACAATGAATCCTGAAGCAGCCATAAATGGGAAAGTCCAGTGACTACAAGTTGAGTATGTTGAATACTGCCAGCAAGAAGAAATGGCCTCTCTCAGTTAGATTAACATCACTTATTACAGAAGTCCAGCACAGGATGCCTTAACTTAAAGATGGAGGGGAAAAGCTTAAGATATCCCTGGCTATCTGTACATTAGCAAGCAGTGAGGATGCTCAGAGCAGATCTGTAGTGCAGAGGCCTTGCTGGTGCTGAAAACCTGACGTTCAATTCTTACTATCTCAGGGATGAGGAGGGGGTCTGCTTTAGCGCTGTAGATGAGCACTCACTAATGGTGGAAGCACATTAGGTATGCACCTGGAGCACAATTCCTAATTTAGTTTCATCCCATTTGTGTATGCCAAGCCTGCTCCACAATGCGAAACGGGAGATCTGCTTCAAAGCACACTCCTAAAGCACTAGCGTGCACAAATCTTCTGTTGGCATGAAAGGAGCTAGCGAAGCATACCTGTGCAGCACAGGCTGCTGGCTGCAGAAATAATGCAGTCGGACATACAATAGGAGCACTCTGGAGAACAACAGAATGAGCAGTGAACCAAGGCGCTGATAAAAAGCCAAGCAGTATTCAACACTGAGAAGGTGTCTTAGCCAAGAACCAGTGACACCTGACACCTGGAGTTACAACAAGTTCCCTTACCCAGACATAAAAGAAATGTGTGCCAGCTATAAAAAAATAGCCTGTTGCAAGTGCTAATGTTTAAGGGTGACTGTGGTAGCAGGAACTGATGTGTGCATACAAGCATAGCCATCTTGGTTTACAGATACGAACAAACAAATGCATGAATGCATAGGCAAAGTAAAAGACTCCCTTGAACAAGGGACAGTAGTAGTTATGCATTCAGCTATGTTTTACTTGCACTTTACAAAAAGAGATGAATATAAAGTAAACAGCAAATACAAACCATAATCTGGCAGCTCATGCAGTAACAGGTTATTTTTTGTAAAATGTCAAAAACGTGAGAAAATTACATATTTCTGTTTACTTTCCAAGACTTACCTCCGCGTGTCTCTAATTCATAATAATGTTTTGCCTTGGGCTACAGGACCACGAGGGAGAAAAGTCTCCCTCGAGCATCTACCAAAGGCCTCCAGCCCTTGGCCTGGAGACATGCACGCAGCTCTGGCCCTTCCTGGCTCCTTGTGTGACAGGCAGCGCACTGCTTCTGGAGAACGGGACAGCTTCAACACACGGCTCTTCCCTACAGCATAACCTAGCTCCTAAAAGCCTAAATGGCTTTTGACACCTGTCTGGAATCTTGACAAACAACAAACCATTAACATGCCACAATTCTGGATGGTTAGGAGACTTGTATTTTTATTAACATATGTAAAAGATTGGTGAAAGGGCAATACAGCATTCCTAAAATGACACAGCACAAATAACTATCCAAAGTGCTGCTTATGTTGAAGAATGCCTCTCAAATCTCAATAGACTCAATAACTACCCAGAGATACAGTTGTCACACTGCTAGGAAGATTATTCAAGACTAGAGTGAACTCACAAATATCCCCAAAATTTAAGGAGGAAAAAAACAGGTACTTGATTTACATGTCTGGAACAGAGCAACACTGAGTCCCCTGTATCATGAAAGTTATTGCACAACTTCAGGCCAATTACTAAGACAAAACTCCAGTAATACATTTGTACTGTATGACCATCGAAGGTCAAGGTGTGCAGAAACTGTTTTATTGCTTTGTCTTTCTAGTTCACTGGCAGAAATTCGAGGCAATTCCAAGTGGGGATGGTGAGGGGGTGGGAGGATGACAGGGTCAATGGCACCATCAGCTCTTCACACTCCTAAGAGAAAGGCAAGTCTGGGAGCTGGAAACCCCAGTGTGGACACTTCTGGCACCCCAGCCAAAGCCTGGCTGACACAGGAACGCTGTACACAGCAGGCCCTAACATGTCCATTCACTGCTAATAATGATTGTGTCCTTAATACACAATATTGATTTTCCTCTTCTGTTAGCTAAAACTTCTAACTAACTCTTTTATATCTCTGTTGTCATTGAGGGTTCCTAAGAGTTCCTGGAGCTGAACTGGCTGATTTCCTAAGAAAGCCGTACACAGATGTGGGTACCTTACTTGTCTCTAGAGGCATCTCAGCTCAGTAATTAGGCTGCCACCTTTCACTTCCTTCTGGTTGCATCTGGTTGCTTACTCTGAAGCACACCAGCCATTTAACCACACACAAAGTGATTTCTTCCTTCCCAAAGAAAAAGAAGTCAGATTCGTGAGCTTCCAGCGTAATTACCAACTGTTAGTAGCACATCCTCCCCCCACCAAAGGTTGAACACTAACATTCCTTAAAGGGTTTCCTGAGTCTTTTTTCTTGGTAAAAATATCTGACAAGAGTGGGGAAAAAAACCTTCCACAACATAAGCAGCATGGAGTCCTTTTGCCACATAATACATTTCTTATTTTGGTAATAATGAAAGAAAAGTTGGGCGCTTTCTAAAGCAGTTTGTTCCAGATTGCTAGCTCCCACTGTACAAAAATAATGACCCCTTCCCCACCCCATCAAAACAGTAGCATGCAATCCCGGCGGCACAATATCCCATTGTAGCTCTCTGAATGCCGTATTGGCAGAGGAACTGGTGCGAAGGAGGGAGCACAATCGTCTCTTTGCCCTCCTACTGCTGCCAGTGCCAGTTCGGGGCAACATGACTCACAGCCGCTGCCCATATGTTGATCTGAGGGAACGAAGAAGGAGGCCACGCTAAGATAAATGCATGGACGAATGCCATGCTCCTGCCTCGCCTCCTTTTAGCTACTAGAGAAACCTGGGAGAGAAAGTCTCTTCTGATGGAGATAAACCGCAGACACGCACTGCTGAGCAGGACAGTCAGCTTCAGCAGCATTGCATTCTCTGTTTAGAGGCACACCCGGGCTCAGCTGCTTTAAAGAATAACAGATCTCCTTCTTCTTATGACCCTGGAGTATAAAACAGAATCTTGTTTTGCACACAGAGAAAAGCTCATGATTTTTAACCTATATTTCAGCTCTCCCTGCTTTTTTGCCCTCTATCACGCTTTCCTGTACTCTGCCCTCCTGCATTTATGAGGTGAGTAGATGGACGGGTTTAAAAGTCTCCCACAATCCACATTGAGCAAGTGTGATGCCACCCTGAAGGTTCACAAATAAGCTGAAGCCACCTTGTGAAAACAGAGCACCCACTGTACAGGAATGGAGAGACATAGGAACCCAAAGCAAAATTACATATATTCCCAGTTCTTCTGTTCCATTAATAACACACCCCACCACTGAGGATGCAATTAAAAAAGCAACCTCTGTGCTCAGGTAAAGTAAATGAACCGATGAACAGCATTTGTACTTCTAAATGCTTCAGCCACTTCCACAGCTTCCCACCTAGGACCACATGTTCGGCAAGCCCCTGTGATGTGGAAGGCAGAATTCCATCACTAGGAGGGTCTCATTGCACAACTTGCTGGGTGAAGGCAAGAGAAAACACCGAGGCCGACTGGTGCACAGGGTGCTGCAGGCCTTGCAGGTGGCCCACCATGTTCCTACATGGACTGCAGCCCCGTGACTATTGCAGCTGCTCTTCCCCTGACTCCTACTTGCTGTCCTTGCACATAAAGCCCAAGGTGGTGTTTCACCATCCTTTTTTCGTTTCCCATGACTCTCCTGATGCCACAAGCTGGCGACGGCAAGGCTGTTGGCCGATCGCTTCCTGCAAGACTTGGTTGACGGTTCTGTTTTGTTTATAGCTCCGTTCAGTTTAGCCACACAATTATGTCCATTTGCAGTGCAGAAATTAATTCCAAGAATAAAGTGACTCACATTCATTGAGGCTGTTTGTACAGAATTTGACAATGTTGTACTCCATCCAGAAAGGACTCTGTGTCCATGTTTGTGGCAAGGCTGGATGGACTCATGACAATGATGAGATAAGTGTCTAAACTGAGATGTACCCACCTCCGCCTCCAACACATGATCAGGAGCACACAGAAGGCTGACGATGAGAAACCACTAGTTTCCTTAGGCACCACGGGAAAACCTTTCATGGCTCACCACAGAATTACAACCATATTTAAAAAGGGGGGGGTGGTGGAGGTTTCTGTTTGCCTGCGGGTTTGTTTATAAATGAGGAGGATGTTATATTTTGCAGGACAGTGGAGATCATCTGATACCCGTACAAACTGTGTTGCAACATTAAACAGGTTTTGTACCAGACAAAGAGCACATTCCATTTTTTCTGGAATTCTTTTTAGAAATTACTGGGAGGTTTTCAGTCCAAAAGAGCTATGACAATTTATTCCTATAGTCTTGTATCAAATGGCACAATTTCAATTATTTAAGTTGGATTCAGGGTAACACAGTACATAGTCTTGAAGTTGTCAACGTGTACACCACAACCACACTTCTGGATAAGCAAAGCAGTGGTTACACGTAACCCAAGTAAGGCGATGACACAAAGAAGGAAACTAAAATGCTGGCATGAACTTTAACTGCAGTCCTGGAATCCAACAGCACAGGCTTTTGCTGGTACACCAGTTAAAGAGCAATTTTAGGTACTTGGAAGCCCCCAACTTAGACACAGTGTGAAAGTTTTTTTTTCTTTTTTTTCTTTTTTTTAAAAAAAGTCATAAGCTTATAATTTACCATCTCTTTACATTTATTTTGGAATATTTGCCCATTAAAAGCTAACCTATTGCCCACATAGCTGACCCTGAGGTACTTCATGGAAAATTTAATATTGTTCTTCAAGAATTAGGTCAAAATCTGATATTTTGACCTCTGTGCACTACTACTGAGCAGTATGAGCAAATATTCCTTCTCTCACACAAACTGTCTCCCCTCCCACTGATAGCAGGGTATAATATTTCCATCAGCAAAAAAACATTCCCCAATTTAAAAAGATGATGTCCTTGTCACTCACAATCAGCAAGTGTCATCACCAAGATGTATCTTGTCCTCTGGCAAACACAGCAACTGTTTCTGTATTGAAGTGGCAAGTAAAACCTGTATCTGGTGCTGACTTCAGTTAGAAAAGTTTTTGGGTTTTGTAAAAAAAAAAAAAAAAAAAATCTAATTTTCAAAATCACCCAAGTAACACTAAAGCTGTGTCCTGCTGACTGTCAATAGCAACTAAATCGTTTGGAGATGACACAAAGACAAAATTGTTGAAGAAGCAGAAAAGAACAAAGATTTCACAGATTGAATGTGACTATTTGCAATTTTTCATAACACATGTAAAAAAGCGATAGTGACTGCACAGTACTGTGCACAGCACATTCTCCAAAAAAATCAAAAAATCTCAAGGGAATACACACATTGGTTTTGCTACATTAAATGAAAACCAGTTGTGCTGACCTGAGCTCTGGACCTGGTTATATTTTGACTAATAGGTACTGCTAGACTGAAGGAGAGCTGACAGGTTTCCTTTCCCAAAACCTTTGGGACCACCAAATTCATATATTCAGGTTAAATGTGTCTTGCAAGACTACACTGAAAAATGTGGTTTTCTCTGCTCATTTTTCCATCTGCCAGAGAGCAGGAGATAGATAGCCAACTGGATTGTAAAACTGAACCACCGATAACCACCTCACTTTATTCATTCCTCCCCAGAAAAGTAATATTGTTTAGTTTTCCAAAATCTTCATTTATTCCTTCCAGCAATCCAGATGGGAATTAATTGGGAGAAAATACAAGAGATGTCCAAACAGAAGGCTGACACAAGAGCTACTGCCTGAAAAGTGAAGCTAGACTGAGAGCTGGAAAAGGTCAGATCTTTTTATTTCTGCTGGCAATTAACCATCAGAATGACTTATTCAGGGATTCGATCCATTCTTCAAGTAGAAAGACCAAATAACTTTCTCGATTTAATATTGATAGGCAATTTTGCTATTGAGTTAATGCAGCTTGAAACCAACTTCCAAATACCTTTCCCACCTCAACTGTGGATTTGGCTCAGAAACCATGGGATGGATTTCCACAGCTCCTCCTGGGCAAGACACCAGAGCAACCAGGCTCCTCATCTGTACGCACGCCCCACCGAAGCATTCACAAGAGCTGAGCACCTTGTCATGCCACAAAACCAGGGCTGACCTGGTGAACCAGAACCGATGTGTTCAACAGCACTCTGGAGACAGAGAGCTCTTCTGGGGCAGTTAAAGTAGATGTTATGACTGAATGGCATGAGCTTCCTAGGGTATAAAGCTCAATAATGTATTTTAGAGGGTAGAAATTGTCAATATCTTTTCTTTTTCCTCTATACTTCTGTTTACAAAACTACTGGGAAATAGATTTTTTTTTTAAGTCCTCTTCTCATAAAACCTATGGTGTATAACGAAGTGATAGGAGTAAACCATTAGAAGAACCATGAAGTAATATAGAGTCACGAATAGCACTGATTCACGAAGCGTTAGTATTTCTCAAATATCCCTTCCAGCAACATGCAACATCAAAAATTAAAAAACAAAACAAAAACAAAACCAAACAAACAAACAAAAAAACAAACCCAAATTTTCAATGCCACTGCTAGCAGCTGCAGGTCAGCTCACCAATCTGAATTCAGTGTACTGAATTCAGTGTCACTTCTAGTAGTTTGGAGACAGCTACCAGAAAAGGCAGGGGGACTAGAGGAGAAAAGGAGCGAACAGCTAAATGAGGCACATGCCTGGTGCTTGTGACAATAACATCACCAGCTCCAACCACTTAACGTGGCTGATGACTTTGTGCTATTGCATGAAGACAACTTACTGCTTGGAAGCATGACAAATAAAAATAAAAAGCGATACTATGAATAAAGGCAATTTAAATACACATTTATTTTAAAAATAAAAGAAAGCCTCAATTGCTCTGTTTTTCAGAAAACATCTTATTGAAACAGTACCATAAGCTTCACCAAAATTACGAAATTACGTGAAGACAAAACCGGCTCTTCTATCTCTTGCTATCAGTGAAAGAGAGGAAAAATGGCTGGGGCGGGGGGGGAATCATTTAACATGTGTTCAGCTCCAATAGAAAGCACCACTGCTTTTAAGTTTTGAAAGAAAGCCAACCAGTTAACTTAGTATTTTCTAGTAATAGGCATTTACCCACGTCAGCTATGCCAGCCTTTTGTTTATTACAGAATTATTGCCTGTATGTCTTGAAAACTGAGCCTGTCACACCGATATTTTTTTTAAACAAAAGGCCACACCTACTTAATGAATGCAACCATCTCAGAGACTATCATGACCTTGCACGGGGCAGACACAGGAATGTGGTCATTTTACAAAGCACTGAGTCAAATGCACACACATCTAGCTTTTCCCCTCTTCCCTCCACCAACAGCACCTTAACATCACTGAAATACATATGGAGCAAAACACAATCAGCTCAAATACGGGTATCAACATTTCACTCGGACGCCAACAATTTCATATGGCACAGCAGTTTCATAGATAGAGGTAAAGAATATATATAGCATATCTTTAGCTAGCCACGGCGGGCCCTCCAAAGCTGTGGGTTAGTTTTACACCTGATCTCGAAACAGGAAAGATTATTTGAACACGAAGGTACAAAGACACTTGCCATGATGCAGATGGATGATGACTTGAATACAGCTAGTCATATTAAGTATGTGACAATACATATAAACACACATATGTATTTGCATATTCTTTTTTTTTCATATGGAGATAAAATATTGTCTGGTATAGGAAGAGAATATAAAGATGAGACTGCAACTGAGTTCACTTATTAATATTTTGGAGATGATTATCAGAGTACAAGCAAATACTTCTTGCTCAGAGAGGACGATAAAAATGAGTGGAGAGCATTGATGGCACCTATCAATTATGCAGCCATTACCAGGCATGGTTTACCTTTATTAACTTTAGCATTGTAGGAGCTTTGGTATAGCACATTTTACAGAATGGTGAAAATAATTTTCTACACCAAAATAACAAAAAGGAACAACAACCAAAAAGAAACCCAGCACCAGCTAATGAGTTGTGCTCTATGCTGAATACAACTGGAGTTTTCTGTTTGCTTCTGCTTCTTCACACAGATACACTATTCCTTAGGTTTATTAACCATAGGGAAGAAAACACTTTCTTCTGCTGCTATTTTATATTTAATCATCTATTTTCAAGCACTCCTTGAAGTTCTCAAGTACCTCAAGGTAATGGAGTTTAGGCCCCGTAACGTCTTAACTACATGACACTAAGTGTTTTTGACAAGCTCTGTTATAATTACATTTACATGTTTTGTTCTAATGCTTGTGTTTGCTGAAGTCTTTGATGGGAGATTCAATTACCTTAGCCCTAAAATCCTTTAATAAATAAAAGAAAACAGAAATGTAGTGTCAATTTGTGTCCAAATCTGCTTACAAAAGAGAATTAGCTCAGGCCTTTGCCCAGCCAAGCGCTTAATCATGTGCATAATTTTTATTACGTCAGTATTCCCACTGATGTCAATGAACAATTGAAGCTATGATCATCAAGTTATATACATGCCTGAATGCTTTCCTGGATCGAGGCCTAAGAGAATTCACAACACGTTGCAGTGACTCAGGACAGACAGGGAAAGTCTCTGGGGATGGAAGTCAGGAGAAAGCTTAGCACACAGCCTGATGCTCCCTTACAGATAATAAGAAGCCCCGCATAATAAAACAGATGACAAACTTGAAGTACATTTCTAACATAAAAAACAGCATTACGCTGGCCTGAGTCAATGAAGTACCATCCAAAATTAAGGCAATTAAATGATGCTTAGAGTAGTGCCAGTCAATTAAATAAAACCGTGACAAATACAAAACTTGTGTTCTTTATTGCATTTCTGCATAACCAAATGTTACCTTATCATGTTTTATATAGTCCAGGGGAAAACACTGGTATCTCTAATTCCCAAAGTAACTCGTGCCTTTCTAGCATAGCCTTGATGCTTAGAGAAAAGCTCACTTGGATGAGCAGCAAAGAAAGACGTCTGGGGCATCTCAAGGTAACAGGCTAATTCGTGTGAAGGACTTTCATTGGGCACTTGCCTACAGAAAAAAAGTGGCTCCTGTTGACTCTCTTGAAGTCTCCATGTGCTAGTCAGAAACTAAGCTTTGTAAAAAACACCAGTGAGATTGTATCCTGAATCTGGAGACGAGGAAACCAAAATGACTTGGGAGACTTTTCATGAATGTTTTCATGAAAAGCTTTCACACTGATAAAATTTTAGTTTTACGTAGCAGAGATCAGACTGAGAGCTTCTGCAAAGGAAAGACATTTTTATCTGTGTTATGGAGTTGAAAGCAGGCTTAGGCAGCCAGAGAAAAGGATTTAATTATCGCTTCGTCAACCACATCCTGTCCACAGCAAGTGCTGCCTACTTTGATGACTGCAGTTGCTGCCACTTTCTCTCTCCCAGCAAACAGGAGGGGAAGATAAAGTGTGTTTGGATTCTTTTTGCTGGAGAGGATATTGTTTTTCTTCTGCTTGTTTTATAAACTCCAGCTCTGCTATATCTCTTGGCCATTATTCAGCCAAGCGAAAACACAAATAAATATTTCCTGCTTTCTGCATAAATCAGTGATTACAATGTCGTAACAATTTGTATTGTTCTTCACCAAATTCTCTTGAACTTGCAGTATATAGTGTGTGAGTGCAATACACACTGTATTTGTACATTATATATACTACTTACATACACATATATATAATTTGCAATATTGTGCATGTAGCCTCTAGATATTTCTCAGAATTAATGCTCTCTGACATCCTTTAAAAAAACCCCAACAAATTTTAACAGTAAGTCATTATTACTAGTACAAAGAAAAAAATTACAACTTTAATTTCAGAGACGTGCTTAAACTCATCTTGGTACCACTAATTTTTTTATTCTGACCAGTACCTAAACTTGTACCTACAAGAGAAATTGGTGGGTTTTCTCCAGTTTTAAATATCTTGTTCTATGTTTAGCTTCTGCAGAACAAACACATGAAAGTTTTGTGTAACTGTTTGCAAATGCCAATCCTTGCTTTGAAGATAAAGCATGAAAAATCTTCTGCTTGGTACCCAGCTTCATCCGTCTTCGGATGAATGTAATGACAAAGAAAAGGCTTACAGAGATCAGAGGCTTTAAAGTTAGTCTGTAATAGTAACCAAAATTCACTTTCTCACTCTTCCATGAGCACTATCAGAGTGCAGAATGTAAACCTGTATGTCAAAGCAAAACCAGCAGAGGAACAGCAATCAGAAAATAGTCCCAACTGCTTAAAAAGCTGCTTGTATGAATTTTTATGTGGAACTTGCATAGCTGTAGACATTTTTCCCTTGTATGCCTTCATTAAAAAAGACACATTTTGAGCTGTTTTACAAAGACAGGATTCTTAAATCTCGTGAGGCCAAATGGAGGTACTTAGCTAAATGGCTAAATATGCAAAATGCTGTTAAAACAGCAGTTCTCACTGATATTTTGTTCTGAATTCATAACATTAATCCTAGAGTAACAGATCTGAGATTGAAAGTGCCCATAATCTTTACATTCTGCTCAGTTTCAAAAATGTGAATTCCAGACAAGTAATTCTGATGCTTTTTAAACCATATCTTAAGTTCCTAAAATGCCATTTTCTAATTTGAAGCATCTATATTTAAAAACTGAGATGTAACTGCATGAGTATAATTAACACATATATTTAAGGACACAACATTTCATAATGCTAAAATAAAATGTTTTGTAATTATCTGCTGTGTATCAGATAAGATGCCTCACACATTTGCACTTTGCACCAAAAAGCCAGAAAAAGACCCCAAAGAAGTTTAAAGATGGTACATAAACGCTTTTATAGTGGTATCAATCCTGCAGAAAAAATCCCTGCCAAAGTCACAAGATGCATAACCTTAAATCTGTCAACTGTGGAAGGGGAAAAAAAAAAAAAAATCATTTACATGTGTAAACTTCAACTTTGTAACATGTATACAAGCATTGCCATTGGTGCTGCCTGAGATATCTGAAGACTGTTAGGTCTTACCATCCTTTTAATGATTTTTTTTTTTTTTTTAAATGCCAAAGAACCAGTGTTAGACTACTGGAAGCCAAAAAGAGACATGATTCATCTTCCACCATGCCTCCAAAATAATAGTAAATAAGGAATCCAATGTTTTCTTTCTCTCAATTTCATCAGAAAGTTGAAAGTTAAGCATTCTCTAAAACACAGAATAAAAAATAGGGCAAAGTAAATACAAATCTCAAGTGCCCAGTTTTTGCCTCAACCTGATCAAAGGCCGATGTAACTGAAATTATTTAGATCGCGGCAATTTAAAAGCGAGTGAAAGCTTGGTATTACTAATTGCTTGCACTGCAGCAAGTCTCTCTACTATTTGCAAGAAGCTTATGTAGCTGCTTTTAAACGATAAGGCCAGACTGCCAAACAAACATATTGCTGCATTTGCCATCTTTAAGTTTGGTGGAACCACCTCAGTGGGATTTCTAGTGCACGCCAGCAGGGCTACTGCTCGGTCAGGAAACAAAGAACATGTCTCCTTTGCCATTGCCACCATGCTCCACATAGTAACAACCAGGCACCACAACATAGTACTTTCTATTCCTTGAATTCAATGTTAAGGGACATTTCAAGGGGCACTCTGAAGAGCCCACGGTATTTTAACAAGATCTCCTGCATCACAGTGCTGAATAAACTGAGCACTTGCTGACAACCTACAGACCTTGGCCAAAACTGTCAGAAATGAGTGGTGCCTGAGTTACTCCCACCTTTCGCATTCTCATTCTGACATATCAAGCGTGCTTAACCATGCAAGGTAAAAGCACTGTATAAAATTTGCTTTTGAAGAATCCTATGAGGAAAGAAAATCCAACCACCATTAAAAACAGAGGCCCAGAAAAGCACGAACAGTTCTCCCCATGCTCCACAGAGCTCATTTTCGAGCATACAACCTGAAAGGAGAAGAGTTAAACATAAACCCCAATGTTTTTCAAGGACTTTTTGTGTTTTTCAATGCCCATTCAACTTCCAGACTCCTTTGCTGGTCAATGAGGCTGGTGAAGAGGGCGCTTCTTCAAACCAACCCATGCGGGTTCCTGCTGGTGCAGTCTACAATGTACAGGGTCACCTCATGTTGATGCCAGAAGTGAGGAGCGAACTAAAGACTACCCAGAAGGAATAAAACATCTGAAATACACTCAGCCCTTCTCATTTCTAAACAAAAACTTCCACTTTTTGTCTCTTCTCTCCAGACTTGAACATTTTACTTAGGAAATGACAGGATGCTACAAATAATTTGTTCCCAGTTCTTGAATTGTCTTGCCCTGAGGCTAATTATATTAATAGACTTCCCTGGGTTTAATTAGTATTTTGTCTAACCCCAGTTGATCATTAAAATTTCATTTAATCTGATCACTAAAGTACATATTTTAAGTCCAGTCCAGATGAAGGAATTGCAAGTGTACAATTACCACTGAGTGGATGAGCCACTAAATTTAACTTAGACCAGGGCATTTTTCACTCCTAAATTTAATTTCAGTATCTCAACTCCATTAGTGTGGATTGCAGAACCTTCCTCCTCATTTAACTGACAGCAACAATAAATTACAAGCTCCTATTTTGTATATCGGAGACCCTAATTCTCAATTCCTGTCACTCGGCAGTCACAGGTGGCTCTTCACTACAGAAAACTCAAGTCTCTGCCTATCTTTGAGCCTCGCTGGCAGGTAAAAGCAGATAGCTCGGTGCAGACATAGCTTCATGCTAGCAATAAGTTATTTTGTCAATAAAGCCACTTCAACAAAGGAAACAAACTTCTGCCAGTAAAAGAGCTGTTTTGCTTCTATGGTTGTGTTTGTAATAGGGCTTTTACTACCAAAGTTTTTCTAGCAAAACCTCCAGAAGTGCATCAGTCTTGAAGTAGCTAAACTTCTCATATGGTTTCTGACAAGCTGTGCTTTCAGGTGAGTCACTGGGCTGATAGCTATGGAGGCCCGAGGGGGAATTTCTACAAGCCCAGAGCTCTCAGGAAGCAACTCCACAGCTCCTTTACCATGCCTGCAGGGATGTATTAACTCCTTTTGGTATTAACTCCTTTTTGGAGAAGTGTTATATGAAGGCGTGAGCACGTACACTTTCCCGTTTACGTGAAGTGCAGCTGCTTGTGGAGACTCACTGTGGAGTCATAAATCTTGCATTTCCCAGCAGGTGGGAATAATGGCATGGCAAGAAGCAATATTGTAGTTAAAGTCCTGAAAACATGGCAAACACAGATTAAACCAATTCTTTTGGAGGAAATGACAGCATAAGCACATATACACATTAAGCCAACAACAGCAAAAGCAAAGCCTAAATTTTCTGTGTATGTTAAAACCAAAATCAAGCAACAAAACCAACTGCATCATCACTGTTTTATAACATAATCCTATACTTCACACAGACCTAGATAAAGCCCCAGAAATGTGCTTGCTACACAGAACTGAGAATATTTTTACAATACAACTGGACAATTCCCACAGAGTTGCAGACACACCTACATATAATGTAAATTCACATGAGAGAGCTTCCCTCCTTCCATGAGCTCATACGTACAAGTCTATAAAGGAGTGCAGCATCAGAGATGCTTTCGGTAGACCCTTTCCACTGGACAAATTTGGCTATAATGACAGAAACGAGCCACAGCTAATCCTGTCGTTGGCTGCACCCAGAGAATTAGCCTGAACTCCATTGTTTTCTTCAGACGTGAGCTCCATTCGACCAAATCCTCATTTCAACAGGAACCCTTCAAAGCTAACAGCACTGTGGCTACTTGCACGAACTGGGCTTTGTATGTTGCCTGTATACTTACTATTTTCTCGCAGGTGTACATGCGCCCAAGCCCACACAGACCTTTTACCTTCTGAAGACAAGTAATTAAATCCATCACATTTAACAAAAGCCACTTATAACAAGCTGTGGAGTGGAGGTCATAACTGGAGCTTCCTTCTTCCTCCAGCAGATTTCTCTACCAAAACCCATGTTTGGTACTGTTGCTACAAACACTGTCGATATCCCTACTCCCTATACAGTACAGTAACTTGTAGCTTTATCACTAAAGCGCTAGCTTCCCAATTTACCTGTGTGCTGATTTATGAGCAGCTGCTATAGGACAAACTTCAAACCCTTAGACCTCTACCCCAATATGGAACCAAATAAAAAAAGCCAAAACTTAGCAACTGCTCTGTACAAGGCATTTATTGGAAAAGTTCAAGTGTTCATGTTTGTTTCTTTGCCTAAGGCTAATTCCACTAAAACAAACAATCAAAAAACAAAAAAACCCCTTTCACTTAACCAGCAGTTCTGTCTGCATGACCATTTACAACGTACTGTCCTGGTATGTTTAAATCAACTATTTTTCTGGTTATGCCTAAATACTACCTCTAGTACTGCATTACAGAGCTACTTCTTGAAAAACAGGTTTTTCCTTGATTTCTTAATGAATTCTGATCTTGCCTAATACAATTAGCCTATGAGAACTCAACTCCATGTGACATGCAATCACTGATATAAAATTAAGACAGCACAATTTTCCAGTGGAGGATTTTCTAATCTTGACATGAAAACGCTTCTTATAGATTAATGAAGGTTCTTCATCGCTGACGCTGCTTACAGTATCTTCTATTCAACTTCTGTTGTTAGAATTGTTCAATAATTATTCTCATGTGGTAGTGGCCATCTATTTCTGTGTTATTATCTGTTACCTCCACTTCAAAAGAAATCACAGTGCTGGATACAAAGCCTGACACTGGATAACTTCTAGAACCATTACTTCCTCTCCTTATGTCTCGTTTCCTTATAATGCATGAAATACAGCTAACATCTCTGTGATAAAAGGAATTTTCTCACAGAATCTCTGCTGCTTATGACTACTAAGAGAGTGACTTTGCATGGTGCTGAGTGCTCCTGTCTAGGTGCAGAATGACTTCAACTCCTACTTCTTGATTTAGTTTAGATGGAAACTTTATTCTGATGATAGGTTAAATCTTGAATAATCACTGCTAGGTACTAAATCTTATGTAACTCAGATGTTTACAAGGCCTGGTTTACATACATTTGTGTTAGCAGTCTTCAGGTTAAACTGAGAACATATAACATTGAAATAATTGTTTGTATTTCCAAGAGTTTAGTTTAATTGTACAATATTTTAATAATCTGCTTACAGCCTGTCTGGTTTTGTTCATCTGGAAGAAAGCAGCTTCCATGAGTAAGAAAATTCAATTCAAAAAAATACATCCCCTGTAGATGTCTCCAATATGTAGAATATTTTGGTCACTGATGTTTTTCAAAAAGGCTGTGCTTCTCTTTCTACACTGAAGCCATAACACTATTCCTTAGAGAAAAAGGTTACTCGATGTATGAACAGCTTTGGATTTTATTCTTTTAAATATTTTGTTGCAGATCTGAATTCCTCTGGCCATTTTTGTTTGCACAAATCTGTCCCACCAAGTATTAGTAATGCTCTGATTTTTGTTAAATATTTTTGACAAGCAAAATTCTCGTAGCTGGCATAGGGGCTCAGAAACAAAATGAAGCTGATTTGTAAGCATTCATGTTATCTAAAGTCTGTAGCTTAGCTGCTTATCCAAATTTCCATTATAAACTTTGGGTTCCCTGTAAATCTTAGGAAATATCTTTTCATTAAACCACCAATCATTAAAATGAAAGTTCAGTAAAGAAAAAAACAACAGTGTTTTGAAATTTAAAAAAAAAAAAAAAAAAAAAAGGATTAAGCTCTTACTCAACCTATTAGTACTTTAGGAACCAGATTTCCAGATACGATTAAAGGCAATTAAACTCCAAAGCTCCAGAACCACACTCCAACAACAACAGACTGTGGCAGAAGAAAAATCAAGGATGAAATCAGAGCTCTGTTGAAACTGCTGATGTTTTGCGTGCCTTTTACTTTTAAAACACACAAACAGTAACTGCACTAAGAGAAATTATGCAGCTTGTGATTCAACAGCATGTATGTGAGAAGGGAATCAAGCAGCTGCATTTTCCATATTCCGTAACGGCTAATCAAAAGCAGAGAGCTGGTATAATTTCCAGAAAAAACTACTGTTTCATCCTCCCTCTCTGTAAATCAAATCTTCACATGTAGTCCTTCAGACCCCACCCACTTCTTGACAACTTAATCAGGTTTTCAGATTTGAGCATCAGGCTATTTCTACTCTTGTCAAGGAATATAACCTTATGACATGCCCTCTACGGTCTACTCCATTGCTGTTATTTCCTACACAATTAGCATTTGGTTGTGCATCCCTTCATGAGTAGAGAGCCCCTGTTCAATTAACAGCATCCTCAGTCAGAGATTACCCAGTGATACAAAAGGCAAATGCCTCCATAGACATCTGAAGAGAGAGAAGCATTTGCAGAAAGATCTCTCCCCATTGAATACCTTGCCTGTAACTCTATACCTGCGGTGGGGCACATTTAGCCACTGTTCCACTCAGAGTTTTTAAAACATCTAACTTGCTCCCAGGTATAGTCTCAGCATCTTCTCTTAAATATTACAGGTCAACTCAAATAGCTTATTAAAAATACACTGTGATCTTCTATAAATAAGGAATGTCATTGTGACTGACAAGGAAGGGTGGTGTTGACACAAATCCTCAAGTCAAGCTTGAAGAAGAAACTTGCACTATACCTGTACAGAGAACTCTGCAAAGGAAAGGAGGTTCAAGACAGAGGATTAAATAAGCTAAAGGTGGAGAGGAAAATGAACACAACAGTGCCACATGTGGAACCTTTACAGGCTGATGATTTCAAGAGTTTTCTGTTCCGTTGATAACTGATCTCCGGTCTGTTTCTCTCACTCAACTTCCGTTCCAAAAAAATATATTTGAGCTCTGCCTTCTTTTTTTGAGCAGAAAAAACAGCATCCCAGTGTGAATACCATTTCCCAATAAGGAACTAAGTAACAAGCAAAGCGCAAGTAGGAAAGACATGCTATCGGGACATTTTACATTCTTGATAAAGTGACATATAAACTTTACGCAAAGTTCATTTCATCAGTGCCATACTGTGAACCACTACATCATTTACTTATCTTCAGCTGCTGCAAATCCTCAGAGCCAGAGGATGGAACTAGAACAGCATTAACTCCAGTGTTTCTGTGTCAGGCGTTGTCTTAGGAAGCTGCCTTTCTGCAGGGACTCTTTCCAAGATGTCTTTATTTGATGTTTAACAATTAAGAACGGAAAGTCAAGGAGTCATGCAAACAAACAGCAGTAATTCAGTGGCAGCAGATGTGTATCTTTCTTCAATTATCAGACACGTACATAGCAAGAAAGATTATTCAGAGTCACAGCTATGCCTTCTGCATAGCTTTAGAAACCTTTGGCTTTCCTGTTTCGTATGTCTTGGGCTTTGACAGTTAACAACAATCTCTCTTTCTCCAAGAAAAAATATCTGGTGATTCAGAGTTGCACAATTAGACTGAAATATTCCAGGTTAGGGAATTAAAATAAAATAGCATGTGTATCAAATGTGACGAGGTTGTCAGGATTTTCCTCCCAGATTTATGCAAACAGATGAAACGTTACATAAATTCCTCACTGATAATTGAGGTTAAACTCTACTGCAGGTCATCAATTTAGAACATTTTATTATTATGACCTAAAAGATTTACTTATCTGCTTACAAGCAGTCTCTTCCATAACTTACAGTTGTTGGAGAAAAGAATAATTAGAGCTTATTTTTTAAAAATAAGATTCATAAAACTGAAGAAATGCAAACTTGGAAAGGACTTGAAAGGTCATCAACGAAGTGTAGTGGAGAAGAAATACTTCAGTAAAATAAATACTTATCCTGTTGTAAATACTGTTTGTACTTCTCAATGCTTCACTCCAATTTTATGATACCCACACTATCCCCACTTCACTGTAAAAAAGCAAACAAATATTGAGGGCACTGTCTGATTTAGTTACTGGAAAACTGCATTAGGCGCAGATCCCAAAATAATAACTATTCTGCTCCTTGGCTTTTAAACAAAACATACTAACTTGCGAGTACTCTCTACACCATGCCTGCTAGCCTGCAGTTTATTATAAGGCACAGCAAAAAAGACTACGTTGATAGTACTGCAGATAACATATCTCGATCTTTCACTTTAAGTCACCTCTTTCATCACTGAAATAGTGTCAGTAAATAGTCATACAGCTACAGAAGTAAAAATGGTTCAGCCTTTAAATGTATTAAGAAAAACATAAAAATATTTGGAATTAGATTGTAATACTTGTAGGGAAAGATCACACTAGCAGGAGGTCGCATGATTTGTTTATATACATCTCCCTACCTAGCTGGTGCTTTAACTGCGTAACGTGCTGAAAAAGGTTAATGGACAGTTAGTGGTCATGCCTGGTGCATAATTCAGACAACAGGATGACATGAGGTTTTTCATTAATAGAAACATGGGGGCCAGCTTTCTAGGATTAGACAAATTGGATTTTATCTCTCAAACATGAAGTGCACTGTCAAACATAATTTCTTCTTCCAAGAAACATGTCATAGATAAAGGAATAGACTTGTAAATAAATTATAAACTGTACTTAAACTGCTTATAGGTTAATGCATGATGCTAACCAAAGACATGTAGTGGTGCAGGCTGCATATCATTGAACAGAGCTCCTGTTTTAGAGTGATTTCACATGCTGTTTTCAACAAGCAAGACCAACTACAAAGAAATTTTCTAAAAGAAATAGAGAAATGTACTAAAAATGCAACCAGACTGAGTATAAATACTTCAGCGGGTTGGGTGTAGGTAAATAGACTGACATCGACAGAAATCCATAATTGAAGGTGCTTCACGCGGCACTTCAAACCACTTCAAAGTAGAAACTTTTAATTCTAGCTATGAGTAAGTAAATATAGTTGTAGAAAGAACAGACAAACAAATACATCAACGCACCAAAATTGAACCGGCATTATTAATTGCTGCTTAGTGGACTTTTTCCCGGCTTAGCTCTTTCCCAACAAAAACTAAATAACTGCTAAGATTGCACAAGGCGCGCTTTGCCTCCCCATCTTCACCAGGCTTTGCCAGATGCTATTCGGAGAAGCCGTCTCTCCCGCTTCCCATGCCCTGCTCCCTACCCAGCCCGGCGGGCTCCCTAGTGCTCCGTGCCAACGGGCGTGCTGCCGCGGCTGCACAGCAGAAGCAGCCGGGGAACTGATCCAACTGCAGTGACCCTAAGGGGGAAAAGGCACGTCTGGTTTGTTCCCTAGCAATGGGTATCCCTTGGTGTGCAAATGCTTCTGATACTACGAGCGAGTCCTGGCACAAGGCGGAGAACATGTGGCCAGAGTGAGCGGGCTAAGGTAGCGCTTTCAGTGCGGCGGGGCTGGTGCCAGCTTACACTGTCCTGAACGCGAGGTTAGACCTCAGCTCTTCTTCGTGGGTCTCCATAGCTAGCTGGCACTTGCGGGGACTGTAAAGCATTTCAAGAGAGGAAAAGTAATGTTAACCTAAAGGTTCATCCTGACAGCACAACCAGTCTTTCTGTTTTAAAGGAAATATGGGCTCCACCTTCCCCAGTACAGCACGTGGAGCTCACTCTTGGGCCTCCCTGACACGCAATGTTTGCATCAGGCCCTGCTACCGCTGTTGACACATTTCACCTCCCCTGGCTGCGTTGGTCTTTGGTTGCCTCTCCAAGATAATTGCAGTCTGATGCTGACACTTCATTCCTACCAGACAAGGCATGTGGTCACCACCCGTCTCTTCTCCTGTTCAGGAGAAAAAGTCACTTATAACAGAAGACAGGCACTTTAAAAAAATAAACAAAAACATTTCCCACATTTCTAAAGGAGTATATTTTAGACAGTACACTTCATGCTTTGTAACAGGACTCCTACCAAATATATATATTAAAAAAACCCCGAACAAACCACAGAAAAAGATTTTTTTTTTATTTGAAAAAACCTCTGTTTTATATAAAACTCTCTCTAGTCTAGCAAAAAGATGACTTCCACTGGTATCAGCTATTTCAAACAAGCAAATAAACACAAATATTTGCAACAGATTTAAATTAATTAGTTTAAATAGCTATCACTTCTAAAATACGGAATTTTTCCTCCAAGTCTCCCTTGTGGTAATGTTTGCTAAAAACGCTCACCAGAATGTTTTTGTTCACTTCATTCACTCCAGTCTCATGCTTAAGAAACAGAATCTATTCATTTGTTAAAATGCAACTTTTAATTAAGCTCCTAATGTATATATACAAAGAAATCAGAACAGACACATCAAATTATGCTGAAAACCAAACAAAAACAGTTGAATTAACAAGACTGGCCCAGCTCTGTGTGCCCAGCCTAAGCTCTGCCCTCCCATCCAAGGGTTTGCAAAAGAATTTAAACCCAGAGTCAGCTGCTGCCCACATCACTCATCTCTGCATTTCAAGAAAGCTTTTCAAACACAATAAGCCATCACATTTCTTTCACAGACATAGTTTCAAATATTAGCTCTTTTGTTCTTAGTTTGTATATTATTTTCTCTTAGACACGTACAACATGACAAGTCAGCCCATTTTTTTGCAACGTGACAACTCTTATTTTTGTTATACCCGCTAATCAGAGGCAAGAGCAACTTGGGAAAGAGCAATCCTGGATGTGCAGAGCCCACTCAAGTTGGCTTTTCAAGCCAAGAATTTATTATTTAAAGCAAAATTAAAAGCAAGACAATCAACTCTCTCTGGGTGATGGGAATTTTAAAGAACCCTGCCACACATCTCAAGAATAAATAACACTGAAATACAGCTCCCCCCCCCCTTTCCTTTGGTGATTGCCTGTTCATTTCCTGGAGATATTTCTAAGCCCTCTACTTCCTAAAACCAAACAAAATCTATCCCCCCCCCCCCCCGCCCCAAACTGCAATCATACACTGATGTGAGAGCAAAAAGAGCCGAAGGCAGCAAAGGAAGCCTTATGCCTGTTGCCTGTGCTCGCAGTCCCAGAAAGAAAAGCATTTCCTTCTTTATTTCATTTGGGGGTGGGCTCACTCTGCCATCAAGGAAACTGGAAAACACGTGACATACTGATAAGCATCCTATAAATAGATTTTGGCTTTACCCAAGAACTCTGATTTGTGGCAATTGATACAAATAAGCTCTAGCTTTAAAGCCTGTGACAAACAATACTCTGAACCTACTTGGTTGTATAAACAACTGCCTCCATGGCGTAAGTGAACATGAATCCACTCCTCTGCTCCCGCTGTCCAAAGCTGCGCACATGGATTTCAATGAGAGCTTTGGCCATGTGCCCTTTGGTTTTTTTGTGCATGCTGCTAAAACCACAGAACCTATATTAACACATATACTGTGGTCCTTAACCCGTCATGTTGCAATTCTCAAGCATAATCGCATAAAGGCACAGAAAAACATGTATTTCTTAGCTTTCCTATTTCCAGCCCCTTTATTTTCAGCAGTTAGAACAAGCATACAGAAGTCACCTGGCCAGACTCAACTATGTATTATGCAATTCAATTCTGTTCTCCCAGGAGCAATCAACGATGTGCACCCCAGGGGAGAAAGAAAAATATCCATCTGCATCTACAGCAGAGTCCACCATTTTTATGCAAATAGTAGCATTCTCTCCTCATCTTTTTCCCTGGTTTATAAGCAGGTTAGAATTCTAAGTCTCTCTCATATTTAACTGCAACTGAAATAACTTTATATCAAACAGCTTTATATCGCATTTGACATTAGCTCCAAGAGTGAAGGAAAATGCAATTTTTTCTTATACTCTAAATAATCCCGTAAATAGTTTTGAATTTATCATCAGGATAAACTGCATGACTAACAGGCGCAGTTACTACTCAGGGGAAAACTTCTGACAACACTTTTACGTTCTCATCACTTGTCTTAATTCTGGGCTACTTAATATAGAAATCTCTTTAAACAACGCTTTGTCTCCCAGTTCTCCAGTTCTGGGATCACAGCTTTCCTGGACGTGCAAAACAAATACTTGGTTATTACAGGTTTTCTTCCAACAAGACTTCTGAAGCATATCTTAAGCGCTTTGATGAATCAGGCTCTGTAAGCATACAGGATAGCCATACATTTCCTTTAAATGGGATATGCGTGTTTCAGCCACTTAAACCCAGCTCAGACAATTCTGTGTCTATGCTTGTCGGTTCTCACTACGAAGCAAGTTCACAGTGGATACTGTATGTAAGGAATCTTAAATCAAGGTGAGCAAACTGATACAGCAGTGCTAGAGAGGTGCTCATGTTAGTGCTCCCTGACTCTTGCGGAGTTACACAAACTCTTCAGTTTGCTTTCTGAGTGCTAGAACAAAGGTAATTGTTCAGATTATCTGTTCAATTATTCCAAATATTCAAACAGTTTACAAATACAAAATTTCCTACAGCCAGAGTGGAGGCATCCACAGTGCCAGCAGCAGGCACCTGATCTGGGGGCAGGGGAGAGGGAAGCTCACAACCCCACCTCCTACAAGCATAAGATCGCTTTTTGGTCCGCCCGCAGAGACCGAGGCCTCTGGAGAACAACTCGTGGCTCCTCCAACAGGGTGGCACAGCCCACAACACGAGCACTGCCACCTTCACCGCACCTTCTCTTCTCCAGGCAGCACTACCAGCTATGGGAGTCTCTTTTATAAACGTCCATTTTCCATATTGCCAAGAATAGCATAGTTGTAAAGAGCATAAAACTGTCAGAGGGTAATTGGGTTTTGCCAGATGGCAGAAAGCTACCAGAGATTGTATAACATCTGTTTACAGCTTGGTAAGTTTTACCTTGGCATTTGTAATTTGCCCAAAGAAGTTTTCAATTAAAGTAGAAAACGCGGCAACCCCCTTTCAAATACACGGGCATTTAAATGCTCTTAATCAAGCTAGTATCTGATACCTAAAAAAAAACCCAGTAAAGCATTTCTTTTAATTACATGATTTCCAAGTGTCATATGCAAAAAATTAAATTAGAAATATCAAGTGATTATGCTTCCAGAGCACAAATCACTTTAAATACAAACCAAAAGGAAAAGCCAAGCATCATCAAAATACGACCAGACCTGAGCACAGCTTTCAAATTCTCCTTTTTTATTATGTAAGTAACAGTTAAATAAGCCCACTTCTCCTCCCACCATTTGCAAGTCTACCGACTCTAGCAGGATGAAAAAAAAAAGTGTAAAAAAAATTAGTTCCCTCAACTGAAATACTGCCACGATATGCTAGATCATATTCAGTGTTGCCTACAACAATTTACAGCATCAATAGTTCCTTTGAAACATGTGGAAGTGTCACCACTTTGACTACAGTGGGAAACAGGATGCAACGATTAATGTGTCAATTATGATGACTTGTAACCAAAGAAAAATCTCACCCCTTTAACAAAATGAATGGTCACCATCTGCAAGGGCTTGATATTCTCACAGGGCCCAGGAGGAGTGAAAAACTTATTTTAACTTAAACTACTCTGGTGTATACTAGCATAACTTTAATACTGTCACTTCTACAGTAAAGATGTTTGGTTCATACTGCTGAAAAGCAAAATCCATGCGTAGACCATGAGAACAAAAGCTGACCTGCAGCCGCTGACCAGAGCAGGGCTGAATTTCTACACCATCAACAGCCTCAGCTCCCAAAGCACCCCAGTGCCTAGGGTAACCGCAGCAGACCACTCTGAAGGACAATACGAAAGCAACTCCAAAATAAATTCTCCTCTTCTTTCAGCTAAATCAAACCTCTGCAGCAGTTCTGAAAATGTTGTTCCTGCACCGACTTGTAAAACACATACCCTGAGACATAAACCACCTCCTCTCCTTTCCTTCCTCCTGCCACTCGCCCTTTGACAGCTTGCACATAGACCCTGGTAGCAGCAGCCCATGCCTGTGAAGAAAGACTTCACCACTGTTAAAAACAAATAGATATAAACACTTCTGGAGAAAAAGGTGATATTCTCTCCTACAAAACCAGAGTGTTGTCTGAGGTGCACATAAACACAAAGAAAGAAAGGAGGAAAGTTTGCTGGGCTGCAGCTCGGGGCTTACTTCTGGTCATAGGAGCAGCAGCCTAGGCAGACCCCCGGAGCCTGTTTTGGGAGGAAGGGCAGAAAGGCATCTTTGTCCTTATCAAGGGAAAACGCAGCAGAATTGGACTAACTAGCTTAGCTGAAATCGGCTTTGCTTCTCAAATTGCCAGATGACCATTTTGTGGTTTAGAGGGTTTTTTACCAAAAATATACTGCAGAAAACAAGTCCGTGTTGGTTTTGTTCTTTAACATGATGAAGGGAGCCTGGGTCTCAGCAACAGCCAAAGCGAAACTCCCGCTGCCCTTGGGAGGGCTGCGATCTGCTGTCACAGCTCTATCAGCTATCCCAAATCACACTAGTTTCTTCTCTTTGTCTCAACACGCAGGTAACCATTCAAGGAGTCTGCTTTAGTTTATCTGAACTTGGTTTTGTTGTTTTCTTTAAACATTTTAACAACATGCAAATTGCTACTGTTATTTCTGAGATGAATGTGATTGCCTTTTCCCTTTATATTGTGACCCTATCTAGCAGGACTGTTCTGCTTCTGCCACTTCATTAGCAAACATCATTTTGAAGACATTTATGCTAAACATTCACAACTACAGCATAGTTTCTCATATAGATTTTTTTTTCTTTTTTTCATTAATCTTGGAGGAAGGAGGTTAACTCAGAGCAGCAAAAACAAAAAAATATTTGTGTAAATTCAGTTATGGCATTATCAGTATTGGATGTGTTTCAAAACAGAAAAATGGCACTTGGGATGCATTGCAAGTCACACCCACAGTCAGTGCAGCTCCCCTGAATACCAGGACCTTTCATCACGAAATTTCTTTCATGAAAATCACTGAGCATGTAATTCTTTTTTCTGTATTTGGACATAGCAGAAAGGTCTCGTTTCCTCTGACCTATTTTTAAAAAAATCCAATTATTTACCAGTTGTGATAAACTGTAACATTTGACTTTGTCCTAGGACCAGGACTGGATATAACTTTCCTGCAAGAAAAGAAAAAATTCAGACCTAAAGCTCCTACATATGGCCAAACCTTGCCAGATTATGACTTACTGGAGAGGACCGAAATCCAGCAGCTCACCTTGCTGTCTGCACATCACATCTGCTTTTCAGCACAGGTACTGACTATTGCAGATATGGCAGAATTCAAACAACCCAGATTATGATGTTAGTATTTGCAAGTTATACTGATACTTGTCTTAGGATTCCTCCTGGAAAGAACAAGGAAAAAACATGTTCTTCTAACAGGTGTTATGGTGATAAACCATTGTTGGAGGTCCAGTATCTGGAAACCAGTCTCCCTTGATGGGAATGAACCCAGAGGCAGAGGCAGTGCACAACAGGGTGGAAAAATATCAGGTGTGCTACCATCTAGGCCTGTTCCTAACTTGCACATTTGGAAGTTCATTCTAATTCCAAAAAACAACAAAGAAGCTTGACACTGAAAAATACCACAGCCAAGAACTCCCAGCCAAGGGTATTTCTTCTCTGAAGTAAGGTAATTGGGTTTCTATCCAAATTCCCCAAGTTAAACAACATAACTCAGAAGCTCACAAACCTAAACCACAAGGAATCTACCTTTTAAAGAGCTAACCTGCATTTTAATAGATTGCTGTAATTTACAATTACACACCTGGGTTTTTTTCTGCTTAGTTTGGTGATTCAATCAAGATCATTCTACTAACTAAAAACAGAGCTATGCTGAACCTTAGTGTAAGAACAGTGTTGAATATGCCCTTTCTGCACACTCTCTTTTCCAGGACACGCCACAATCCCAGAGCACTGGTACATTGTCAGTATTTCAGTAAGATCCTTGAAATTTTAGGCTGGTTAATAATTCAATCTACACTTCAGGGGTATGAACTCAAGTTCATACTCAAAAACAACTAAGTTCTGGAAACGTGTAATTCATCTACTTTCTTACACATCCCATATGATAATTTCTCTACAACAAGAATGACACATAGGTCCACAGACAGGATTTCTCAGCAGATCGATCTTCTAAAGAGGAACGAGGACATGATTTTTATCATCAAAAGACAAAATATGAAGGATATTGGACACTTACAGTGCTAATAATCATCCAAAAGGCCACCCACATGCAGAAAGCAGTCCCTAATTTTGTGTATATGCACCACTAATGCAGACTGGCCATATCAAGGATGGGCTATGGGAATTTTACCCATTCAACTGCGTAGTGATAGAAATGCTTCTCCTTGGAAAGGATGTATCAACAATGCACTTGACAGCCAGAAAAACCTTGCTAGATCAGGTATAGCTGTGTATCAATCTTAACATACGGCAGTTTTTACCCAGAATACACTGCACTTTATTCCAGTGAATCACCAAGGGTTGAAAAATGCATTGAGCAAACCTTTGGTCTCCAGAAAATGTTCTTTTAGAGCTGACATACAGATAACCATTTTGCTCCCACACGCACATGCTTGTGTATCAGCAAGTGTCACCATGTCATCCATTTTGCAGGAACATCCCTGCGGATGGCTCATTAACAGCCCAGGAGTGGAACAGAGTGTCTGAACTCCCCAGTGGCAACAGCTGATAATTTTGTTTATTTAACTAGGATTAGGCTGGGAGGTGATGGAGCTGAGAAAGGCAGAGACAGGGAACTCACACTTAATATAGCTATAAGGTTTTTTGTTATCACCACACAAATACTACCCAGGATTTATTTAAAAATTAAGTATTCATATGCCTTACTTGGTAACATAATCCTATTTATAACAAAATTTGGTTTGTTTTCAGAAATATCCTACTGTATCAGATATTCAGATGCACTTGCCTCTACCTTCTTGTATATCCACAGCAGACTACAGCAAAAGAAAACAGTTTCATTCCTAATTGACCCTTTGGAAAATGGTAACATGGATTTAACATGAATATACTGATACTATTACATTGGAAATAACCATAGTTTCCTGCTGCTTTACAGTTCACATGGACCCTTGGCTATTTCCATTTGCTCCCATCAGCTACCTTATCTGTGGCTGAGTCTTTTAAGTCCCACTTACACATTTCTAATAAAATGTTTCCCTGCTATACTGGTAGAGGTCTCTTTGTAGGACACCTGTCAGTACAAGGCACAGCACTACATCTGCCGTGGGTATCATGTCACTGGTGCGGCTGGGATGTCCAACCGGCACAGACATGCCTTGGGACACAAACAGACCAAAAAGCCACCATGACGAAACAAGGATTATTTATGGCAGGGGCTGTAATTATTTTCCAATCAAAGTTTTAGCTCAGAGCACCAAGTTTCTTCCCATTGCTTTTTCTTAGACATCTGTACTGGAGAGCATACAAGTAGGGATTAAAAAACGTTAGGCAAATGGGCAGTTTTACAGCCAAATGTGCCTAGCTGTGAGACTGGAAAAGCGCTAATGTAACAGGGAAGGTAACGAACTTTGAAGCTGGAAGCTGTTCTAATGGAATTTAAGCAAGCTTAAATAACTTCAGTATTAAAGAAAACTTTTTTTTTAATGAATCCTCTACATTTCAAAAACAAATCTCTTGCGTTACAAGCGCTGACCAAAGACAGTTTATGCTTACTCAAACTCAATCACAAATTGCTCGGCTCCTGTCATTTGCCTCAGGGTTTCCAGGGAGGGTTTGACACCCACCACAGCACACAGGCCGCTCCATCCAGCACGGATAACGACTTACCAAGGCTGATCACCCTCCGCTCCTCCTCGGCTATTCCGTAACTGCCATCCTGTCACCAGTAAAACGCTTTTCCCTGCAGAGCTGAGTAGGGGGGCACTTTCACTCGGCTGCGAAGAAACTGGCATCTCTGTCAGCCATGGTTGCTCAGGTTCTACACCTAATCCTTTTGCTTCGCAGTGGTCTCTTTTGTAAGCCTAAATGGTTTTGCTTGGTTCCATGGGGAGATACTGAATGACCCATTTATATGCCGATAATAACAAATATCTCAAATCTTTGCAACTAATTAAAACTTAGCAGTTATCTCCAACCAGTTACTTGCAAGATAAGGGACACCATGGAAAGTCACCAAGCTGGATTCCAATAAAACTGGGAAATTTAAATCATTTATTCTAAACAACTGCAGAAAAATGTTTCTGCTTTGACATTTTCACTTGAGCCTGTTGATTCCACATTTGAGGCTTGAGGGTGTTGCACTGCCATCAGAACTCTCTCTGGATGCACAGCTCCACAGTACTGCTAAAATATATACTTTAATATTTATGAAATATTTCTAGATGGAGATTACCGCTCAGAAGGAAAGACTAGTATGACTCAGTTACTTAGTACCTTTACATTTTCCAATGAAAAATTCTGAAATTCTTTCCAAACAGAGCATTCATGACAGAGGCTGAATGCAGTATTTCTTATCTTCATGGAAAGCAACATTTTACTTATTAGTTTTTGTATTAGTATTGCACTTAGAAGCCCTACTCATGAAACAGGACTTTGCTCTTTTAGATACTGTACCAACACTGGGAAAAAGGGCTGTACTTTCCCAAATTTTTATGTCTTAGTGCAAGCCAAAAGGTATCATGTGGATATGATGAACACACAGGGGGTACAAGATAACAAACAGATAATATAGGTCATTGACAGGCAATATTAACATCTTAGCATCACAAAAACCACCTCTGGAATAACTTTATATTGTCCGGAGAATTTTTAAATTTTGTGCCAGCCACTGTAAAAATACCATTTATCAGATTAAAGTGAGCTTTATCATGATTGACAGTGGGTGTGGGTTTGTGATAGCTGCGGCTGGACATGCTGTCCCAGCTGCATTCTCATCTCATTAGCGTTATTAGTTGTGAAGGCAGGAATAAGACATCCATGTCCCACATTACTGATCAGCAACACAAATGTTGTCAAAAGGCTGCCAACACTGGATACAGCCTTGTCACTGATGTAAGCCGGTGACAGCATACCACCATCGCACTCAAGCGATGCGACCGTGAGGCTCACCAGAAGTGGTACCTACCAGCCAACATACGCCACTTCGCAACCCACCTCTCCTCCTGTGAGCGCTATCCCGTGGCAGGGAAAGGCAAGAAGAGCAATTTAAACCTTCAAGCTGAAACAGCACAGAGGTGATTACAGTCAACTACACTATCACAGGAAATATGACCGTAGCACTGAACGTCACATCTGCATGAAACATATGCTCAATTAAGTGATGAGTCCATGCCCTCCAGTGTGCTACTTTAATCCCCTACCACTGCACTCTGAAAGGTCACGGGAGTGGCGTATGTATGGATTTAAAATAGTTTTGGAGTATTAAGAGAGCACACAAAGCTGTCTCTGTCAACCTCTCTTCAAAATCACATAAAAAGTAATACTAAAGAAGAAAAAGGAAAGGAGAAAAAGAAAAAAAAGTATGCAGGTTTATTCAAAAGCATCTTCAGCAGTAGGATTTAAAGCACAGCTTTACTGATGATACCCTCTGGTGTTCTCAGCAACTCAAATATCACATTTAATTGAGCAGTGTCTACCTTTGCAAATTTAAATGTCAAGATATAAAATCAAATTTATAAAATGCCTTTGTACTTCTTAAAATACAGAATTTCTTGTTACATACTTTGTACTGCGTACTTTGGCATGAAAGTATACAAACAGAAAGAAGAGGTATGTTTTAAAAATATAACAAAAGAAAAACCTAAAACCAAGCAGCACAGAAAGCTAACTGAAACCGTCAGCGAGAAAAAAAAATAATTAAATCTTTTTGGCAATGATTCATAGCGAAAGCCTTGGACAAAACCCTGTGCTTTCTACCATACCCTGAATGTTAGTAAATAGTGAATCTGATTAACTACCCAGACAGAGTTAAGTTATACAGGGTATGACAAACTTCTGAAAAGGTCCCAGTTCCCTAAGGATTAGAGGGTTGTAAATAAAATCACCTTCACCAGTTTGGGCCATTCTGGTGGTGCACAGGGATGCTGAGTGTCTTGGCGGTGGCCTCAGCCTTAGGCATGAGCAGCTGAGTGAGCCGCACCCCGCGGCAGGCGAGGAATCTCTGCAGGCTTCAGAGAGCAGGCGCAAAAATGCTTGTGCTCATCCACTCCGCTAAGCAAGCCACCGTGTTTGAGACATGACTTGTGACCCGATGAAGCAGAAAGAAAATGGCTACTTAATGCCCCAGGCTTCATTTGCGTTTTCAGAAAGCTTTGCTTTCCTTCCAGAAAAGCATGAATAATGTTTCTGATGGTGACATTTCTGCAGGTGATAGCGAAATGAAGACCTGTTCTCCATGCTCCCTGGATAGCAGCATCGACAGCTTTATCTTTGGAGATAAGACTCTCCCCCAAAGAAGTTAATTTTCAACAGATTTAAAAGAAAACCAAAAACCCCCACAAACTCAAAAGCATCCTAGCCATACAGACACTTGCCTTCAGTCCTGAATAAGCAGCAGGACTTCACTGCAGGCAGTGGGGACACCTTTTCTGAAGAAAATCTGCACGGGTGGGGAAAATTTAGAAGGGCGAAAGATGCTGGGGGCCACGAGGAGCCTGTTCGGCCTGCTGAAGAGAGGCGCTGCCAAGCTGCAGGGAAGCGGGTGGAGAAGGGCAGAGCGAGGCTCATCCCCCCTCCCAGGGAGGCTCCAAGGGAAAACTCCCTCGCTCTCACAGTGACCACAGCTCCCACGCTCTCTGCGGCATTCCAACTACTTGTATTTCCCTGTCTTTACAACCATAACCACGTGAACACTGGTCAAATATCATCCAAAGAAATTAAGATTAACCTTCCTTAATAAATTAAAACTCAACCTAGGGATAATGTTTATGTAATTTAATCATCATTATGAAAAAGAGCGGTCATGTAGAAGAACAAACAAATTAGGTGGGATGTTCGAGGATGTCACTGTTATCCCTAAGGTGAGTGGGAAGAAGGTGAGCTGCATGCATATTCCATTTTTATTTCTTTTTGGCAGAAATAGAACATTGCTTAGGCATAATTTACATTAGAGTTTCTAATTTAGCACTGAGATTGTTGAAGCGAAAGCAACGAGCATTTATCAGCAGATAAAAATAACAGCAATAGCAGCAGCTGAGATAGGCAGAGCAACAGAAGTCGGCGCTGCAAAGGGCAGGCTTGTTGCTCTCCTGTGCAGTCCATGTAAGCAGCTGACTCTTCCAGGGAGTACACTGAGTGGACCAAAAAGGGAAAAAAAAGAAAATCTATCTGCCATTTCCCACAAGCAGTCTAATGAGGGTGGTTATTAAAACACAACATAATTGTCCCAGCACAGACTTTTATCATAAAGAAATTAATAACTGCTCGGCTTTCAAATATTTCAGAAGTGACAGAGGCCTCTTTTGTTCTCCCAATAAAAGAAAAACAAACAACCTGACCATAAAAATCATGGGCTGCCAGCAAAAAATGTAAGTTCACATACCATAAGGAAAGCAAGTGATTGAATTAGGTTTATTTTGACAGGCTCTTGTCATTGGGCTCGTAAATTAGAAGTTAAAGCCTTATTCTGAGGCAAATCAACCAAGCGTTACCTGTAATTTATTTATTTGTGTATGTGTGCTTTGGGTGGGTTCACAAAAAGTTCTTCACCTGCATTTGTAAATTCAGGCAGTAAGTTAAAAAACAAAGAAAGAAATAGGAGATTATTAACAACATAACAGACAGCGCTCTTACTTTCTGCTTCTCTGCATAAATTATACCCAAATGTCAGTAAAATCCTACTGATTCTAAGCGCGATGGAGTACAGAAGCAGACGCAGAAGACAGCAGTCTTGATGGCTCTGACAATTCAAATAGACTTGCACATCCTCATTTCCCTGAAAAGCATCAGATTTTCAGTTAAATAATTATTTAGACTTTCCTTACTAGTTTTCCTTTTAGTTTTTGAGCCCGTCTAGTTCATAAAATGTTGACTATTCTCTACAGATGTGTTAGAAGCCAGCAAACCCTCTGCAGTGAGATAGAAGTGTGTAGTTTTTCAATTACAGCTGACATACTCCTGAAATCATCTCACTCTACCTGAGCATTTCAAGAAAACCCACTAAATACAGAGAGGCTGGTGATGATGCAAATAGTGGTTGGGGTCTTGGCAAATTTCTGACATTAAGAAAACTAATTATTTTCCTCTGTAGAGCTTCCTTCTTACAGAGAGAAAATCTGGGGCAGGGGAGCTGCGAGTGTTTTTAAAATTGGGGACTACACTCTATAAACATTTTGGCATTAGAGTGATTCCATCGTTCATAATTTCATCTCCTACAGGTTCCACAGCATATGTGATTTAAAGAAATTTATTTCCTGCTGAATGATTTATAGTATCTTTGAGAGAAAACAAACTGATCAAATGCATCAAAAGTTTTCAATATGAACATTTGCCATAGGGTTATTTCCTTATTCCTGCCAACTCATCCTGATGCTTCTTCTTGCTACTAAAAACACTTATACCATTGCATTAAGATTTTAGTTTCCATAGAAACTGTTATTGTCTAAAGTAAATACAAGATGGTTAAAAGTGTGATTTCCCTAGTCTTGCGAGCATGCTTGCAGCTGCCAAATGTTCACCACCTAACCTTTCACCAGTATTTACTGCTGGGTGACATTTTTAGCTATGTCTCCCTTTTAAGAACATGGACACTCTTTTGAGTGGCACTTCCATGCTTCACAGAAGGTATGTGAATACTCAGAGCTATTTCTATCCCTCATTGTACAAAAGCGTATGTTTCTCTTCACTGC
Source organism: Aviceda cuculoides (assembly GCA_035590195.1). NCBI lineage: Eukaryota > Metazoa > Chordata > Aves > Accipitriformes > Accipitridae > Aviceda > Aviceda cuculoides. The sequence goes on along the minus strand of JAVJGG010000082.1, from coordinate 14,192,864 downwards.
TCGCGTTGTTTTATTTTGCAGACATCTTCACTAAACTTTACAAGGGAAAAGATGTCTCTTCGTTTGTCTGCACATCAAAACAAAGCTTGAGAGAGTGCTAACAGGTAATTTGCAAATAAAAGAAATAAATAATTGTTCATCACAACTAATGATTTTCACATTCCTTCAGTATTTCAGAATATGAACAACGTGAGCCCCGAGCGTCCTGACGCTGCACCTTTGCTGACACCGGTGGCAGCTCTGAGTCCCTGAAAGCTGTGAGAAAAGGCATACCATGCTTCAAAAGGGCTGCACTGAATTTACGGGCAGTCACGTCTTCCAAAGGAAAAAATGAACTGCATATTAATCTCCTATTCTCAAAATTTCTCTTGCTCTCTTCCTAAATGATTCTAACGCTTACTAAAAAGGCAAAGTCCTGATAATCATCTCATAATTCCCTCACTTCTGTATAAATTTCATTCTATTTTGAATTCAGGCATTTTTTCCTAATATACACAATTAATAAGTCTTTTCTTTTTCTCTTCAGAGCATTACTTTCATTTTTCTTCTCATTTAGAGATCTGCTGCAGTGCTCTGTGCTGCCTGAGATTTGCCCGTATTGCAAAGAATAAGACTTTGCATGTATATTGCATTGAGACAGAAAACTCTCTTACCATTCCTGAAAATAGCAGCTAAAGACAGGACTGATCCCTGACAGTATGGAAAAAGGCAGCAATGCTGAAGCTTCTCAGTAATACAGGGGTTATTTGATTATACTACTTACTGATTTGGGGTCGGAGGACTATCTGCTCATCCCCCAAGCATCAAGTGTTTTGGTACCTACTAAAGATCTCCCTTCTACATCATTAGAAACCTAAGTTCCTATGAAAGACATACGGGCTTATTTTCAGATTCCTAAACACTCCAGCTGATGTAACCTTTAATCTTTGTGCCCCACTTCCTTTACTGTAAAACCATTCTGACTCTCTGCCCAAGACTCACAGGGTCTACCTAACCCCCTAAATCTACAAATTCCCTTTGGGTGCCATTAGGCACCCAAAATAGGACAAGAGACTTGTGCAAGTCTCCTGAATTTGTCTCATTTTCCCAGCCTTGAGCACCATTTGGAAGAGTTGGGAGACACTGCCATGGATGAAAACAAGTTTTGTGTTTCCTAGAACAAGAAACATAAAGCCACTCTTACACCCAGAGGAGCTGAGGTGAGGCTCTAGGCTTCTACACCATCCACATGGTAACAGCACTTCTCAGGGGCAGCCACAAATTCATTACAGCACCCTGAAGTGTGAGAGAAGAAGTAAGAATTACCATTGTTGGTCTAGTGCTGGGCTACTCTACGTAGTTTCAGCCAGGTCTTCGGAGTAACTATTCCTTAGGTCTGCTCAGGAAGGTCTTTCTTTTGCAGATGCAGATCCCTTTCTGAGCTACTCCCATATGCTGCTGTCATGGCCAGGAATAGTGTTGGTGCTCTGGTCTTAAGTCTCCAGGGAATGGAAAGAACAAGAGAGAAGTTTCAAGAGACTCTAGCAATCATCACAAAGCAGAAGCTGGAGAAGTAGAAGTGGTTTTGCACTCAAAGTGCCAAGCAGAGCTGACCACCCACATAGCTGCAACCTAGTGCTAACATACTAACTTCGAGGAGATCTTGGCTCATTCATTTAAGTGTTCTTAAAGTGCAGAATGAAAAAGGTTTGGGGTTTGGTTTTATTTTATTTTTCCTTAAGGTAATGACTAGAAGACACAACAACAAACATGCAAGAAAAATCACAAGAAATATATGTCTAGATTTATGGAAAAATATTGTGAAAAGTGAATGTCAACCAACAAGGCTGAAACAGAAACTAACTGAAAAATACTTTGTGTTTCTGTCTCTTTTTCAGCAATTAAGAATACTGATGGTTGTGCAGAAGGTACACTGAATGCAGCATGAGAACAGACTCTGTTTCTAGCCACCAAAAAGACCAAGAGCTTGTCATATTAATTAAACTATCAAAGAAACATCCCCACTGGTAGACATGGCAGCATATGGGGAAGAAGTGTGTATACCAGACGGTGATGGGGAAGAAAGAGTTTTTTGGTAACTATGGCTGCTTATAGTCCTCTAAAACCATTACTTACTGATGGTCTTCTTTAGCAGCACACCTAAGAGGTTCCAGTAGCTTACTATGGGTGTCGTTAATGACACTGAAATCTAGTTTACTATAAAAATAAAAATTAGTTTAATTTTTTTTAGTTAATAGAAAAGTCAAGGCTTATTGAAGATGACACTTATTTCTGTCAAAAGGTAGAAGATCAGAAATACACTATATGAGGTTTAAAGATTCTCATTAATTTCTTAAGTTTTTAATGACAACCCACAGATGAAATCCACTGCTGTAATTCTGAAAACAGATTGTAAAATTTTCATAGACTGGCCAAAGTCCCCTAATGCATTATAAAAATTGTCCAAGACTACTGGCAGAGGGAGGGGCAGCAGGGGAACGAAGAGAAAAATCACCTAAATCTCTTGTTTTACAGTGAAAGCTGCATCAATGCACAACAGTATGCTGTCCTGTCTGCCTGGCAAGGCTACTGCAGGAAGCAAGCTCCGAAGTCAATGATGATCCCACCAAATCACGGGAGATTAACTTCTGATATAGCTAATAAACCTACATTAAGTGGTACCACAGCAGTAAGAAGTATTTGTTGCTGAGGCAGCTAAACTCTATTCCATGTCTGCAGCTTATATCATAGGCTGTATTACATACAGGGCAAGGGGATCTGCAGGTACCAGTGAACCACACCAAAGCCATTCTGCTGGATACAGCTCAGTCATCATCACAACATAATCATAATGTGCATCACGCTTTTACCGTGCAACGAGCAGATTGTGAATGACTTCTTTGCACACTACATGAGAAAAGCTTGTTTTCCAACACAGGAACTACCCCTAACCATAGTTCATTATTTACGCTCACCTGAGAGCGAGCATTGCTCCCACCTGCAAGTAGAGCTGTGGAAAAGAGCCTCTGAAAAGCTGGGAACTTTGACAAGTATCATGCATACGTGGTGCTGCTCTCTTAAGCCAATATACCATGGTTTTTACTAGAAACCTCCATGCAATCACAAGCTGCTACTGCTTGACTTAGAGCCAAGCCTTCCTGCTGCTATATGAGTTTTAGATCTTCTGTGGATGTGACACAAACAGGGCTTCTGCAACATTCGCTCACCTGCAGTCAACACTCCTTTGCGCAGCCCCACAATGTGGATCAAAGCAAAACCCACATGACTGGCCCCAAAATGAGCGTTTTGTTTCACACCATTTGCAAGATCCTATCAACAGCCAACCCAGGTGCTGTTTTCATTCTGCCCACACACAAATCAATGACAAAAAGCAAACTCATTCACACAGGTGGTGCATTTCACCACCCTAAAAGTCAGGATTTTCTCATACCCTTCATTTAATGCCACTGCTGTCAAATGCGTAACATGTTGTAATGAAAATAGCCTTTATGTAACCTAATAAATAAAAGTCACCAAGGCAATAGCTATGCATAAATTTTAGCTAAAAACATTTTGTTAGAAGAACATGAATGTCCTCTGTAAAGCAGCTAGCATTTTAAAATAATGTTCTAGACATTGTTAATACTTTATTGCTATTCATCATAGAACCATTAATCATGGTGAACTCATTTGGTATTAACGTGGATGTCATAAAGTACTCCTGTTGCATTTCAATTATAACTCAGCCTTTAAAATGCTGCCAGCCGTACATGGAAAGCTTTGAAAACCAAATTTGAATAGTCTGTTCAGAGATAAATGCAATCACATTCTGACACAGCGAAGCAATCTTTTCCATTTCTAATGCCTACCCTCAAGGGGCTGAGGAGCCCGTGGGGCCGTGCCCTGACCCAGGGCTGGGTACAAGGAAGAGGGAGCCCAGCAGGAGGCTCCATGGAAGCCACGGCCACCCAGACCCAGCCATTTTCCTCCCCCAAGATGAGGGTAGGAGAAGCACTCCTTTGGGCTGTTTCAATGCCCCCGGTTCAACTGCAGCTAAGCAGCAGCAAGGCCAGCCATACTTTCAGGCCCCTAGGGAGATGTCCTTTTTTCCTATTATTCCTGTGATTCCCCGAGGCACTATCTTGCTTCCAGAGCTGAGTGTTTCAGCTTTTCTCTGATGTGTAGTGTCTGTCCAAACAAAAACACCAGAGAGACCATATATCTACAACCTACTGTCTTTAGAGACAGCAAAGGAGTATGCATACATCAGAGTGGACCTAAGGGAGCTAGCTGATATGCTGACCTCTCTGATGACAGTTTAAAAAAAAACAAACCCTTTCTGGCCTCAAGAGGCAATGAAAGAGGAAAACAGGCAGCATAAAATGCAACGTGGACCTAAACAACTATCAGCTCCTTGCCATCAGGGAAGTCAGGAACTTCTGTAACTTCACCTTGACAAACCAGGATTTTTGTTCCCTTACTGCCAGCAGAGCTTCCACCAGCACTTTGTATACAGAATCAAATGACAACAGCTCAAGAATTGTAACACTTCTCATCAGAAACGGTGTTAAATGGAGAAAAGACAAAATACTTCTTATTAGCTAAGGGAACTTTTTTTTTTTTACATTCGTGCATATAATTCCCATTCTATTTTATCTAGGTCATCAATGTAACATGTAAGCACAGAGCAAAAATTCCTACCTTGGGAGCTCTGGCATGTTTTCCGCATCTGGCATCTTTGACAAGGCTGATATCTAGCAGCTCAGTCTCCTAGAAGGAAAAATTGCAACACAGATAATTACTAAATTAGTCAAAAAGGCTTGTTGTGTTAACAATGCCTCACTTCCCACATCAGTCAGGGGTTTGTCTGTTTGCAATGATGCCTGTCCAAACTGAAAACAGTTTCAATGAGTGCTCTGTTGCACTGAAGCTGTTTGAATAGCAATACGACGACCTTAGACACATAACTTGGTTTCCTTAAAGATGTGCAGTTCTCTTAAGATGTATAGAATATATAGAAGCCATGAGTCAAGCTTATTTCCTCGATCATTAACTACCAGCTGCTGTCTTTTTTTTTAATACAATTTTAGCATTTTGATGCTAGTCACAGTGTGAAAAAGGCGATGTTACAAACAGAAAACCCTGCCTCTGCAACAGAAAACCTACTTTATTATTGCCAGAACATTTTGAAAAGTGCACATAAAACCCAAGAAGTGTTATATCTACAATGAAAACAGGTTCCAACAATTTTAGTGACTACTGCTCAATAAAACCCATGTACTTTCATAGTCCATAACGTTATTCTCAAGTTGTGGGTTATACAACACATGCCCTACTTGGAACAAAACTGGCACGTGATGGCAGCTTCTGTTAGGCAAATTCCTGTCCTCCCCTATACAAATGTAACATGAAGAATCTCCTTCCACCAATAACCTCTTGGGTCTCCACCCTCCCTGCTGGAGCCTGGCAGCACGGGAAGGACGAGGGCTGAGCGGAGCCCACGGTGCCCTGGGTGAGGCTGGCGGTGCCAGCCCAGGAGGTGCGCCCACCCCTCTGGGATCAGCACGGAGCGTTCACCTGTCCAAACACGCCGCAAACTATAACCGTCAGCCAACATCATCCTGCAACAGGGCATTTTTGGATGTTGCCATGTTGGTTCTTTCTTTCTTGAATGCCTTAACATTTATGGGCAGGGAGTGTTTGGAAGGAGAAAGGACGCTGGAGACCGGAGCAGCGCAATTCCCCGCTGCTGGCTCCCTTGCCAGCATGCACATCCACGCAGCAGTATGCTTGCTTTGACAGCAGCAACTCTAACTGTCCTGTGAGACACAGCAAGAACATCCGACCTGATTTAGCATTACTTGACAATCTTAAAGCACATCTTAATGCTGTCCACCTCATTTACACTAGCATTTGGACTAATAGCCCATGTTAGCATGGCTCAGTTACATACTAAATATAGTCTAAAAGTATTTCAGCAGCAGTGTGACCACGCTGCAATTAGAGCCACACCAGTTCAATGCATTTCAGCCTTCCGGTAGTAATTGCAAATACTGTGCAGAGAATTTGAAATCTCTGTGCTGGACACAGCCGCTACATTTTTTTTAATTCCATGGAGAAAAGAAAAAATAAAATTTTCTCATGGACATGTTATTTTGCCATGGGTTACTTTGTATCCTTATTTCTTTTCCATTTTAAGGGACTCACTCCTCCATAACTCTTGTAGACCTTTATTGGCTACTAAGACATAAGCTCTACCACCAAATTTTCGTATGACCTTTCATTCATCACCTTCCCTTCTGTCCTCCATATCAATCCCAATTGCCTTCTGTTGTAGTGCCTGCTGAACTGGCATAAGCATTTTTTTCCCTCTTCATCTAGCCTGTTTAGGGGAAACTTGCACTTTTTTGAGATTGTTATTTTTTGCTCTTACTTGCCTGAAAGAGGACAAGGGTATAAAAAATTGCAGGGATTAGAAAGAAGTACAGGCAGGTTTGTAAAAGGTGATATTTTGTAAACTTCCTTAGGAAATAACCCAAACTACACTAATACACAAGGCATATGGACACAAGCACTCTTCCGACCACGCTGCAGCCTCTCACGTGGACTGCTGACTGCTGTGCATAAAAGCTTGTCTACAGCTGCCTCTGTTCCAGCTCAGGAGCACCTGATGGTTTGTGAACCCAATGTTCAGGTCCAGTTTGAAGCTGATCTTGCTTCCAGATCTAAACTACATTGACCCTTATCCTGCCCGGCACAAGCACAACTGATATCAGGAGTTAGGGCAAAGTTCAATACTCTGAGTGCAGAAAAGCCCTTAATGCACTAAAGTCTTGGTAATTTCTCACTATGTGATAAGACAACTGCATAAGGAATATCTAAAAATTGCATAGGACAGTGAGCACTAGCTCTCTATCTCCCAACGTGACTGGTCTCCAGGCCTGGATGGGGTCAGCTCCTCACCAAACGGAAATGATTGCAATGGTGAAAAAACAATACTGATTTTTACCAGCCACAGATCTGTCCCTGGGTTTTACAATAACGTTCCCACATTCATATCATTCCTCTCTCAGTGGAATTTATGTCTCGAGTCCCAGCGATGCTGGAGTAGTGCAAATATGTCTCCACGTATTTTACTTCTTCTGAAATCTAGTCCATGTCACATTTGCATCTCAAAATGCAGCATGATACTCCTAGTGCTTGTGGAGATGCTACAAATTGTTTTTCAATTAAAACAGAATTTGTTCTCCCTCACTTTTCTTTTAAAGAAGTGGTAGGAGAAGAGAATGACTCTGTTACTTTCTCAAGTTGTTCTTGTGAAACATGACAGTGCCAATTACATCATGTTACCACTTGGGATATACCAGCAGTAGAAGGCAAACTCCATGCTCAACACAGGGGGAGGAAAAAAAAAAAGTAATCAGAGAGAAAAAAGCCAAAGAAGCACTATGAAATAGCTATGCATGCAGGTATTGCAGCAGGTGAAACTTCAAATAAAACAGGAAAAGGGCACACTGAAGGGCTTATCTTTGAGTTAATGCATGTGGCCATTTAGATACTGGCAGAAGTGAAAATAATGAAACATGGCAGAGCTACATTTGGGTTTATCACACTCAGAGCAAGAACTAAGGTGGGAAACAGAAGAGTCATGACATAATTATGGGGAGAAGGAGACCAGACAACACCACGCAAAAGGCAAGAAATTGGAAAGAAAACCAGGGCTGAAACCCAGCATATTCTGTGAACATCAAGCAAAGGGAAGCCAAGACAGGGCGGAGACAGGCTGAAAGTCCATCAGCAGAAACCGCGCAGAGCTACGTGCAGAGCGGAGCATGGAGACGACGGCACTTCAGATCTACGGACGACGCGCTCAGTGAGGGTGGACGTGCCCAGATTTGCTGTTATCAGACAAGAACATGGCCTTCGGGGTGAGATGCCAGGGGTTATACATACAACAAATAATACTCACACCCTGAAGTGGTCTCCAGCCCACTGTGAAACATTCCACAGAAGCTACAGGCACATGTAGAGCATGTAAAAATAAGATTTTGCCGAATAAAAGGACTGACAAGCACTACAAACAAAGGCTTTAGTAGCAAACACATGAGAGAAATGAAAGATGCTGAAAAAAATGGATCTTAAACAAAGATGCTGAGCCACACACAGAGTGAATTTCAGAAGTTTTTTGGTTGGATTGGTCTGGCATTTTAGCTTTTTTAATAAAAAAAACCCCAGCAAACAGAATTAATCATTTATACACTTAGAAAAGTGCAACTAGACCTCCCATAACACAAACATAAAAAGACCCTTTTAAATGGAATAACACACATTAGAAAGAGACATAGAAAAGGAAAAGGCAATGACCAGCACCCCCAAGGACAGTACAAGGAACCTGAACAACCCTGCTCGGGTCTGCATCCTCCTGGATGGATGAGAACGAGGAGGTATAGGGCTGTTTCAGAGTTTTGACTACTACTTGCAAGCCGCTTGCATGCCAAGCAACTTGCAGAAAATGTGATAGCCTGAGGACCTAAGACCTAGCAAGGACAGTCTAAGGAGAATAAGGGAAGAGTGGAGTTCTACGGGAATACTTTGAGAAGACTGGCTGGCATGGCTGTAAGGAAAAGTTGACCCCATAAACATCCATCTTATGGCCTTGTTGCACTGCTACCTTGCTGACGCACAAAGCGGGTTTTATAATCCTATCCCTATTTGACAAGACCATTTACTTTGGGGAGGTTCTCCTAGACGAGAATTACGGAAGCCACAGGAAAACAAAGTCCAAACTCTCAACCACCATCAGGTATCACAAAGGAATGGTCCAGCTTCCATAAGTACATTTGATATGTATGTTCAGGTCTGCAGAAGTAACAGCCTGATAGGTACTGTAGCCTACGCTCTAAATTAAGTAGACGAGAGCAGGATATGCATCCACAAAGTGCCTCTGCAGGCAGCATTCAGCAGGGCTTGGATAAATCAGAATTCATAATGTGCCATTTCTTAGAAGTTCTTTGGTTCGAAAATACCAAACCTCCTGGAATTCCCTGACCCCTGGGCACTTGCTTTCATCTTTCAAACAACTAATTAAGAGGACAGAGAGCAACTTCCTCCCAAATGGGAGAAAAGACAATTTCCTATCTCTCTACTGCAAAATGTGGGCAGACTTTTGTAAAGGAAAAATACATTTAAGTACTGGCAGAAAAATGCCCCATTTCCTGTGCAGCAAAACAGCCCAAGCCCTCCTCTGCTTAAGTCAACAGGAGTTTTGCTACTGACTTCCTCCATGCAGGCTTGGAAACTCCACTCTGCTGCATGAGGCACAAAAGCCATTGCAACTGGAGAAAGGGAAGAAAAAAAAAGAAAACCAAACACAAAAACCACCAAAGAAAAATCTCTGCAAGTCCAACTTTTCCCTGCTTAGAGACCTTCAGTCATTGCTGTTGGGACTTATTAATCTTGCAATAGAGTAACATCTCTTAATGCAAGTGGTAGATCACTCCAGTAATTTATAATACAGAAATTCCGGAGAAGTGAATTATTAATCCTACCATGTTTGTTTTCAATTAGCAGCTGAGACAGAGATGCATTCATATAGGGCTAGGTTGTGCAATCTCACTGTTATGGGTGAGCACACACTCACAAAAGCAATGAATTGTGCAACCCTCAGTGACTGCTTGAGCACTTATAATTAGGCCCATCTGAATTTAATATAGTAACACCAATTTATACCAGCTGAGGATCTGGCTAACTCCAACTTTAAACTGCCTCAAACGATGCCAAGTGAATCACAGTGTCTTGGGAACTTGCTTGTGACGTAACCCCAGCTACAAAGCAGGATTCCTTATCGACCCCACTGGAGAGCTCTGCTGAAGAGCCATTGGCAGCACGGTGGGCTGAGAGCTGGATCAAGTGTCCTACAGAATTTCACAAAAACTATGTCAAGGAGACATAGCAGAAGTGGGTGTGCATTACAACAGCTGCATGGGTTAGTTGGTCCCGATATCGAATTACTTTACTTATATGCCTAACAAAAGGCTCCAAGTACTCACTGTGGCTGAGTCGTCTTGTATTGCTCTGACCTGTGTTTGTTCAACCTCAATTTCCACATCCCTTCTGGTCAGATGTTCTTTTTCCCATTGTATGAAGTGTTGGTGCATGCTGCCAGCAACTGTGGAGCACAGTTCTCACAGTCATGTTGCTGTAGCCATTGCTCTTTAGGGATATGGTCAAACCGACGCATACCTAATTAAACTCTTAAAACTCATTTTCCACTTAGCTTTGAAATCTGTTGCTTCTAGTTTCAAATCTGAAGAAGAAACTGCATGCCTGAAAGCTTATCTAACTCTTCTAAATATTACCAGTCCATCTAACAGAAGACACAACACTGCCTTCAAAGTTTGTCTGATACAGTGCTAGCAAAATAAACTTTGAAAAACTAAGTCAGTTTTGTAAATAAGCTCCATTTAGTGCTACTGGATGGCAACATCTGGTGAAAGTTTTCAAAGGGAAAAGGCCATTTTGCGGAAACAAACTTCAAACAGAGACTTAAACAACATCTTCTGTTGGGAATAGTTAATCATAATGAAATGTTTCTTTCACATTGAAAGACTTCATTTTATCATTTTCTGAACATGAAAGCACTGAATATTTCTTGAAGCAAAAAATTTATGCAGTTCTGGGTTACTTTTATTTTTATTCTACATTTTAAAAAATGTTATTTAAAATAAAACCACGAGTGAATCTGATTGGGAACAATTACAAGTTATGCTAAAGAAGTATCTGGCCTTATAGATGCAGAGTAAATATGTATGCAAACTCAGTAATTTACAACGATTTATAGAATACACTTCATTCAGGTTTCAGTGATTTTGACAGTGTACTGATCAATCAGCCACACTCAGATTAATTCCAGGACTGAAATTCTCTGCAGTGAGAGTGAACAGTTAGCGCTAATTTAGAAAGGATGCTTCCATAGCTAGATGATGTCGTATATAATCCCCTGTTAAAAACATATCTGTTTTTCCCCGTTATTATTAAGAATAAATTGAATGAAACACAGCGATTTGCCTCCTCATCCCAAAGGCAAACTGTGGAGGACGGGTGAGGCTGATTTAACAGCAACCTGTATCGATGGCTACAAGAAGAAATAGCAAGGCTGTCAATGACATTAATTGGAGCTGAGCTAAGGTAGTGCTGCGTTTCCCTGAAAGTCCTGTTATATAATTCATAAGCTGCATCCCACTAGAGAGAGACAGTCCCTGAAAAAACTGTCTCCATGCTTGCTCCTGGCAGCACACAATTCAATTATCAGGCATCAAAATCATCAGCTGTGTCAGTAAGCAAGCAGCACAGTAGCACGTACACCCTGAAGTCAATGATAAAACTCTGACAATAGCAAAGTTTTTATCTGCGTAAAGTTGATCTTCACGAGTTCAAAGTATTTTATCACCTTCCCACATACTCTTTTTAACGAGCCATTGAAGATGATTATATTAATGCTGTAGCTTGCCAGCCTGCCCAAAGCAACCAGACCTCTTCTAGCTCCTTGCAGGTGATACTCTCCTCACAGAGGTTATAAAGAAGCAATTGCAAGGCATTCAAATAATGGAACAAATAGTCAGGTTAAACTGAACACATGTCTAGATTAGCCATTGGCTTCCCAAAGGGTTATTAAAACTTTTTGTGTATACAAATTTGGTTAAAGCGATTCCTGAATTCTCTGCCCTCTTAAACTTCTATTTCGAAATCCAAAGTCCAAACAAAATCCACTATCCTGGCACCCAAAATGAAAAAAAAAACAGCGAGAGGCACAGCTACTCCTGAGGGGCAACAGAGACAGAAAACACTCTGCTGCCTCCACTACTTCACTCAAAATCACTTATTTTCAAGTTCTTCCTTTCTGGCCAATAAACACTGGCAGAAAATCACCAAACAGCTCCATTCAGAGCATGAGGCTGGGCGCATTCCACCATACACAAAGGGCAAGTTCAACTTCTGGACCTTTCTCTCTTGAGCATCATTTTAAGTGGGGAGCTGTTTGTCATCATCAGTGCTCTATCTCCCCCAGAGCTGGTGGAGGTGCTCTGCCATTTCTTCTGCTACCTATGGTGCTAAGAGGCATCCCCTGAGGCAGGGAGTGATGGAGATGGAAGGAAGAAATGCAGATATGCTCCTCTTATAGAGCGCAGCAGCTTGTCCAACAAGAAGGGATGGTTTTAAACATCGCTTTGGCCACACGAGCGTCTTAGGTCTGGACTAGCATTTACAACCAAATAGTCCAGGCAGACATATGCCCTCTTTAAAACTCATGACATTCAGCCCCAATTCATTCAGGCAACTGAATGGTTAAGGTTAGTGCTTCGTCCAATTCAGAGCACAGCTTTGACCCCCACCGCCCCCCCTGCCCAGTGTGTTCCCAGCCAGCCCTCTCCAGAGAAGCTCCCTGGCTTGCTTCCTCAGCCTCTCCTGCTCTGCTTTCTGCAAGAAAATAAACATGGTTCATTAGACAAGGAGGAAAGTGATGCACTTGGGACCCCATTACACCTGCCTCCCCAGGTGGCTATCCCAGCACTCTTGGTTAAAGCACCTGGTGAGGTGACCACAACTACAATCAACTGTAACTGCATGGTGGGATGATCTTCTCCAAGCAAACAGTTTCAAGGGGTTTGGTATCAGGGAATGGAAATCTTTCAAAAATCACTTGAACAGAATGACTTCTTACAACCCAAAATGAATTATCTGCAAATCTGAACCTGAGCTAAGCATCATCTGGGAGGTCATTAACTGTTCTTAACTCAAAAAGAGTCAGAGGACCTCAGCACCTGCAAGGCAAGAACTAGTATTTATAATTTGACTCAAATGCTCTGGGAATGAGCTCCAAATACTTTGCAAGGTTTCTTTGCTTGCACATTCTTCTTGAAGTGCCAAGTTACATGACATCCCTACTGAAATGCCCTTACAGCAAGCAGTCCTACAGAAGAGTAAGCTGCGAACGGAAAAGTTTTTGCTTTCTTAATAAAGCTCAGTCTCTCAATGTATCCCTGGAGACATAAGAACAGCAACATTTTCTAGTACAGGGAAAACAGTCTGCAGTTTATATGAAGCACTGGGCTATTAGGAAAAAAAATTAGAAGGAATTTTCATGCTAAGTACCCTTTTAATAATGGAAGCAAAACAAGTGTTCTGCACCTATGCATATAGTTCTTTGCTGCTTCATTAAGGAAAATTTCATTTAGTTGGATTTACAGACACTGTGGCTAAGCAGTCTAGAAACTGGTGCATAGATAGATTTTGCAACACAAGTCTTAGTGCAAAGAAATAATTGGGAAGCAGAAGAATACGCAGATGTAAAGATTTGCTGCCTGCCTTCATCACAGCAAACTGGCTGGCACAAATAGGTGAAGGACATACCAAAGAGTCAGTGTGTTATGATCAGCGATCATCTCAGATTTTAAAAGTAATGCACTGGAAAAATAGAAAATTTCCATAACAACAGAGTACCTCTTCATCCATGTCTGAAGCTACAGTTCTAGTCCAAAGTCACTACTGCTTGACTGGGTATAAGCTCAGCTTGGTATATAAAAGTAATTACTTCCCGTTAGTCGGAGTATCAGTATATACTCCACAAAACCAAGCCACAATCCCACAAGACAATCAGCGGATGAAGTGAGAAACAGGTACGTAAAGTAATCTCCTAGCAGAACAAAGGAAAACAGTGGCAATGCTGGAAATGCATCTTTGTATCTTAGTAGCACACCCATTAGCGTGCAGTCTCCTTACCATGCTGCTGCCTTTGCATCAGAGCCTAACTACTGGTGCTCTACCTTTCAGGGAAAGGCAGCATACCCCGGAGAGTCAGAGCTGGATACAAGCTTGTTACACAAGAGTTAGGAGCTTTACAACAACAGGAACCTGATGTTTTTTAAAGAAATCTGTGCACAGACGAATCTGGTTATAAGCAATGTGCCATAAACTAAGTAAGAAATCAATCCCTGGCAGAGCTAGAAACATCCCTGGTCATTTAGTTTCCCATTAGAGCATGCTACCTCCCGTGGCTAGTCAGCTGTGGACAAGCTGTATGGCTGCTTTCTTGTTCTAAATGTTTCAAGGGGCTCATCCAAGACTCCTTCAGAAGCTGCATCCCACCGCACTACACTGCAACACAACGGCAATCCCACACCAACAGGAGCTTGTCTCAAGTTCAGGGCAATACAAGCACACCCGTGGCTCAAAAGTTTCTCATCCAAACAACTTGGTTTTCTAGCAGCTGGCAGTGGGAGTTGCACAGGTACAAGCACCTCGAACGTAGCAGTTGGAATTGGTTTGGTTCTGCTAAAATCGCTCTCGTGGAGCTGCTCATCCCACTCGCACAACTGGGTAACAAACAAGAGGAAAAGGAGAACTGATGAGATGCAGCCATACTCAAAAAAGAAAAGAGCTGGGGGAGGACCTGCTTCAAAAGAAAATACAAAGCATATTGTAGGCAGCCTTCATAATGGTACTTGACTGATTTTTATTCATGTAAGTGAGAATAACCTGGCAATTTTTAGCTTGAGTCGCAAGGAAAAGTACAGTGAATTGAAGTTTTAAGCAGCAGATGAAAAAAGCAATATTTCTATTACGAAACTTCTCTTTTTGTACCAAAAGTCATAATCATGTGTACTTATTATGATTAAACACCTTCCCAGAAAGAGCCATATCATATTTTGGGGGTGATGTTCTTGTGCTACTATTTCATGCTGACAAGGGATCACAGACTACATAGACCAGTATTATGGTTTTTCTTTTGAAGCAAGTAAGGTGCATTACTTTCAGCAGAGTGCCCCAAATACTGAACGGCTGGAGCAGAGACTTTCATCTCAGGTGGAAAAGCCACTGTACAACTCCTGCCTACTGCCCTGCACCACCCTGACACTGCAGCTCTTCCTCAGGCAAATCTCCTGGCAATCAAGAGAAGATTTTTCCAAGATTGAACAAGATCAAGTCCTTTGAACATCTATAAAAGTGCTTTTCTATTCACACAGCCTAAGTTTGATGCATTTAAAAGAATATAAACACATTTATGGCTCTGATTATATGATCTTAGGAAAGACTTCAGCAGGTAAGGGTGTTTTTGGCAGAACTACACTGTTCTGGAATGGTTTTCTTTCTGACTGATTTTTGTGGAGGGGTTTGCAGGCTGCGCATTTAATTCATGTCAACAGCCCAGAGCTTTTGGCTTCTTTATATTAAAACAACAAATACTTTTTACATATCTAAATTTAACAAAATAGAGAGATTAGGATCTTGGAGTTGTTCTGCTCCCTACATGACACAAGAAGTTTTAAGGTTAAGGCTTGACATAGTAATACATGCCCTACTTACACGCCTGTGACTTCCGTGGTTGGAAAAGGTAAAAGGATAATCAAGTGAAAACTGTACAGGAGCAGAATGTATATTCTGCCAACTGCTCTAGCTAAGGCCCTGGCATGTGTTAGTTAACTGGAAAATCCACAGTCCAGGCACACTTCCAACTGGAGACTCCAGCTACAACATGACACTTAAGCACTAATGACAATAGCTGAAAACTCACAAAATCGACCTTTGTAAATAAAGGCACTTCATGCTTTTAGGGTCCAAGGTCTAGTTTCTGGGATGTATTTAAAGCTGAAACTGCACTAAAAGACATGTTGTCAAGATTTCTCCCCAAGACAAAAAAATCTCTTGGGATCGGTTATTTTGCTAGCATATCTGTTATTACAGGGTGAAGATTTCTCACCGGGTTTTAAATAAACCATCCTGGTCTTACCCTTAATCTGTACCAGACCTCAAGACTGAAGAAAACCTAAAATATATACATTTTAGAAAATGGAAAGGAGGGGAAATGACCCCAGAAGCTGCAGGCACATTAGTCTAATAGGCAAAGCTTTAGATCAGATGATGAAAGGAGTATAATAATGCAAAGGTAAAACAACAAAAAAATAAGAGGCCACACGAGCTTGCCAGCCAGATCATATCTAAGCAAGCTGATAAGTTTTTTCTTGGCACAGGAAGCTCTGAAGATCATCTCTGCCTGAATTTTGACTAATAACATGAGCCAGAATTGACACATCATCATGAAAAATTCTGGTCACCAGTACTCAGAGGTGAATTTAAATTGAAGGAGGTATAGACAGGGTTTCAAAAGCAATCACAGAACTGGGTGTACGCTCTTACTAGAGAAGACTAAAAGAGGTTGGGTTCCACAGAACATCAAAAGGAAGGCTAAGAGGGGTATGATTATTGTCTATAAATATATGCATTGTATAATCAGTTGAGAGGAAGAGGAGCTATTCAATCTAGAAAGAAATAAGAACTGAGCTATATAGATTCTAATAAGTATGGGCAAAATTAGGACTATTTTTCTTTAGATACTGAAAAGAAAAATCACTTTTAAAATGGAGTTTGACATGTTTCTGAATATGAAAATAATACATGCACTAAACAATATTCAGAAACATAGAACTAATACAGAAGATCTTTTTCTATAGTGTAGACCTAAAGGAATCATATTTATTTACATCTAAATCCTTGACCTCCCACTATTCCAATCACCATACAGCTTTCTCTATAAAGTTGCCACGGGACAGGTAAGCAAATAATTCATTGAATACTAATTCGTAAGTGGCCTATTTTGTAGGTCTTGATACTCACAACAATTTCAGTGGAGGTTTATCCCAAAGAAGATTTATGCTTCCAGGATCTTTATGTGGACATCAAAAAAAAGCAGCATAAGTTGCACACACAGAAAGAAAAACTTTTCTTAGCCAAATCCTCAACAATTAGCTCCTCTTAAGGAGGATGAAATACACAAACGGTATCAGCTGAAGTTGTCCACATACAGCCAAACAGATGAGAAACACTTTAAGTGAGCGCACGACATCAGCCTAAGAAAGCATCAGTTTGTCATAAGACAAATCATGTTTTCCTCCTTCATATGTACACAGTTCCCAGTGCAGTAACTCAGCAGCAACTCTCCATGGCCGTATTCTTCTCCCTGTGCTGCATCCGCAGACAAACGATTCTCCTTGTTGGAGGACGCTCAGCCCATCCTCCTGCAGCCCATTTCACTTCACCTGCTGTTGCCATATTTTAATTTCCCTTTTTACTTCCATTTGCTGCTGACCTTGTAAATATAAGTGAGTTTAGGACATAGTTGTTTGTTTGGTATTTATTAGGGAATTAATTAAAGGGGAGTAAGAATTTCTTGCTAATTTGTTTTGTACAAGCTGCAATCATTATTATTTTTGCATGCATGCTCCCAGGGTTTATGGATAAGTGCATTTGAAAAATCAAGAACAAAAAAAAAAAAAAAAAAAGAGAATCCCCAGATCAGAATCAGTGGGTGAATATCTAAAGATTTAATTTACATTCATCTACTATTAATCTGAATGCATAATATTCTTCTTTATTATTTTATAAATCTCTAGAAAGATCTGGGAAATTAATTTTATTACAGTATTTGCATGTGCATGCCTCAAATTCTTCTAGTCTTGGCAGCTGTACTTGAAATTGGGATTTACACTGAATGAAGAAATACAGGTCATTCTGCAAACACAACAGAGATAAAGTCAATGGCAACTTGTTGGAAGACCTTGAATTCTTGCCAAGCCGCGTTTCCCAAAATATTTTGCCCTACACCATACTCAAGCTTCAATTATCAGCTACTCTGTCCTGCAGGAGCCAGCTGCTCTGAGCATGGAAGGCACACACACACACAAAATGTAACAAAGTCAATGCAGCAAAAAACTTGGTGACACTTAGATGTATGATTAAGTCTTCTTATCTTCAACCAAACTGAAGAATGCGCTTTTCTTAATAGGGACTCACTTCAGCCTACACCTTAAGTGTGCTAATAGTTGTGTTCAGCATTATTACACTCAGTCATGCCGTAACACACTCGTGATTTTGCATTTCATTGCCTCAATCTAACAGTTTGGGGGTTGTTACAAGGTGTGGGTTTTTGGGGGGTTTTTTTTTGCTATCTGTGTCTTGTCTCCACTTGTTGACAGCACAGACACAAAAAAAAAGAAAAAAAAAGACATATTTCTCTCCTATCAGGGCACTCTGCTTTTTCCTGTTTATATTTTGTTCCAGTATGAGGAGTTAAATGCAAAGCAGCAAACCCAAGGTTAGCCCTGTTGTCTAATGATGTTTCCTTATTTAGCAGTTAATTTTACTGCAATCTTCTGGTCTCTCCCCCACAAATGTTCTCAGTTCTGTTCTCTGGAGCATAATTATTCTAAGTACCTTTCCCCCAGCAGCAGCATGCTAATACTTCTTGGCTTTTCAAAAGAAGGTTTGTCTTCTTAAAGGCGACCAAAACACATCTTGAAGATCAAGTATCAAAGGGCTCAATCCTGACAGGGTACTGCAACAGAAGATTAGGACCCAAATACTTTGTGGATCCCCACAGGTGAGATACCCAAGCCTCTAAGATGTACAACACAACACCACAATTTCTGTATTCTGGAAACACCTTGAGGGCAGTTTCCACAGGCACAACCAACCTGCAAACCCAAATGGCATTTAACACCCAGGCACACCAGTTTGAATTAGTTCACATTATCAGAAAAACTGTATCACTGCATGCACTTGTCCAGTGCTCTCCAGTATACGAGCTGGATGTCAGCTCTGCATGTCTTTGCCAAACTTTAACCATTCAGCATGAAATAACCCTGCTGGATGATTGCCTGGGCTGGGGTGGGTTGGTTGTTTTATTCTTGAAGTAGCAGCCAGGGTGATTTTACCAATTTCCTCAAACGAAGCTGCAATTTCTGAAATAAGGCACATCTCTCCAAAGGAGATGAGTGGGAGCCAAAATGGTTTGGAAAATATGCATGCTCCAAAATATTAACTACTTCTTGTATGTGGAAAGATCTAATGCCATCCTGCTTGGATAAATGCCTCTGGATTTTAACAGTTAAACAAGTTGTCTCTGTCTACCAGACCTGTGAAAATACAGCCAAGTTTGGACAACTAGAACATTAGAAAGTCTCAATTTGCACATAAGGAATATAAAAAATGGTAGAGAATATATCTTCATATTATTATGCTCAAAATGCATAAGGAAATGAAAATGTTTATTCTAGCATTTTATAACTTCTAAGCAGTTAAATTTGCAGCCTAAGTAATCTCTTAACAAGTGTCTCCTTTCTTTCTAAATAAAATCTCACATGTAATGAAATTATTGTTAAGAATCAAGTGTAAGAATTAGCATGTCTCTCAAACCAGGCTAGGCTGCCTCCAGAATAACACGAAAAAGTGCTATTAGCAGGTAAAAGCATGCTAGTTAGAAGAAAAAAAAGCCTCACAGACTTAGAAAATGGATGCTTTTTCAGTAATTATGTGACATGAGAAACAGCTATTTTTGTTGACATCTTCAAAGAAACTTTTAAAGTTATAGTAAGAAAACAGAGGAAAATCAGCAAGCACAATGGGGGGTTGTGCATGTGTGTGTCCAGAAAAATGGTAGTTTGAAAACGAACATTGAAGACAAATCTATTTAGAACAAAAAGAACGTCATCTGGGTAGAGGCTAGGGTTAGTGAAATCACTTACTGTGATTTTAATCCATGCACACATCAGATCAGGCATTTTACTGATGAGATTTTAATTGGAGCTTGGTCACCCTTGAAAATCCCTCCCATAACACATAGCTAGGCTGGCTGTAAATCAGGACAGTAGGGATGATGACACGAGATACTCAAAATTAGAAACTGACAGCTAAGCCTGTTAAAAGACGTGTGGTAGGGGAGAGAGTGAATAAACAGGAACTTTTCAGAGGGTCATATTTGTATGTTTTGTGGTCAACTCTTGCAGCTTTATGATGACAATTGTGATATTTAGGGTTGTATTTGGTGATTTTTTTTTAAGTACTATTTGTAAATCCAAGCTACTATATGAGAATTACAGGATTAAACATGGAGTGTGATGTGTAGAGGGACACACCAGATTTTAGACACGGCACATATCTCCTGGCCTTTATGTGTATCCAGTGAAAAATACTTTATCCAGTTAAACCAAACAGACTCTCAGATTCTCATGATCTTTCCCCAGGTACTGATGAATAAACTCTAGTAAAGTACAAGCCACATTTCACCATGTTTCCCTATTTTTTGCAGGGTGTTTTCAATGAAACCACCAATAGCAAATCCACAAAGCTTCTCACAGAAGCATCAAGGGTGATCGCAGTGAACATGTTTTACTTAAATGTGCACAAACCATGACACTGTTGTTGGGTATGTGAAACAGCTGCTTTCCAGTAACCCTGATTTTGGCCTCACTGGACCAGACCTGGAGGTATTAGTCAATACAACTAAGGAAATCCAAGTATATGCGGCCACAGTAGAGTTTTTTCCCATTATGTATGAAGTGTTAAGTAATCTTATTCATTTACTCAAGCCATTGACTAATATTACAGAAGTTTGTGCAACTCTAAATTTCACTGCAGAGCTTTTGCAGAGCAATTAGCTAGCACAAAGTCAAACTTAAAAAAGACATTTTGGCCGTGACTCTCTGAAGGCACCAGCTGATATGCCCTAAACCCCAACTTAAAAAGCTTTCTAACATAAACATGGCTCTTGCTGTCTTTTGATATTGTTCCCGTGTACAAAGAGTTTTAAAAGCTTTGCTAGAAATGTAGCAATTCTCTTAAAAACAAACAAACAAGCAAAAACCAGAGGGACTTGTGACCCTCTTTCTTTCATGTCTTCTACATGTATTCCTGTTACGAAACTTGCCTCTTTTATAACACAGAAAATCCCCCCCCCCCCCCCAATACATGATGTTGTAAAACTTTATTCTCTTTTTAATCTGGATT
Organism: Aviceda cuculoides; assembly: GCA_035590195.1. NCBI lineage: Eukaryota > Metazoa > Chordata > Aves > Accipitriformes > Accipitridae > Aviceda > Aviceda cuculoides. The sequence goes on along the minus strand of JAVJGG010000082.1, from coordinate 14,172,047 downwards.
ATAATCTCCAGGATCTTCCAAATCTGACTCTAAACACTAAACTGTGAATCAACAGCTCTTGGACTGTGGGTATACAAAGATGTAATGGCATGCCAGTTTCCTTTCCTAAAGCAAATACAGTTTTCCATTCACAAAAATTTGCAGAAACAGCTTTAATTTCTCTGAAAATCTGGCTTTACATGTCATTCTGGACCAGAATTTACCTTTTTCAATACAGAAAGGCCTCTTAAATTCTAACGGTGTTTATCTGTTCTTTAAAATAAGTTTTTATTCATGTTGGTAGAGGCTTAATCTCTCTCAGTAGTCTCAGTCTTTTCAAAGGGTTTATTTACCACCTCAGTTAAAGGAAAACAGAATCATGTGGCCAATTAAAAAGATGAAGGAGCTAGGGTTTTCTATTAAACTTGAAATTACACTCAAACTACAATTGCAACTATCCTTACGGATAAACAAACTTTAGCCAACTATTGCAGCAGCAAACCAAATTAAGATACAGTATCAAACCAGATTAAACATGAGATTAATTTCTTGAACAAGTACATGCCCACGATGGCAGAACTCTGCAGCAGTCTGTTTTACACAATCCAGCATATCCTTGTCATTACAGCCCTGAAGGAGGACTACAGATCATCAGGTGTTGAGAAAGCTCAAATGTTTAAAACCACAGAGCCGTTTTAGCAACAGTGGGAATGGTGTTCCAATTTCTTTTTTCATTATTTTGAATAATTTTTGTCATTAGTTTAACAAACTAATTTGTGCTTTAGAAAGATCCTATCAACACTGGAGTAGCATGTCTAACCTTCACCACATAAATCAACCAATCTAGACTTTTATTGCCCCGGATGTAGTATCTACATTTGATCATCTCATAAATTATTGCTCACCTCTGATTCTCAGAAGATTCTGAATGATTCATCACCAAGCAAAAGCCTAAATAATGTAGTGTTATTATTCCATTGATGGTATATAGTTTCTACCTCTCCAAAATTCAGAGTTAAATAAAACTGCAGCCTGGGTATATCAACTCTGTTCATTTCAGAAATATTGCAGTCATTTCTTTGTTTTTTCTATACTCACCATATAGGGACAGGAACCTGCACATTGTCTTTTTCCCTCACAATAAATGCCAAGGAAGACGACAGCAACATAGAGAATATTTCTCAACATCCTCTACTGTCAGATCAATTTTGTTTCTGAAGGGGTTTCTTGCTCCACCAGAGCCTGAGGCAAACTAAACGCCAGGCAGTATGAAGGAACAGGAAAGACTTGCTTCCTAAATGGATTTAAAAGGGAAACTTTGGAAATAGCCAGATAATTACCATTTACTTTGGCTACATAAATCCTCCTAGAGTTTCCCTGGAATACAGAAATCCTTCCCAGGACTGTCTTAGCATGTTTCTCCATTTGGCAGCTGCTGCAAAAAGGGTTTCATCACAGGACCAGATGCAGCCATTCCTCCTGAGCTATCCCGTATAAAACATCAATGCATGCCCTGTACGTGAGCAGCACATGCTGCTGAAGAAAGAGCATCTCCAGTGCTGCCGTACCCAGCACATGCTATTGACCGCACACATGGAGTGCTGGCACTATGCTGCTCAGCGCGCTACCGCTGGGACTCGCCGCCGTGCCCCAAACCTTTGGGCAGCTTCAGAGGCTGTTAAAAGAAACGCAGCCCACACCTTTCCCTGCTTATGAGTCTGGGAACAAACCACGCACTTGGTAATAAAATGTGTCCCTTGGGCCTGCAGAATCATCACTTCTCCCTTTATATGCATATGTAGCAAGTCCCTCTTTCTCTTCCAACCTCAAAATCAGTTTGTTTCCGGAATGCTAAAGGTTATACAGACAGGGAAAAAAAAAAGAAACCTTGTTTCTGATACCTGGTAGGAAAATAGATTTATTTCTGAGAATTATGGTAATAACTATCACCCACCATAGGCTTTCATACATCTGCATTTACAGCTCCTTGAGCACAAGGAGATGGAAAAGAAAATCTGACTTTAATTTATTATGCCATTTCTATGGCTTTTATGGAAGACATTTTAACAATTGTCTACTGTGCATGCAGGTTAACATAGGTATCATATATTATGGAGTCAACATCCCACCCAATGTAAACCTCAAAGTTCAGCATGCCCCAAATTAAATGCTGTAATGACTTCTAAAGATGACAGTACAATCTGTAATGTCAATACCATACTGTAGTCCATGGTTATAATTTGTTTGGTCAATAATTCACCGCAGTCTACTAAACTTAGTACTGGCTTCCTCAAAAGCACTAAAATAAATGTTTAAAAGGTTCCCAATAGCTTATTTACAGTTATCTATAATTAGCTCTGCACCATCACAGAAGTACATCACAGAAATTATATATACAAATCGGACCACGATCTTCATTTCACACTTATTCTCCGAGGGCTGGCATAAACAATTGCAAAATCTCCTCTAGATCATATTAGCCTTAATCTACAGCACAGTCAGTGAGACTCCTTGATGTTTTGTTCTCCTTTGACTACATCAAGAGATTAAGCAGAAGCCGAAGGCAGATTCGTACCTGAGAAATAACAGGATAGCTACTCATTAGAAAACCTTCTGATTCCACCTTGTATTTCAGCCCCAGCAAGCAGCTGAGAGCGGTCAGGTCTTTGGGCTGCAGTTGTCATGGAAAAAGACTGGCTGTGGAACCACACCGGGGTAAAGGGATGCAAAGGGGAAAGCGTCTCTATCCCAGCTACCACAGAATTTGAGACATCCATCATGGAGAGGTCCTCTCCTTACTGCAGCTGCTTACTTTATTCAGCTGTAACCTTCCGGGCAACATACAAGCCCTGTTCATCAATAGTCAGTAAAACCAAAGTGCTGATTTTCAGGAGAAGGATGAACAGCAAGTGTTGGCTTGGTAATCTATGTTACCTCACACTGTACTATTAAAAAAAAAAAAAAAAAGGAATACAGGCAACCAGGACTTCTATAGCATGCAGAAGTGCTGGCTGTGATCTGTGATGTTTGAATGCTTTCAAAAGCTTGTCACTACCTCTGGGATATAGATGAGCTCCATGAAGGCGAAAAAAGAAAAATTAAAAAAAGAAAAAAAAAAGTCTAGCTGGCAAATGTTGATGTACAGCAGCTCAAATTATACTGCATGCTGCTGGATTCCTTTTTTTCATCTATATGCCTGGAACAATTGACCTAAGGCAAGACTTTTTTATTGCAACTTTCGGCAGATCCAGTCTATGTCCATTATTTACAATTATGCTTTTGTGTGTGTGTGTGTGTTTCTGCGGCAGTATCGCTGTCCAATTGTCAAGTCCAGATTGGACTTCACCATATAGTTATTCAAAGTTCATTTAGTAAGTGATGCAGATGCAAGCTACAGGAGAAAAAAAATACCAGTCAGTATGAAATTAAATTCCTAACAGCACTTCTGCAACCCATCTCTCTAAGCAGAAAGCACATAGCAAGTTAGCACTAAAAAACCTCTATGTGGGCTCAAGACCCTATTTCATGTTTCCTTCAGTAATTCAACAACCTCTGTTTTTCCAATCTATAGCAACCAGCAGCTGCCTGGACCTGCACTTGCAAAATCCCACTTCTGTCACCAGGCAGCACAGCACCAACACCACAGGTCTTGCGTAGGAAAACCCCCCCACAACATAATTGGAGTCCCCTACACCCACATTTTAAGCAGAGCTGTTGCAAATAACATGAGACCTCAGAAACAGGCAGGGGGGAAGCGCATGGGAACTTTACTCTGCCTCCTCAGTGTATTTGCTCTGAGCAGCTTGCTGGTGTATTAGTAACAGGATGGTGCTCTTACACACACGCTGCACAGCACTGCAGGAATGGCTTTGCCTTCAAAGGCAAAGTCACTCCTGGTTTAGGAACGATCCTGGACTGGGGAACAAGCGAGAACCAGGAGGAAGCAAAAGAGCCCAGGGCGGAGAAAGAGGCATAAGTGGTTAGCAGAATGTACATTATTTTGTTACTTACTCCCAGAACTTGTCTCTGGTGAAAAATCCCAAACAAATATCAGCAGGAAAATAAACCCAAAATAACATTAATAATTTTTAAGGTGCTACTTGTTAAAAAAATATAAAGGTTTTGAATGAAGGTGAAAAAAATTCTTTTAGAATTGGTGTTGTCCTTTTAAATTAAAAAAATAAATATACCTACAGCCAAATCCCTCTTTCCTTTCCAGACCAAAAAGACAAAGCCTATGAGCCTGCTGCCCAAGAGCAATATACCAATGACAAGGCAGCAAAGAGGCACCTTGGCCACCTGCTAGAATGAAAAGCCTCAGAAGAAAAAGTCCATGTTCTGCACCAGGGTGACAGGGACAGCACAAGCTGCCATCAGAGGACCCGGTGTAAGCATAGACGTGCTGCCTCCGAAAGTTACTGTTTGAAAGTTAAACTCAGCTTGACTCGATCTACTGAGTAGGAGGTTATGGAGATACAGCTGACAAATTTTTGATGTGACATTTCAGCAGGGTGACAAACTTATAAGCTGATACTGTTTGTCATATAACAAATCCATCTAATGGCCACAGGTCCTGAACTTTCCCTCTGGTTAGCTGAGGGCAGATTAGGCAGGTAACAGTTTATTACCCAGCGACATCCATGCTTCTCTCTTCTGCTCCTGGGACAGCCAAAACTTTTTCTAAGAAAAGATGAAAAGGAGGGGGGGGTGGGGGTGTGCCAAAGCAGTTTCAATATCAAATACACAACATCAATTACACTCCATCTGTTCTTGCTTTCAGGGCTCTTTGGAAGTAACCACATCTTGATGCACCTCCCTTGCTTTCACTCATGACATGCTCCTTTTTGCAAGCATCTTCTAGCTAGCGATAAGAGTAAGCTTCAGGCTGGAATTTGCAAACGCACTGAGCATGGGAGTTGCTCGACTCCCCCTGGAATAAATGGTATAAGTTCTAGCAGTGCTAATGGAGGAAGGCGGCCAAGAATAATTCTTCTGAGACATGAGCTTGTCTGAATTACCCATCCTGCTAGGACTCTTGGAGGACAGAGGAGCTTTGGCAAAGCTGCACTTTGAACATCACTTTCTAAGCCAGCACAGCAACAAAATTAGTGTAAATGAATAATGGCAGACCAAAAAAAGCTTCAGTAATATAATTTTGCTGTGCACTAAATATAGTACAAATGTGTGCATTCTGTTCTGAAACACTAACAAAAAGCAAAAGATAACTTTTAAACCCTATTTTAACACTTTTCTTTGTGCATCCCTTCTAAAGATGAAGGGTCAGATATTGCCCAGTTTTTGCAATCCTTGAGCAAAACATTGCAGGGTGACACGCTGCAACACAAATAACTTCGCCATTGCTACACAATTGGAAGTGGCAGAAGAGTTCAGTACCTCACACAGTGTTCGTACAGGGATTATAGGAATCAAAACTGGAAGAAAAAATTGCTCCTTAGCAAGCATGGGAATGGAATAGCGTAGTGCTACAGAATCCTCAACAAACCCTGTGCAAGTTCTGCTTCTTCTAACTTAAACATGTGATGGAAGGAAACATACTACCAGTTTATTCACATATGTCTCACCGATACCAAGTCTGAGCAGCTCCTCTAGTCATAGCAGAACCAGGTTGATGTTCCCGCTAAATCAGGCTGCAAGACACCTACTCCAGGCAGGCAGGACAGCTCACGGCTTCTCTGGGAAAGAAGCCGCTGCACACCCACAGACTGCCAGTTATGCTTCAAAGCTCGGCTGAGGGCACCCACCAGTTCTTGTCCCTGTTTCCACAGGCGACATAACCTGATGATCTCAGTCCCGCTCCAATGGGAGAAATAAAAGTTCACGCAATCTGGAGAGACAAGCATTTGAGCAGGCTCTTGCTGGCATGCTAAGCCGATAGATCCCATAATTTCCCTTGACTTAATTTTTGCTGTCTGTAGCTAAGAAGTCGCTGAATTTGTTTTAAAAAAAAAAAAAAAAAAGGGTAAAATACTTACTCCTAGCTTGTTGCAGATAGGCTGAACGCTGAGGAAATGCTAAGGGTCAAAAGGCTAAATTCCCTGTCCAGCTCTAGAAGGCCTGCCAGACCTGCCTCCTGGCTAACAGCATCCCTTCCTAAGATGCTGCCTGTACTTCCACAGGTAGGAACTGCTCATCTCTCACTGCAGTTCCTATTACTCCCCTTCATCCCTTTCCTCTCATTCCTCCAGAAGACTTCTTTCTTGGCATCCCCTCCTCGGGCTTGCCATTTCCTAACCCTGCCAAGCCACTGCTTGTCTATTCCAAGTTTGTCATGCGTTTACACAAGTGACAGCATAACCTCTTGTAAAAGTCACTTTTACAACACATCAAACAGACAGCCAGAAAAAACACACGCATGTCCTCCATGCATGCTGCATGTAGCATCAGCCTGACTCTCTGGCGTGGGAGGCAGAAGGAGCTCGGCCTCTTCTTCCCTGAGCTAGTGGCTGCTGCTCACTAAGTGTCCTCTGTCCCCATGTGGCATTGGTCTGTGGATTCAGCTGCTGCCAGTGGCGGTTACGGGAAGGTTGTGTGTAACTTACTGATGGCTTCTCACAGGACTGGACTAAGCCAGAGGCAAGCCCTGCCTGGAAGCTAAGTCATCTGAGTGCAGGTAGAGACATCATTCATGCACCATCCTCACCCATACAAAGTGAAAGGCATCACTCACACGCAGTGGCCAAGCAGCAGCTTTTTCAATGTGCGAGAAAAGCAATGAGAAGAGTGCTAAGTCCCAGTAGACTCCCTTGGGTTTGAATTTCCAAAGCTATTCAGCCAAGTCTTTCAGCCATATGCTCCTTAAGTGGAAAGCTACAAGTTATTACCATAGCTAATTGCCACAGCTAACAGGCGCCTTCTCCTCAGCACACTGCTAATACAGCACAAAGCTCTGAGTGGTAGGCTAGAAGGAAGGGGAATTTTAAGACCCGATTTCTATTTCTGCTACTTCAGGTATTTGTTAAAATCTGCTCCAAATCAGCAACAGAATAAAACTGTTACTTTTAGGGCCATTCTCTTCTTAACAAACACGAGAACTGTTATAAGCCAGCACTAAACATAAGCATGCTACTAAGCATATATTTACATAATTTAATACTAGACGCTATGCCAGCCTGTCTATGGGTAGGGTCTAAAAGACCTCCAAAGGTTACATGGGAATTTTAGAAACCAACATTTGTTGAAAGTAAACCCCCTGGCACTCTGTAGAGCCTAATAGCTATGCTGAGGATGTTTGGGAGTGTACAACGTTAGAGCTTACAATCTGGAGTTCCTGCTTCCATTTATCTACCACTTCCTTTTTATAGTTTCCTCTCCCTCTTAGTATTCCCAATTCTGGCCTATCGAGTGTTAGTGGTCAGGCTAGCAGTAAGTGTGCTCAGAGGGACAGAAAGATTCCTGTCCCAGGAGCGCAGCGAGGTCCTCTACGGCCGAGCTGTGAGCAGGGCACAGCACAACTGCTCCATCTGCAGCTGGAGACCACCTCCACCCCCGCCCTCACCAGGTTACACGGGGACTGTCCCCGCTCCAGGAGCAATCCTTCCCAGTGCCTGAACGTGGGCAAGAGACCTCTCTTGTCCCCAGCGAACAGACCTTTCGACATCTGCTCCGCCTTTGCTGACTTCAGGAAGCTTTGCAGCAGTACCACTGTTGCGTTGGGGTGGGTTTGTTGGGTGGGGTTTTTTTCCCCCAAAGGAGACCCTTAAGCAGCTGTAGAGTTTCCATTTGAGTGATAATGTTTTGAGGTTCAATTTCACTTTAAAGCAGCTACAGCAGCCAAACAGATTTGCTGGCAACCATTCATGTCACTCAATACACCACAGTAACGTTCCTTGCCAGCAATTTCGGCTGCACAGAGCCTGTGCTGAATTCATGTGCACAAGGTAGGATTTCACAAACAACCTTTCACTCAAATAAAATCTCCCTCCCTCACGCAAACCCAAACATACTGTTATTCAGGTTCACGATGTTCACTCTGACCGTAATGAAGTGCCTCAGGTTTATTTAGCATGTCGCTACACGTTAAGGTGTAGCAAACACATCTTTTGACTGACCAGGACACCTGAGCAAGAGATGGAACGACAAGGCTATTGAAAGACAACCTCCCACACCTGCCCTCTCCTGCAATTTCTACATACTTTTGGGGGGTTTGGAGAAAGAAGAAAATTAAGTTTATTTCAGCTCATTTCCTTCCTGTTACTATTTTGCAGAATTAGTATGTATTCCCTCACAAATCTCTTGCTATCAGCATCTGAATTTGTCCTTAGTAATGTACAGCAAATGAGAGCATGTGGCTGTGCTTGAATTCTGAAACAAAGGAAACCATGTTTGTCCTCCCATGACCAGGCAAGACAAAATAATTTGTGGGTTAATTTTAAAATGCACATGTGTTTAAAAACATATACGAAAAAATACTTTTGGTTTGTTGAACCAGTGGTGCATGTCATGTACTATCAGCTTCAACTTCTCCAAGCCTTTGACAGCTTGCTGTTTAGCCACAAGGGACAAGAGGAAGTTACTTCTTTTCATGGTAAAAAAAGAAAAATAAACAACCCTATTCCACTCTTCCAAACCCACTCCTCCTCACACACCAGAAGACCCAAAACCAAACAAACAAAAGCCCCAGAGGAAATCAACATTAAAAAAAAACCCAAACAAACATGAAAATCCTTAAAATATATCACCTTTGAAGAGAACATTTGGCAACCACTTCAAAATAATAAATGGGGACATGCAACCCATATCATACCTCCTCCCCTTGCAGAAATAAATTGAAAAACCTGCAACACTTAAGAGATCCATCAGCAAAAAAACAGCCGGGCTTTTGCGCACGTGTGTGTGTGTGTGTGTCTGCGTGTGTGTGTGTGTCTGCAAAGACTGAAGTCAGCAGACCTACAGTGTTGGTGGATTCTGCCATCTTCAAAGACATTTAATCTTGTTTGAATTGTAGCTTAGCATTTAAAGCTGTCAAGTCACATCTAAATTTTCCCGAATTCATTTAAATTAGCTGGAAAAAATAATAATGTTTTGGATATTCTCCCCCAACACCAAAAAAAACACATCCAGGGCTCCATCTAGATGACACCTTGTATTTTATAGTTGTGTCCAGCAATCCAAGAAAAATCTTTAAACAAGCTTATGTATTATATGATTTTAAAAATTAGGCATTTAAGCTTTTGTTATTTGTTCTTGATTTTTTTAACTATTTAAAAGTTTTCTTTTCACCTACAATGGCAAGAAAATTCCTTTCGCAAAACAAGCAAAAATCTGACTGTTACATAATTACGGGACTGCAGAAATTAGGATTTTAAACAAAACGCCAAATATGATGAGGCTTAGGCTATACTATAACTTCATAGGACCTATGATCATCTGAAGGAACAGGTAAAAGCAAAGATGAAAACAACAGCACCTCTGACTTCAACAGGAATTGCACCACTGGTTTCAACAGAACTAGGTTCTCCATATTGCCTGCCGAAATTTCATTTCTTTTTTGTTAGTCAATTATGCTTTGGAATCCTGCCCTCCTGTTGTGAGTCACAATTTGTAAATGAGTTTTCAAGGTTAAAAAAAGTGTAAGGAAATGAGATTTCCTACTGCTAAAACAAAAATCACAATGAAGTATTACAGCAGCTTTCCCAAAAGTGCACATTGGTCACTCTTCTGATAAGAAAATGTTAAAAATAAAATCCAACAGGTGACTCATTTGCCTTTTATCACAACCCTCCACTAGCAAGATGCTCTGACCCACAAAACAATGGCTGCATTAACATCTCACCGTCTGTATTTTCACATGGGTACCCCAGAGCAGCCACCCCGAAGATGCCTTCACCACATGAAACAAGTCTAACCAGAAAGCAGGTGTAATGGGGAAAAACTACATGGCAAAATACAGGCAGTAAATGATCCTCTTATAAACACAAGGTACATTTGTCTGCTCTACAGGATAATCATCATCACCATCATAGTATGTCTCGGAAGAAATCTGGAGTCATATCTTGCTGTCTGTTTTGCAAACAGAGTTAATGAGAGTCATGTGGATAATGTTTTTCATTAAATTGAGGATATGAGCCTGATTCAACTCCACCAAAATCAATGGGAGTCTTTCCATTCATCTTAACGAGGCTGAATCAAGTTTTATAACACCAGAATGCAAAACCCTTCACTCATTTTGCCTCACAGAAGGTATCTGCTATTTTCAGAAGAGTCTAAGGACAGTTTTACCACACCAAAAATTAGTCAAATCAGGTCAGGAAAAAAGAACGTACATCCATGAGGGTACTTCTATATGGAAATGCCTTATGTCAGTAGGAAATATCTACATATTATCTGTACTCTACTTTTTTTTCAGGGTTATCTTCATACTAAATGAATCACGTATTCTTAAAGATGATCTAAAAAACCTCAGAAGGTACTGACAGAGAAGTAATGTACATAAGTGGGCTATGTGCAGAGAACTGAAGTGCAGCAGTTTGCATTTTTATATAAAGCAATGTTTATACTATGAATGTAACAAAAATAAAATACAGTATTTAAAAAAAAGCTAAAGAAACTGCCTCTTTTTTTGCCAAACAGAAACAACCTGATTAGTTTCAAGCACTCATTTACAAGAAAAAGGAAAACTAAAGGAAACAATTCTCTCTTCTACAGAAGTTCTGCAATTGATGTATTTTAATAAGTACATAAACTATTTTCAGGGAAGGCAAAAATGGAGTATGGATTCCGACTTCAACAAAGGACTCCTGTGTTCCCTTGTTACACTTGTTTAAAGGCAGCAAGTGGCAGCATCTCCATAGAAAAATTTTTCAGAGTTTCTTTTATAGCTTTTTTTGTTTTCATACTAAATAATGGCAAGGTGATGGGCAGGAAGTGAGGGCTGCATCAGACCAAAAGTATGTCAGGAAAAGCTGCAAGGATGGATAGGATTGTTATTATTTGTACCACAGCAGTGCCTGGAAACCCATGCCACGCTTAGTGTTGTCTTTGGCTAGTTCTAACGCAAACACGCTGCAAGACAGACCCTACTCACCCAAACACAAATTACAGTGATGCTAATTTAATAGCTGCCAATTGGATATAGATTTGGAATGAAAATATTTTTTACTTAACTGTTGACTTTTAGCTACTTCGATGGCAGCTCTACCACTCCTGGCAAACAAATCTTGCCACCAACTTGCCTCACTCCCTAGTTTTCCTCATCGTTAACAAAGACATCTATACTATTTTTACTCCTTATTTTCCTTTTAAACTACGTGCATTATGCCAACCCCCCTACCAGCCCTTTGCAAGCTCTGCACTTCAAAAGGACAGAAACTTCTCCTGTAGCATAGGCGCAACTTCTGTCACAGTTAATGAGGGTCACATGTCAGAAGTTCATTCAAGGAGGCTGCTCTAGTTCCTTGCCCATTTCTTGTACCATTTGCAGATGCAATTCATCTTGGTCTAGTTCTTTGTCAACTTTTCACAGTTCTAATTACCTTATTATCTGCTTCACTACTCTAGTCAAGCCTTTTTTGTTTTCTACACTGCCTTTCAGGGTCCTATTGCTTATCCTAGAGAATATTTTTTTCACCTTTTCTTCCTGTGTGTGAAAAGCAGTGCAGAGAAACCAAGTGAACTTGCTCAGTGAACTTCCCCGCTCTTGCCCGGCTGCACGCCTGAAGGCACGTGCTAATTAGGCACATGCCAGACAGATCACATCTGATGCTTCATGCTTTGCTCTCCAGCTGATTGCCTTTTATCAGCACCTTCAGTCATCCTCAGCTTGCTTTCTTTTTCAGGTCTTCACGTGATTATCACTTCACAAAGAATTATTTTAATAAGAAGTATCTGGAGACAGACAGGATGGAAACAGATCTGAAAAAGTAGGAAACCGGATACAGAAAGAACCGCAGAGATGGTGACATCATACTCCCAATTCTGGGTTTCCATGGCTAAGAATAAGCTATACATCCCGTCAGAAGTACAAAAAGGCTCTCTAGAAGGCAGAATATTAAGGATCCACCAAAAAGACAACCCATTTCTATTTGTAGTTTACCCCATTAAAGAGAATTGCTCCTTTGCATCTACAGAGTTGTATCTAACAGGGTGTTCAGATCTTCTCTACTGGGGATTGAAATGCAGTGAAGATGAGACTGTGCCTTATGAAAGTGGCTTCTGGCCACCAGTTCCAGCAGTAAGCCTTTCTGCTACTGCCTTCTCCTCACAATTATCACTTTTAGCCCAGAAAGCTATTTTTTCCCCAATCCCTTTCTCCCTCATCTTTCTACATCCCCTCCAAATGTGGCACTGTCACCACGAAGACCAAGCTTTGGCTCTGTTCTGCCATAAGCCTTTCCTCCTGTGTGATACTGACAGTTCTGAGGCATCCAGGACATCTCCAGTTGATTTACGTAGCTTTCGGTTTATAAAGCGTATGCAAAAAAAGGCACCTTGGCAAGAAAATAGAGCTACAACTATTCCATCAAAGGCAATTAAACTCACAAATGCAAGTCAACAATTGCCTCTCCCTGAAAAATAGAAGAAAGGGACTGAATCCAGGAGACTAAAGCCACCATTTGATTCAGCACACCTTTCAGGCAAGAATAACCCAGCCTGATGGCCACATACCACGCTGAGTTTATGTTGCTAGCTGTTAGCACAACCACCTCTTTATTTCTCTTGACCAGGAAGCACCCAACTGAGAACACAACGAACATGGGTCTCTACACTTAGTGGCACAGAAGCACTTCAAAATACTTCCAAGAAGCTACAGACAAAAGCCCGGTACATAAATACATGAGGCTCAGAACATCGACTATATAAAGAACACTGGTTTCCAAAAACATTACTGAATATCTTCACTGTGACAAGATGCCCATGAACCTATAACCTGCTCAGACCAGTCTGCAAGTACACAAATTCGACAAGATCCTGACCAGCCACTTTCAAAACAGCTCAGGTCCCACTTTAAGATTATTTTCAAAAGGTCCGCCCCTTAGCAGAGTGAGGTCGTCTGAAAAAGTTGATTTTGGTGCCAGTTTGACCCACTAACAGGTGCAGCTTGTAAATCCCACCTTCTCTTGCCTAATCTGACAGTAACAGGAGCCTGATGCTTCTGTAGACAGGGAGAGCTCTTGCTCTGAAGTTATTTCATGTCCAGTCACTGCTAGTGGGCCAGCCAGGGAAACTGCCATAGGGGCAAACTTGCAGTGCAGGAGAGGAATGCTGAAAATCCAAACCTATTTTTGGGTGCCAAACCCTTGCAGGTTTTCTAAAAGGGAAATGACAGACTGGAAGGTACATCAAGCTGGAAGGAAGAGTTCTCTTTTCCTCCATTTTCCTCTCATTCCATGCTTGCTTCCAGCACGCGTGTCTAGCCTCCTGTTCCCATGATTTGTTACTTGTAGAAGTTAATTGCACCTATTTACCTTTTCTGTTTACCTTTTCATCTGCTTTCTTTGGCATTATTTTAGTCAGCCAAACAACTGATTTCCTTTCTTTAATCTAAAAGTGCCCTTCCTCTCTTATCCACACAGCCCCAAAACATACAGCTCTGAAAAGCAGCAAGGTTTGGGGACTGAGGATTTGTTCTTGCTTTCTTTGGTTTATTTGGGTTTTGTCTTCAATTACCTCTCTCTTGCTCCAGAAGCAGAATGTTGCTGTGGGGGACCTGTGCGATCAGATCTCTGTTGATGAGAGTATGTTTCCTGCTGGATTGCTCAAGCCAAGGGGGGGGGAAATCAAAGGGGAAAGGCCAGGCAAAAATAGTTTTTGATCTTTGGATTAACTGAATGCCATCAATCCTCTAGGATAGGAACCAAACAACAGCCCGACAAACACCTTAAAATAAGTTACAAAGGAAAACAGCCATTAATACAGAAAGGCAGCTCTACCAGCTTGATGGGAGGGAATAAAGCAAGTCAGCTATGCACCAAAGGATGGCTGCTGCCACGGAAAGAATTCAGGCTTGGAATGATTTACAGGATTTTGATCCCACCCATGGACAGCACTTCCAAAGCATTCAACACTCCCTATTGAGACCAAAATTTCAAAAGGGGCTCAGTTAGTTCTCATTTGGGCAAAAAAAGTAGCTGCCAAATTTTTCAAAGAACTCAACACCTGGCAGCAAGCTACTCTACCATCTATTTAGAAGAATCTGGTGTTAATACACATTTCTCTCATTACCCTGCATCTGTCCCGAGTTTGCCGATTCAACCTCATCTTTCAAGTATGTTCAACATCCACTCCGTTAAACTTTTGTTTTCTGCTAGCTCCTTCGCAGCTGTTTCGCTTTTAGTCTCACATCCTCAGTCATTATTCTCCAAATTACTAGCATTGCTCTCTCCTTTGCCAGTTCACACATCTTTTGACTCTGGAAGCAAGCCAAGGCTAGCTGCACACACATACCTCCCTTTTTAGTTCCTGTTTAACGGAACACAGCCCCTGGTGCCCAGGTAGCAAAATCCTTCCATTAAATCACTGACCCTTTTGCATATTTTAAGAGGTTATTTTGTGGCTTGTGCAAATAATGCAGCAGAGTTCACAGAGAGTTGTGTTGTCTTTCCCACATCCTCACCACTCCCATAATATGGCTCCTCAGTGGTCATCTCGTAATCAATGAATTCAATAGGTCCAACCCAGCCTATTCCTATTATATGCAAACACTGCAGGATTAAACAGGGAAAGAAGTATTTTGATGTGGTGCATAAAGAATCACTGCATTATACATTATACTGGAGTGAACTGCAAATGACTTTCTGCTAGAAAAGATCTTGGCCACAGCAGAAGGAATGGAGAAACTACTGTACTGGGGAATAAAATAACAGAGAACAGAAAAACACGAGACTGCCTGTACGTAATGCCAAGTTCTGCAAGTGTCCTTCCTACACTCCTGGGGAGCCTGAGGCATGATGGGCTCTGGCACCAACAAAGAGAGGAAGGCAAAGGATGCCCACCTTTGGGGAACCCCTGCGGACAGGAAAGACAGAGTGCCACTTGAAAGCTTGGCAACCAGGCTGCTTGGCTCGCGAGCGGTGGCAGCTAGCCCCCATGGGTGAGACAACTGCATGAAAAGCCAAAGATGAATTCTGATGGCCTCTCCTTCTGCAGCTGTACTTGCTGAACGGTAACTGTCTGGCTGCACTGCCAGCCCCGCAGGAGACGAGGTCTTCTGGAGCGCTCACGTCCTTAGCTCCCACTGACCTTCTGTTAAAAAGGAAAGCTAGGTTTATACTTACAGCACTAGACTAAGATTCAGGAGATTAACATTCATTTTCTGTCTTTGCTAAACCCATGATAGGGCCGCCACCATACCCTACATTTGCGCTATGTTTCAGACTCACTTTTACAGGATGAAAAGACTTTGCTTTGTCATTTAAGAGTTTGCCTGTTTGTTTTTTCAGAATAAGGACTTTCCAGAATAAGATAAGGAAGAAATTCTATGCTTGTTTGGAACTTTCTATCTACAAATGAAATAAAAATAATACAAAATTTTAAAAATATATCAAAAGAAGCTGCATAACTTAGTACTTTACAAGACCAACACTGTAAATGACAGAGATTTCATTTTTGTGCCAGAATGGAAATTCACCCATTTCAGGAACATACCTTGATGCTGTGAATATGTGCCAGTAACATCTCTGCCATTCCTATGCAAGTTTTTAGTTCTGCAATATTAAATAAGGCTCTTATTAAAGATTTATCACAACCTGTCCCTTTGCATCTGGTAGCTGCGTACCGCGAAGCTAGAGAAGCACAGCAAAAATAAAGTGGCTGCTATAATGCCAGCTGTGCTTCCTGCAAGTTCCAAAATATCTTCTGACACCAAGCTTGCCATGCAACAAATTACAGAGCTATTTCTATTTAAAACTCCTAATGATCCATTAAATTAGCGTGTGGAATGAGGAGGCAAGAGGGTGGGAAAGGTGTTGTGTTTTGGTTTTTTTTAATAAACATCAATATGAGTTATAGCGTTACTAAAAAAAAAAAAAAAGTTTGCCAAACCTCACATCAAATGTCAAATGACATTTTTGTGAATTTAAAAGAAGTTATTCTACTACAGTGGAGGGATTTGATGCATAAAAATTGTTCTGGAGTAAAAGATGACAATTTTCTCTGATCTTCTAAAGTCACTACATTATGGAAGACCAAAAAGAAAATACAACCAGACTCAAAGGTAAAATAAACTTTCACAAAAGGACCAGACGGAGCTGCAGCCACTGACTAATGAATAGCAGGAACTGCATCAAGACGGGAGAGTTGGTACTTCCTTGCACTGCAGTTGTTTTGCACCAGGATCTAACTTATGTCAAAATAAAAATGAAAATAAAATACTTGCCTTTCAATCTGAAGCAGTGGTGACATTTCCCCCCATAATTCCAAAGATTCTTCCTGTACAGCAATTGAACAAATGCAAAATGCCTACTCTCAAAGCTGGCATGGTTGCTACGAAAACAACTGTGAAAACCAAGAAGTCTGCGAACAAAACGTTAGAGCAATCAGGGCCATGAAAACACTCAGAAAATAGAGGCCTGTTTCTTAGAAGACTAAGATGAAGAAAGGCAGCTGTGGGTAGCTGTTTTAGATGCACATGGAGACCTGTATGCATTTCATGTGACATCAGAGGGACAGACTCACTGCCTCCAGGGCTGCCATAGTTCCTCACACTCCAGAGGTTTCAGTTCGATGCCGTAGAATTTCTATCAGACATTGAATAGTAGTTTTCTGTTAGAAAAAACACAACTCTTGCTCTTAGTCTTTACAGACAGAGCTGATTAAGCTTCTCTCCCAAATTTAATTTAGTACTGCATACTCACAAAATATGTCACAATTGTATTTTATTATAAATCAATACGGATTATAGGGCACATAATCACATCAAAAATGGAGAACACAACTTGCACAGCAGAATCCTGATACAATAAACCTCCCTATTAAGGAGTAAGTTGTGCCATGGGAAAAGGAGGTGCACTTCTGGCCAGCTTGTATTTGTAGAGGGGGACAAAGGAAGACAACTGCCATTTGTATTCAGGACAAGAAAGAAGGCAGCAGCAAAATGTATGGACCACAAGTATTCTGGCCGTCCATACCAGCACTACACACTATTGGCTTTCCACACTATCCTAAGACTCTTAAAGCAATAGTGGCAGAAGGATTCAGCTATCCCAACGGCATCTCTATTGCTCTATTTTACAGCTATGCTATATCAACTATCGTTAAACAACTCAATACCATCACACACACACCCCCCAAAAAAAAAAAAAAAAAAAATAATCCCAGAACATATACAAATTCCTGGAGTATTTAAGGATCTCTGGGAAGTCCTACGTGAGTGGCAAACCTAGTCAGAGCAGTCAGGAGCTAGTGCCAATTCCCTAAGCATCCGGCCAGCTTTCATTCAAAAGACCATTTGCTCTGTGATGAAAGATGAAAAATTCCAAATGAGATTTGAGACTCATCAGAGAGAGTCCTATACTAAATGAAAAGAAAGGACAAAGATAGCACATACTATTTTTGAGATTCACACCTATTGCTTTCCGTTTTATTTTGGTTTTCCGTGTTTAAATGTGGCATCGTACACTTAACACCTGTTTAAACACTGTTTAATCACTTGATACTCATTGAATGCATTCTTGTTAAGCGGGATTTTTGGCAGTGACCCGATTAGGCAACAGCCATTGGCATTGATAATGATTAGGCTAAGATGGTTCCCTGGGAGATGTCCCAGTAAAAGTGGCTGTCTCAATTAAGCACATTGCAATTAAGTGGACTATATCTATAGGGTGATCTCACAAGGAGAACAAGGCATTTCAAATGCCTTTTTTTAAAAAAAAAAAAAAAGTATTTTTAATGCAAAATTAGTACTTTTGATTGGAGAAGAGAATGCTAATTAGAGGTTTCTCTAATAATTCCCTTTTTTTGTAACTGCAAACTCTTATTTCAGTGCTAAAGTTTTCCTCTCCAGTCCCCATAAATCCTGTGGTAGCACATCTCTGTGTCTCTGCTTCGCCTGGCCCAAGAGGCATGGGTTGTACTGGAGGCTTTGCCAGCCAGAGCTGTCCCAAGAAAGAACCCCTCTGCCCAGGAAAGGGACAACAGGGAGAACAACTACAAAGTGTGCAGTGACAGAGGCTACTGCCTGCCGATCCCTGCTTCATTTGTTAGGGGAATTGAAAGAAAACAGCTAAATGAGGCTGGGAAATGCAGGAAGACAAGCAAAAGTCTTAAGGTCAAAATCAGTTCACTTTTGCTGTCAGCAGCCCTCTCTTCTCCAGAGTTTCTTGGAGATGACAGGCCAACCTCCCTGGGCAGGCCTGCGTAACCAAGCTATTTCAGTCCAGTATGCAAACGTTGGTCCCAAGCCCCTTCCATCTATGCACAGAACTCTTGCATGACCTTGGTGAGCTGGCTGGGTAGCATGATGGACACATGCCAACAACCCATTTCTATTTTGGCTCATACCCAGCCCTCCCTGCAGCAGAGACATACATTAGCCCTCCTGAGTGCTGCTGATCTCCAATGCTATCCCAGTCCCCTCAGTGTTTAGGAAAGGTGAACGTTTATCCCATCATTCACGGGAAAGAATCATATGGCAGCTCAGCTTACTACTGCATGGAGAACCTCAGGAGCCACAGTCATTAAGACATGGGTTTTCAGCAGACCTGAGCCCTTCAGACTGGGTGCCAAATGCCCCAGAAACTTTGCAGTGAGGCATACTTTTAACCTTGCTTAAAAGGCTGTCAGTGATGCATTCCCTATTTCAGGGGAAAGGGGGAGGATGCATAATAGCAACCTGTAACGCTGATTTGCTACAGGGCCAGTATCTGTAGTTCCAACCAAAAACAATGGGAGCTGTGCTTGGAGCATATAAAATGCTGCCTAATTTCAAGAAGCCCATAAATTAGTCCTACCTACATGTCTCAAAGTCAAGGGACACATTCTGCCTCCTTACTCTGTGCTCTACTTTCTTAACAAGCAGTTGAGGTGGAAACATCTCCTGCGTGACAGTGGTACCATAAACAGAGATCAATTCCTTGTGGTGGTTCTCTTCGATACCACAGTGAGGTATGCCATATACTGTATCACAAGACAATTACCATTGCTGTCATCTGTGCAAAGCTTGACTGTAATGTCCTGTATATAGACGGATACTGGACACTGAGCAATAAGACAAAAACAAAACATCAGATAATCTCTGTCCATTCAATGAATATCACCTACTTGTTGCTCTGAATGAGGTAGAACCCATAGAAAAGCTAATGGAGAAACGCATAATTAAAGACTGTAACATAATGCATGCACATATGAAGCCTATTGGTTGGTTCTCAAAGTAACTTCAACTTCTGGCATTTCTAAACTTTTAACTTACTGACTGAAAAATCTTCTTATGTAATTTCAATTTTTTTTTTTTAATTGGAGAATGTTAAGTGAAAGAGTTTGTGTATACTCATAAGTAGTCAGGCAGTCACCCTTCTTTAGAGGAAAAATTTGGGGTACACTTGCAAGCCACAAAGCATCCATGGCAAATACTTCTCTCCATTTAGGAAGTTTTAATCCCCCTCCCGTCTGCTGCATGCGCCCACCAGCACAGCAGCTGTTCTCATCAAAGCACCAGGGCCAAGACTCACAGTATTGTGCCATCAAATGGATTGCTGAAATTGAAACTTAGGACTCTAAATCAATGGGCAAAAAAAATTCTTTTAAAATAGGAATTTAATCTTCTAAATAACCAAGATTCTTGAAAATATTAACCTAAACTTACAGCTTAATCCCCAAACTGTAGGAAAGAGCAAAGCAAAGATTGTAGTAAGACAAAACATTTTTTAGTGATATCGCAGCAACTCTTCAGTCCCTGGCATCAGGCTTCTGGGTAAAGTTACTGATTCATACCTTATTTCTGGCAAACTTCATTTAACCAGTTGACCTGATATCTCTTTCCCAGATGAGACCAATTAACACAGTAAAAACACATTAGCCACACACTCCAGTGCTGCTTCCATATGCAAAGCAGTGCCATGGAAACAGAGAAATGCCAGTGTGGTGGGTAAGGGCAATCAGCAGTCACCAGATGAGCACTGAATCAAGGGCTGAGGAAAACAGCTGTCAGCAGGATTACTTAAATAGATTGCATTTCACAGGGCATTTCACATTAATACTGCAGTATGGTATTTAAAAATCGGGACAGAAGTTTGTTGCTTCATCATTAGCTACCATGTTATCACTTGCCTGGCTAGAAAACAAAAGGGCAGTGGCGTGACCTGCAGTCTGGGGAAATAAAGGATTCAGCTTTAGCTTTATCTCTTCATTTCAATAGCCATTTCTATTTACTTTCTCCAGCTTGTAATTTTGCACTTTTCCACGAAACACAACCTAAACAGCTCTATATTGTTTTCTTCCCCTTTTGTTTCCCAGAGAAAGAAAACAGAGCAGCCTATGTATTGTCCTACTGCACTTTCCAACTTCAACAGCAACAGACAAACCACTTGTTTCAAGGCACAAGCTGGTAAGAACCTTAGTATCCTCTGAAGCAAATCTGCAAACAACTCTGAGCAGGGAGCAGGACAGCCTCCCACTCTAGCTCCACACAGATGCAAACATCTGCTTCTCTCTCCCGCAGGTCCCCATGACATCTAATCAAAGACTTCAGGGAAATCTGCTCCTCTACTGCTCGGCATCACTTCTGATCACTCGCGGCATTGCAAAGCAAGTGTTGAATGCTATCAGCTCAGAATGGGGAGAGGTAAATAAAATACAGAGGAAGTGAGAAGAAAAAGAGGCAACATATGCTGAAGAGGCAGGCAAAGGCTCTGCCAGATGTTCTCCAGTGAAACGTGCTGTGGATGTGTCCGATTTAACTCTCCAGGGACGTCTGCCCCTCTGAATGGTAACAGGGTGCTGGGGAGAGGTGTGAGGTGCCACACTCGAGGTACAACCCAGGACCTTAAGCCAGAGGTGAAGATAAGTTTTAGCTATTATGCCAGACTGACTTGCAGCAGCCTTTCTGCCTACTCTGCCGTCAGTGAGGTCTTAAACCACCGAAGTTTACTGCAGGACACCTGTCAGAGCCCGACTGTACAGTGTGACTTGCATTATAGAAAACATTATAAATTTCCTCAATGAGCTGTGACAGCAGCTGCATCGATCAAGATTGTCTCATCTTATTTGGTAATGTTTGATAATCTTGTAACTAGTCAACTGCTAAGGAATAAGCATTCCAAAAATATCAGAGAAATCACACATATTAACACCTCTCATAACTATTTCACTACTATTTTACCAGCACTATTGGAACACGGTGGGAATTTTTAAGGGACTTAGCTTTTTCTGTTTTTGAAAACTCTGTCTTCAAATTAGATGCTGCATATATATTTGAAGTCCCATTGCAGACATTCACTGTCTTCAAGTTCTGAAGGACATTTGTAATATTTTGGATCACCAAAATGAAAGCCCAAGAAAACACAGGATTTTTTTTTTTTCCTTAAAAACAAAAGAACACAAACACCACCCCCCCCAAAGGTCTTCCCATGGAAGTTCATCTTGAATACCCTGAGAACAAAGGCACCCAAGCTCACTAATACTAAGAAAAAAATCACCTGAGCTTATGAGGCCATATTTAAAAAAAAAAAAAAAAAGGAGCACCTTTTGCAACCTGCAGTGACACTAGACATCAGCTCTGTACCACTATCGAGCTCTACAGAAGAAAGTAAATGCTGTGCTCCAGCACACTCATCACGCTTTTCTGTGTAACAAACACCCAGAAACCCTACAGCTACCATACCTGTCACAGAGGTTACCTGGAGCAAATGTTGAGAACGATACACAAGAAAAGGTGGAATACCCCAAAGCGCACACACAGTGGTTAGAAGACCTGGGATTTGAAATCCAGAGATTTCAGGCATTTTCATAATCTGGTCCCTAATGAGTATTTTTTCATTTGAAAACCTCTCTTTCTGTGAATGAGGTGTGTCCTCCCCTTTTCTCTTTCTTCTTAAATCATAACCCTTCAAGCAGCATGATAAGAAGGGGGGAAAGAAGACAAACAAACAAACAAACAAACCCAAAACCAAAAACCCCAAGGAACCTTTCAACAAAAACCAAAAGAAAAGGGTGATGCTGCCACTTCAGCTACATTCCTCATGCCTTCCCCTAAAATGCTCTAACAACATGTTTATTTAAACACTGCAACAGAAGACTTTTAACCATTTCTATTTATACAGTATATAGAATTCCAGTGAAATGACCAATGGCAAAATTTCAATAATTACTCAACAAATCTGGCTTTTTGAATCGGTGATTTCCTGTTTTGCTCTCACTATAGGACTGATTCAGATCTCCCCTGAAGCCAACGGAAAGTGATTTCAGTGTTTATCTGCCCAAGGTTCCCATATTCTGTAATTCACAGATTTGAGAGACAGAAGTAGTGCTTGTTTGCCTAAGAGCTGTCCAGCTGAGAGGCTCGTGAAAAAACAGTTGCCTGACCAGGAGAAGCCCAGCACTCTCTTTACTTCCCATTTTACTGGTAGACATGAGTTGTAATTGGCATGATATTGGTCATCTACGAGAAGAATATAAAGTATCAGCAATGTATTATTTCTATTCCGAAAGCATCATTTCTTTAAAATCTCTTTAATGATAAGAAAGCATGTTCTGTAGCAAATGTCTCAGTTTAACTGAAATTTTTTTTAAGGTATTTTCCCACTACTAAAAGTACATGGCTAAGAATAACAAACTTTCTATGACTTTAGATTTTCCATTTGCATTTGCAAAATAAGTCAGAAAGCATACTACCCACATCAGTCTCACCTGGAACACCACAGAGATTGGGAAAAGCTATAAACTAGTTGTGACCAGGACTGTGAAAGATCTTTTATTTGTTTTTAATGCAGATTTTTGTTCTAAGGTTTTGAAAACAGTTCTGCACATTTAAGACTCAGATTTCTAGGAAAAAAAGTTGTTCCGCCAATAAAAATGCTAACATTTTATTCATAGAAACTCTGCTCACTTCCTACAGCAGAACAGATAAACTTTAAATTATGTCATTTAATAATGGGCAGTTAAGTAGTATAAACAAAATAAACGTAATACAAGCAACTCAACGGAGCTGAATACACCCTGTTCTAATAGAAACAGCAGGTTCTCCTAAAACAATCTGACACTTCCACAAATAAAAAATTTTGACAAATACTTGTCCTCCCGTGTGAATATTCTTCCTCCCTGGTCATTCAGCAATTCTAGATTAGTAATTTTACTGAGGTTTTTTTTCAAATGCCTAAGTCTTGCATCGAGGGGAGATAGTGAGGTGTTTCAGATGGGTGTGAGTACATTAACTTCTAGGCACATTAGCGATAAACATGAAATTTCTCAGCTTCATTCTATACAACTGATGCTTATGATACTCATACCCTTAATTCTCTGTCTACAAACTATCACACAAGGTTCCAAAAACCACAGCTGTTACTTCGAAAAACATCTACACCCAGACGCTACTTTTTGGATTACTTTTTTTTCCTTTTAGGTTTTAGAGAAAGACACAGAAGTGGTTACCGCAACATTTTCTTCTCCCCCCCTCCCCTCTTTTTGGCTTTGATAGATTTTTATTTTCAGGTTGTTTCTTCTGTTATAAAGCACGTCAAATCAAACTTTCCAACACAACCATATGGATAAGGAGGTAAAATGGAGGTGATATTTATGAGAACTGTGGTGATTACCTTTCTCATGTCACCTTTTCCCTTCAAGCCCCAAACTCCTGCTTCATTTGTCACGTCCATTGTCTTCAGTGATTAACATCGTCCTTCCCTCCCTCTGCACCATTGGAAAAGCAGAATTTGAAGCAGCTCAGCAAGACTCCTTCAAGCCCACCACAGAGAGTTTCAACCCATTCTGTGAGTGCTGGCACTGGCCACAGCTGCAAGCTGGGGACTTCAGTCCACGGCTGAACCATCATTAGGTTACCTGCAGCTGCAAAGACTTGACAAGAGCATATAAAGCCTTCTGGTAGACTTCCAGTAACTGAACACTTTCCTCAAGTTCCACAAACAGCTCCAGCATGAGCCTGAAGCAGCCCCTGCCGCTTCCACCCTTCCCGACCACAGCCGCCCTGCTTGCCGAAGAACCCCACCCTGTTGCTGAGGTCCCATCATCAACTTTTTTCCTGACATGATGTCCCCAGCCTGGGCTGGACTCTGCTCCCAAGCGACAGGAGCCAGACTCCAAGCAGAGAGGAGCTCGCTGCTGTCTGCTGACCGAAACTTCAGCAGGGCTTCCCTTCCGCCCCGAACACGGGCATTGGCTCTCATCTCTTATGGCTGTGAATGAATGAAATGCTCAAGTTCAGGCTGTAGAAACACAAGAGACCTCTAAGTCCATGTTCCTGAAGCCAAGCATCAGCCAAATGACAACCACAAACCCTGAGTGAGGGACAGGTTACTGTCCGTCCCCAGCAGACCTTGTGAAAGAGCTTTGCCTTCATTTAAAAATGCCTTTCTTCTGCCTTCTAGCTTTGAAAGTACGGAAGGGGAAATAACGCTACACTTTCCCTACAGCTTTTAGAACCAGTAATTCTGTTTCGCAAGCCTTTGTTTTATCTTTTCAAGAGACAATAAATCTCAAGGTATAAATTGGGAGCAGATGGAGTGGGATGTTAGGCTGTCAGCTTCCATTAACAACATCGGGGGCTCACCACACACCACAGCCAAGCCGGAGCTTTTCATCTTGTCCCTGCACAACTGGTGGAGGAGCTACTTGTTTGCGTTAGGGCTACTGACAGAAGAACACGAGTTGAAACCAGATGTGACTACGCTGACGGCCAGCAAATTATTTTTATAGGATGGCTTTATCCATAAATCACTAGATTGTAGTGCTATCTGACAACTTTTAAAGTTGTCATGAGGTTGTAACAGGGCCACAGAACAGACAACAATGAAGAGCTGCCTGGGAAAGCAGAGGTGGATCTCCAGCCTCCTGACCCTCCTTCCCTTCAAAAACTGCAAGTTGCATTGTCAAAATGGGGCATTTGAAGATTGGGGATCAAGCAAACTGTGATGCTACTCTGTGTTGTCCCATGCAGCTGTAAAAAAAGCCAATTTTGACGAGCAGCCCTTCTAGCACTTTTCAGTCCAAAGGAAGGTTATTACAGGCTCTGCAAGCCAGGGAAATGCAGCAGGAGCAGGCGAAGGCTCCCCAGAAGAGAGGAGCTCCCTCCAGCTTCTGAGAAAGAGCAGTTCTGAGAAAAAACAGCACAAAACTCCTCTCTGGGAAAACCACACAGAGTACATAAACTAAAGCATGGTGTTGAATGAATACCAAACAAAGCAAGCCTGGGGGCTCCTGTATTACTACCACATTTGCTTTTCCCAGACTTTCAGGAGTATGATGACTGTACAAGGGAGCCAAGCACAAGGTGTGGGCTGCTGGTGCCTTCTCTGCTCTCCGTCTTGATGTTCCTCCACAATTTCTAGAGGTGACCAGTCTGCCTAAGCCTATTCAGTAACAACCTGTAACTCTGCTACCAGAGTCAAAGGTGGTCTGCCCATGTTGAATAGTTCAGCTTTACCAGCCAGTTTACATCACTGTCTGCTCCAAATCTAATTGTGAGCTGCCACATACACACAAAGCCTAGGGTCGCAAGCACCCTGCTAGTGTGAGTTCAACTCCACAACGATGAATGAGAAAACTGCCACCCCAACAAGGAGGCCCAGATCTGCACAGCCTTCGAGACTATAGATTCATACCTTGATTCTCTAGGACAGTTAAATAATCTGGAGCATGAGAGGACATTCACAGAGACAGATTCACAGTCTTCCTCTTTTTCTTTTTTTTTTTTTTTTTTAATACAAATTCTAGGCAATGGAGAAACTGTTGTATTCACTCAGTACCACTATACATCAACCAAACTCCTATACACAGTTAAACATATTGTCAGACTGATGCATCACTTAAACAGATGTGAAGCCTAGATATTTTGGAAAACAAAACTCTGGAAATATAAAATGTTCATTTGGCACCACAAGCTTTCTCCAAACCTCTTTCCCTCTCAGCTATTTCCTGTTTAATCACCAATACATACGTTATGCAATTTTTGCAAACTGAAGAGCAACACACTGCTTTTATGAATAGAAGGAATGTAGCTATGATGACAAGAAAAACTGAATGGAGAAGGAAAAAAAATTTCAGCAAATCCAGTGACTGACCTAACCTGAAGTAAACCGCAAGATCCGTTGACCAATAAAAAGAATCTCATTTTGCAAATATGTAATGAAGTGTCAACTTTCAAGGTTGTGTACACTCTACAAAATTAGTAAGAAATGCTTTGGCAGAAATTCAGGTAGCACATGAAGGCCAAATGAAAAGGAAGTATTTAAAGAAAAAAAAAAAAAAATAAAGGCAGGGGGTGGGGAGAAGATGTTATGTTTCAGTTCCTAAACCATTAAAGATACTTCTCTCATGGTGTGAAAGGTCTGGAGAAAGACTTTAGTTCAGCCAGTAGATGACAGTAAGAGCGAACTGGCAGGATGCACATTATCCAGTCTCTATTCCTTGACAATCAGTACAGTGGGCCTTTCAGCACCTTTGGTCCTGACCTCATCACTGTAGCATACTGATTGCTTGTGACAGGTGAAAAAGGACACAAGAGGACAAGAAATGCTAGAGGCAGACAGATTTTCCTCAGTCTTGCTGATCAGAGTGTAAAGTATTTCTGAAGTATTATGCCAGCACTTTGACAGAGACCAAAGAAGGAGATAAGTGTGCAAAGTCAGGGTCAGACGGATTACCTTGGCCGACAAACGTCCTGGTTAATCAGGGTTGTTTGCATACTGTGAGAAACTCAAGTATTTCCAGTAGTGGTTCTCTGTCCCTTAATAAACCAGCTTGGTCTTTGGTTTCCAGTTGCAATATGGTGTTTATAGTCGCACATAACCCCTCTCCTGAGGTGGGCTCACTTACAGCACTCTATTTAATGCAGCTGGTAACAGTGATGATGAAGTACTATCCCAGGTGAAAAGGAAGAAGGAATATTTCATGGTGAATCCAGGATAGACTGAGTTTGTAAGTCAGACAGGAACACAGGCTGACTCTGGTTAATAATTGTTTTTTCTACCCTTACCACTAGTTGGAGCCTAAATGAGTCTTATTTCACCTCAGACTCAGAACCAGAAGGGATATTAAACACTGCGCAGATTCCTCTACGTTTCAGCAGAAGGATTTAAGAAAACGCACACTGTAAAGACAAAAATAATGCTTGGAGTAACATCAAAGAAAGAACTTAAAGCAAAACTTTTGAATTCACCTTTTTTCCTCCAGTAAAGAATATTCTGGAGACACAGGGCTGTTGGTGTGTTTGCAGAGTTAAGAAAGCTTTAAGAGGAAGGAAAGATCCTGAGATAATTATGAATAGTTAATTTAAGCCCAACTTCAAGGAACATTTTGAGGAAATTGAAAGGCTCAGGAGATGAACAGTGAGTCACTGAGCTTTTTGCTTGCAGACAGTCACTGCTAATCTAGCCTGGGTAGTTAGGTAGCAAACCCTGTCGTTACCTGCTAGTGGTTTGTATTAAATGGTTAGTCACCAGCCTCCTCTGGAGCCTCCACATTCTTGTTAGAACAGCTGCAGGCAGGACCATTGGAGGGAGATGTACTTTCCTCTCAACATGTATTGGTTTAAATCAGGCAGGCCTGCTCATTTACACATTGCGACTTTTGACGGAGGGACAGCAGTCTCTGGCAAGGCTTGTCTAACATGAACTCCATGCACCTTACTCTGCAGGCAGGAAAGCTCCACACGGAGCGAAGTGCAACGTGATGAAGCTTTGAAACTAAAGCATCAACACACAGAGCCAGACCAGAACATCACTATTAATGAGCAGTGAGTTAGTTT
This sequence comes from Aviceda cuculoides, assembly GCA_035590195.1. Taxonomy (NCBI): domain Eukaryota; kingdom Metazoa; phylum Chordata; class Aves; order Accipitriformes; family Accipitridae; genus Aviceda; species Aviceda cuculoides. The sequence goes on along the minus strand of JAVJGG010000082.1, from coordinate 14,144,200 downwards.
ACCACAGTAAAAGCTGTTTTGGCCACTTGCATAATCACGCAGACTCCAGCCGCACCCACACTTTGCTGAGGAAGTTTAACACTAATGTGAATTTTGCATGCTGCAGAGGCCACAAGTGCAGGCTTGGTACCACGCTGCTCTCCATACAGGATGCCAAAATATCTGATTAGTCTGCTCTGCATATTCCCACGTATGTTGCTTTGTGAGCTGCCAGTATTTGCCAAGGAACTTTCACCAGTGGCAACTGAAGCCTTTCACTCTCTTCCTATCATAGCTGTCAACGACCCGTTAAAGCCCAACATCAGCTTTGCATTAGTCATATTACATCCTCAAAACCTTCTGAAGGCTTTTTCAAACATTTTGCAGACCAAAAGCATCTGCTCCGAATCACTTTTTAGCTGGTCATGGTACCATACCTGAAATTCACTTATCTCTCTTTATCCAATTTTAAAGAACCACTTTCTGTGTTTTACCAGTAAATCAGCAATTAATGTCGTATTACTTGGAGGCTTTATAATTAATCACACCATATTTTAACAACGTGGCTCCCTGGTTGCTCCGAGTGTTAGACTAAATGCAATGTTGCTGTTGCATTAAAAAGAGGAAGGACCAGTGTTTGACAAAACTTTAATCAATGAAGTATGTGCCAGTCCCTGTCACAGGGCCCTACGAGCCACAGCTCTGCATGGCACCACTCAGAGCACAGCAGCATTTGCAGATTGTTTTGTTGCTGTTTTTACTTTCTATCTCTCAGCAACAACCGAAGAACAATTATTTCCTACAACTATGGAATAAAACAAAACAAAACAAACAAAAAAAACCACCACCAAAAAACTACCGTATTTTCAACTATATCATCAAAAGTAGCAAAACCAATGTAGAACCTGTCAGAAAACTCCATTTGCTAAATTCAAATGGCCACCATTTCTAACAGACATACCCAACTGTACAAGTAGCATTAAGCAAACAAACCAAAGACAAGGAGAAATTTGTCAGCAGCCCAGGCCAGCATTCACGCCAACTGTCCACCAGCTATTAAGTGGAAAACATAAAAACACAAATAAAAAGACACAAAATAGAAACAACCTAGAAGATACTTTCTGGCATATTCAAATGATGAGATTTAGTTTGGCATAGGGTACTCCCACATCTTATGAAAAGCTGAAAAGTTGTTTTTTTACTGGCAGTTAAATAAGTATAAACTTTTTAACAGAGTCTGCTCTCCAAGAAGGTCAGCATCTTCTCTGCTTTTTGGACATAACTTATTTTTTTTAAAAGTTATAACTACAGGGTCTCCATGAGACCCAAATTACATCAGTTTAAGTTCTGTCTCAAAGAGGTATCAACAGAGACAAGACATTAATGAAGAGAGAAAGGAAGTACTATTAATCCCCACATTGGAGATCAAGACATGAAGCAAAGCAAGGTTAAGTGAACCTTTCTTGTTTACCCGGGAAGTCTGTATCTAGTCTGGAAAACAAGTCCAAGTCTCCTAATTTCCAGTCCAGCCTTTTAGCCACAAAACAGACTTCCTTCCAACTAATAAAGGCTTACAGGAATTTTAGTTCAATGTTTGCACACAGGCAAATCAGTAAATCTTTCATAGCGGGAGACAGAGCGCAGATGTACACAGAAAAAAGGAGTAGATAAAAAAGCTATTTTGGATCTTCTTTTTAAGCATTTTTTTTCTGGCCCTTCCCTGACCCACCCTCTCCTCCCACTACATGGGCAAATAAATTATCATCTACCCACATAATGTACACGCAGCTTGTTTCACTTGCTGTACTGCTGTAACTCTACTGAATTTATCTTTATCTTTGTTCAGGGAGACAAACAGTGATGCAAAACCCACTAAACAAATAACTTAAAGGAAAGACAATTAGAGAGCTGACTGCAGTACTATGAATTAGTCTGAAGAGCTTACAGGGAGCTGCAGAAGAGCAGCTACCTTCTCAGGAGCTGAACAGCCGTTGCAGATACCTCTGCAGATGGAAGCTGTGAGTTTCTCCTTAATGATTATAAAAGTTATGGTGCATTATATATTGTCTGTAATCCCCATCATGAAAGGATAACCTTCTAGAGTTCTAACATGTGTTTGAGCTTTACGAGGAAACTGCAGAGCCAGGCTGGAATTAAATCAATACAAATTAGTTCTAAACTGAAAAGTCACTATTAGTTGACAGGCTAATTTCACTCTGAGAGGACAGAAATGAATAAACCCATATTCCTTTTGTTTGAGGCCCTCTATCAGAGAGCTGACTCCCTGGTGTCTATGCATTATAGCTCAAGTTTGACAGAAAGAGTTGCATGTAGCCTATTTCCAGAAAACATATAGAATTTTAACTCTTTGTTGACCTGACATCATGACTTGCAGCAAGCCTTTCAAAGTCCACCAGGAGTCGGTTTGGGTACAGAGGATGCTCGGGCTGTGAAGGTGACAGATGGCAATGCTGAAACCTACAACTCATCTGATGCATGTCTCTAATTACTGCTGATACGATACATTTACGGTCCTGTGCAGCATATTGAGAATATTACCCTGCAGGGTGATGTTTATTTATATATGCAGAATACACTGTCAGGTTAAAAATATATTTTTGCCTGTGAAAATACCTACGCTTGGATTATAAAAGCACATTCTACACTCTGACTGGGGAATGCATCTGTTACGGCAACTGCTCAGGAGCTGCTGCATACCTGAAAGTGGTCAGCGAGTCCTGCCAAGTCAGTGTGTATCCAAAAGAGCTTCTGAGCTCTGCTCCTGTCCTGTCAGCAACGTTTGTTTCTCCAGTTGGATGGAAACCCTTGACCTAGTCAGAGTCATTTCTGGATGTAGTCCAACATCAGTGAACATCGTTTGCAGACTTTTAGGCATCACCACTTGTAAAGTTCAAGTTAGAGCCCACGGTATGCAAGTGCCATTTTTAAATGAGTAATTTTAAACACTTCTTAACATTTGTATTAAACTCCATGAGAATTCTAAACCTACAAAACAAAACAGATATTACACATCAGGAAACACACTTTAAATGTTCCTTTGGAGGATCTGTTCACCAGTACTTCTATAGATTAGTTACCACCTATTGCTTTCAAAAAGAAATAAAGACAAAAGACACATAATGGCTACCCAGCCAATCTGTTCAGGAAAGGGACTGTTTTCACATCACTGCACACTAGGTTCATAGGAGGTAATAAGGGCTTTTATGTGACCTCAGAGTATACATATACAAACTGGCCAATTTTAGAATAAGCAGCATTCAAAATTAGAGGTGTTTCAGTGTAGGCAGAGGATTATGAGCTCTGTTAAAAACTTGACAGGGAATTATAACGGGGTTTGATGCATTTTAGCATCAGGCTGGTCAAAGAGCAAACAAAGGCAAAGGCAAAGGCTCATCTAGCCTAACTTTCATGCAAGTGCCATTTTCCTCTTGGCCAAGTATTCCTGAAGATTTTCACAGCAGGAAGCCTAAACTTGACACAGAAGAGTTAAGTGGAGGTTCAGGATAGATGATGCTTTGTAACTGCACAGCAGAATAGAACTGGGATGGGAGGCAGACCAACTCTACATGTAGAATAAACTAAGTCAAGCGAAGAAACCTGTGTTACCAGGGACAGTGTCTGTTTTGTGAATTTCTAGGTATCAATGATGCAACGTAATTTAAGTACAGCTCTTCTAACATATACCTAAATATCAGACTATGGCAAGCACAAAAGCTAACATACTGCCATATTAACTTCAGAGACAGAAGGAGTTAAAGGGCTGAAATGCAGTAAGATCAGGACAATCATTAGATGAAAACAAAATTAACTTTGTCAAAGAGAGACTGTCTCTTTTATATTCTGGTCATAAAGGAAAAATGTTTAATTTCCGCATCCTTGAAATGAACTAGAAAAACATCACCTAATCTGCATAATTTAGATGCAGGAGTTTATATCCAGGACGAACTAAAATCACAACAAAGTAGGAAAAAGCGTTCTTCAACAGAGCAGATGAAAATCTGTACAGGTTTATGCAGAAATTTATTTATTAAAAACCTTACAACTTATTAGCAATAAAGTTTGTGAATGGTATCCATTTGCATGGAATGCACAGAGTGGAAGGACAAGATTTAAGATCGGGAGCCTTGGGTTGAGCTGTGCCATCCATGATACCCAACAGCAAGCTCTGCCACAGTCCCTGAAACACACACACAGTGGTTCCTGCTGATTTGACATCTGCAAAGCAGGGAGGGTAGTGCCAAGTAAGACCTTGATGTTATCACATTTGGCCTTCTCTACCACGGTATGTCTCACAGCCGTGTACCTGCAGACTGTCAACTCACTCTGAGAAGCCAGAAGTGCCTTGAAACACCTACACAATGGTCTCCCACCCACGCTGCTGCTGAGCATGCAACACCAAGGTCAAGACCCAAGAGCGCTGGTACACACAGTGGGGCCGTGGGTGCTGTAAGCAGGCACAGTGAATCAGCAAGACTGTCTACTTCTGCACTCAAATCAAGGGGGAGGGGGAGGAAAAAAAAAAAAAAAAAGCACGATCCTCACAGCAGGTAGCAATTTTTAGGGCTTGCAAATCCCTGCTCCTCAGTCCAGGTGCCCAGAGTTTAGGGCACAGACCAGCACAAGCTGCAAGCTTCATGCAGGGAGAGAGTATAAGCAAATATATGTTCTGCAGCACTACTGAAAAGTAATCTTTCTCAGGGCGTGTTGCTATAAAGGACCTTCAATATACTTGATCTCATTTACTTAAAAAAGACTGTCAGAAAGACTTGTCAGCAAGTTCTTGGAAGGACAGCAGAAGGAGGGGAAGCAGATTGTTAACAGTAGAATATCACCTACCATCTGGATGTGTTTAACATAGGATGAGATATAAGATTTGGAGATAAATTTGCAGTCCTTGGTCTCATACCCAGACAAAACTTGAACTCAAGAACTTGAAGACATGTTCTTGTCTGTGGGATGGAACATGTTAATAAAACCTCCAAACACTCAGGCAATTTCACCACATATACTCCCTTACACATCTTTAAAAAAAAATGTTAAGTGCATTTAAAAGAAAAAAAGAAGACTATAAAAAGCCAATAAGCACCTATAAGCTCTACTGTACACTGAAGAAAAAAAAAAAAAGAAGAAAAGGAATAGACAGAAGTACTGCAACCCCTGAAATTCTGCTATTTCAAATAGTCAACTAATAAACGGACTTACTGACAGGCACCAGCTGAAAAGAAGTTCATGACTGCTGCTTATTTAATGATGATCTCAGTCCCAGTGTCTGCTTTTGAATAGGAGGATTAGTATAAAACGTATGGAGGAATGGAGAATACAAGAAAGTAACCACATATTTGTCATGGAAGTACCTTGAAAAGATACTTAAAATATAAAGGAACTAAATGCTGCATTCACTGAGGTGGCTTATTATTGACAAACTACATTTTGCAAACTACAATGATTTGAATTCCAAGAGGAATCTACAAATGCCCATGAAACTCCCCGTTTTAAGAATAAATGATATTTAGGCCTCATCACGTCATATTCACCAGGAATTCCCCAGTATCACCACAGCCATCAGTTTCCCTCCCTCTCCACCTCTCCCCATCCCTTCAGGACTACTTCACCAAATGAAAAACAAATAAACTGTGAACTGCATCTGGAACAGAGTGCTTTACATAACATGAATGAAATGAACAAACATGAACAAGCAATGAAACAGCTAGTTTCATTAAACAGATTTAATAAATAGTAACATGCAGAAAAATGTGACTTTGCCCGAAAAGAAGATAAATTCAGTTCATCTGGTCTGTCAGCTACACTCATTCATTCAAAGCAGCAGGACTTGTCCAACACACCAAGCACCAGACAGGGTCTCCCTGCATCCGCTCTTCGGGTGCACTATCAAGACTGTTCTTTAACAACAGCAGCAAATGAGCAGCACAATAAAATTAATTTACAGTAAATCATACTGGGTCAAAATAAAGAAGGGCAATATTCTTCCTGCTAGCAAACAAAACCAAAAAATCATATTCCAGCCCCACAGAGCTGGGCCTATTTCCTAGGCTCACTTTCTCCCTCCTTCCTGGCAGCAGGAAAGACTTGGAGGGGGCTGAGAAAAAGCCCTCGCCTTACACCCCTACACCATTCATCAAAGATGCCCTACTACTTTGTTAATACCTAGATCTATAGGCAGCACATGAAAGAATGACCGTGGTGAGCTCTGGGTGCTTTTAATAGCATTTATACCCAGAACACATCAATGTGAAACACAAGTCTAATACCAACAGCAGGTAACTATCTTGTCAGCAACACAGATTGACAAAACCCAAATAAACTTCTTCAGGAAAATCAGCACCAGCCTTGCCCTTGCAACTCTCCCTGTCTTTCTGCAGCCCAAACCAGCATACCCTGGGTAAGATCACCTCCTCCACAAAAGACCTTTTAAAGTCAAATAAAAACTAGAGCATAAAACTTTTAGTGCATTTTTTTAATAAATTATTTCTACATTTTAAATATTTATTGTCAACACCACCACCCAACAATAACCTACCAGTACCCATCTGAAAAACATAATCTATGCTTTGCACTTGACATAGTCATTTCCAGTATTTATTTTCTTAACTAAGTAAACAGGAAGTCAGAGCAAGAACAAAACAGATTTTTCTAGATGGAAAATGTTTTTTGGTGGTGAAATACTTTCTCTCCCCCTTTTTCTTTTTAAAGGGAGAGAAAGGAAAAAGGACGTGTCAGATCAGAAAACGCTAAAGATTAAAACAAGAATTACAAAAAACCTAAACACACCCTAAACCAACCCACAACTTTCACGGTAGCTTTTAACCGTACCCATTCCTTCGAAGGCCAAATGGTGCTGTGGACGTATCTCCACCACCCACACAATCAGCGTGTCACTTCCCAAGTCATTTACTGCCTGTAGTGCTGGCAGCTCTACGTCTACACAGTATGTCTTCTCTGCCATGGAAGGTACCTTTCTGCCACGGGTAGGTAGCATACAGTCGCCACCTTGTAAAAACCAAGCAAAGACTAATTGTTATGTTAAAATAGGTGAGGTCAACTGAAGGCAGGTAATAAAGCACTGCCCTTGCCCACTTATCTTACAGTAAAAAAGGGGCACATCCTCACTGCTCTAGGAGTAGTGGAGTTGCACCGGTGATGATTTAGGGATGCAGTAGAGGAAATGGCTTTTAGTAAGTTAACCAAGCCAGTGGGTACAGACAGGACGGACCAGAGGAATGGACTGCATACCCAAAAGCCTGTCCTCTTCCAGCTATCACACTGCCAAAGTGCACACCTGTTTGCCAAAGGAGGACATCACCATCTGTTCAGCAGGCCACGAAGTGCTTACATTTCTGACCAGCCTGCACATAACAGAGGAGAAGCTGCAACACAAGAAACACCTTCCCCGGGTTAGGGCATGAGTTGATAAGCAAGTGAGAATTTTTCTTACAAGAAATTTTGATGAAAAACAACACATTGTCAGACTTTTACAAAAAAATATTTCCTTGCTGAAAAAAGAAACATTTTCACTTTGGTGGCCCAAAAAAGGAACAGGTCCCTGTTTCCAGCGTAACAGTATATATTTCTTACAAAAACAAAAGTGTTTTATAAAAGCTGTCTATCTGATGAACTAAGCAATCTCTGTTAAAAAAAAATTACCATCTCAAACATTTGGAGAGAACATGCTTTAGCAGCTTTATTTAAAGAAAGGAGTAACCTCACAGTAAACCTCTTCAAATGCACAGATCACATTCAGAAACACCGTATTTCAAAAGAATTAGTCAGAAGAGATTGCAACTAAAATACACAGTTATTGCTGGAGTCATGGGATATGGTACACACTAACATAGCAGTATTAAGTCCATTACACTGTGTGTGTGCGTGTGTATATTTGTGTCTGTGTAGACAAGCATATGTATATGCACACATGCATATGTGCATATATATATATACACGTGTATGTCTGTGTATTTCACAGTATGACCAGGCTAGGATTATAGCTGGTTCAAAAGGCAAAATTGTTTTAAGCAAATGATCTGGAGCAAAACATTTAAAACATCACTTCTTTTCGAGCTGCTGTGACACAGAGCTTAGCTGGGCTGTATCTGAACCACAGCCTCATTGACTCCGTGAAGCTGCATTGACTAGCAAGGCTGCACTAACCTAAGCTAAATGCAGAGTTTCCCTCTCTCCCTCTCTTATTTTTTATTATTTTATTTTTTAAGAAAGGCATAGCAGAAATTACAAAAGACTTGACAATTAGAGCCACCAGCCCTCAGTACAGTAATGCAGGCCAATCAGGTCTGTAATGTACCACATGAATAATCATGCAAATAAGTGAAGCATACAGCAAATTGTTGTTTCATAGCAGGAGCTTTTTCTTATGAAAGTCGGCATGTGCCAGTGTAACATAACACATTAGTGTAGCATAAGGCTTATTCTGAAGCATTTTAAGATCCTGAAAGGAAAAGTATTCTCTGTGTGGAGTGTATTACTATGTCAATGTAAAGCTAAATTGGAAACCTTCTAAAATACACTTAAAGAACAATATTCCTCAGCTGATCTACAGCATTGATTTCATCTTGCCAGCCAGCACAGGGGGCTGTGTGTGTTAAGGAGTGCTTATGTACATGCTAGAGTAGTGTGGGAGGGCAAAATGGGACCCACATTAAGAACAACTGAGCAAGACTTCCTTTCACTATGAAAAAATACTGTCCTTCAGATGCAACATTGACATTGATGATATATTTCCACTGTATTTTTAAATTGAAAAGCCCCACTTTTCACAAACTATTTAAGATATGAACACTCCAGTCCCAGCCCAAAGTTTTGTTATATCAAGGTACACATGAAGTACTATGAACAAAAAGCCCGCCCCGTCAAAGCTCATGGGAATTTATGGTACAGAGCCTGAGTTTTTCCCTATTGCATTCCCATCATCCAGTTTCCTTTTATCATCATTTAGGTTCTGCTCCAACCTTGCAGTCAAGGTACACTAAAAGCATTCATGGAAGAAGAGTACATTTACTGCACATTCAGGCACTTAGCACTGACAAGGACTCAGGCTGCATCAGACTTATGAGCTACAAAGCAACATTTCATAATCTCTTATCACCATGAAAGCTCCTTCAAAATAAACAGATTGAAATGGCTTACAAAGCAACTGTCATGCTACTGTTACTGCTAAAGAACACCATGTGAAATTAGCTTGTTCTTTTTAAATTGTAATTTAGCCATGAGCAAAAACGGTTAGATGCATTTGAGCTATTGGGTATGACATGCAGTCATGTTACTACCCAGACCAGTTTAATCAAATTGGCTTTCACTCATTCTCAGCTATTCCCAGGGAAACATATATTAAGACAACAACATCCATCCCTACCCAGGAACAGGTTAAATGCATAATATAACTTCTATTCTAATACCACACCCTGACATTGGAAAGCATTTCTGAATCGGGACGTTACAGTCACTAAAAACATGAGAGTCAAATCGAACCAAAGCAAACCAAACTATCAATCCTTATTCAGACAAAGATCCTGCCTTGATTACAATTTGTTTATTTTCATTAAAAGCAGCAAAACCTTTAACTGCTCTATACCATTGGTTAGACCTTCATTTGCAAAGCAGAGGACTCCTTAAAAGGAAGACAATTTTTTTAAAGCACATGAGATTTAAAGGATTTATCTAAGTCACAAAGAAGCATCAATTCCCAACCAAAAAAATGGTGACTTTAAGAGTACATGAGATTCTACATCATTTAGTTACTTTATCCTGTCTGCTTTGACAGGCAAACTTGTGCCATAAACAAAGCCTTTGTAAAGTGTGGTTGTTTTCCATCCTTCATAATTAGTCCTTGTATTCCCTGATTTGTCAGCCTGATATTAAAGAATAACAATAATTTTCTATTCTAATGTAGTACTCTAAAAGCATTTTACAGTTCCTCTTTGCTACTGAATGATAGAAGACTGCACTAATTAATTGCATTCCCTCTGTTTTATGTTTCATAAAAACTTTAGCAGAGATTTCAAAGGCACAAAAGGACATTGAAACAGCCTGCACTCCCTAGAAAACAGACATGCATGCCTTTAAACATTTCTTCCTAAAAGAAATGGCCACAACAAATGAAGTTAGAAAGACTTCTGCTTTAGAACGACTTAAAAATTCATGTCTAGTTACAGTTAGCACTTTAATCCTAAAGATGCTCACTCCCTCCCATTTACTGGATTTAAAAACACTGAAGTCGGTAACATTCCTTTCTCACAAGTTACCTCATATGTGAATAGGCCCAATATATCTTAAAACTAGTATACAAAACTAAGCAACAGAAACCAGCTAATTATTTTCTGGTTTATCCATAAATACAGGATGAAGTTATTTTCTGGCTATCAAAACTACTGATTGTAAAATTAAGAAAATTGGAAGAAATATATTCAAATATCAAACAACTCCAAAGATACCAGAGTTAGAAAATTAAGATGTGTTACCGTACAAACTCCTTATGAATAAATATTTTCTTTAATGACCCTAGTAATATCTTGGGGAGGGAGGGGAAGAAAGGCAGTGTGATCTGTAAGCTGCGAATTCTGAGCACGATGGCAACAGACTCTTACTTAACAAAATATGAGCCTGTGTATCAATATCAACCAGCTGTAATTTAATGCATCATAAAATAGGTTTTGTTCACTTCATGATGTGTTAATGCAAGGAGGTAAAATAAGGGTAGATAATCTATCTGTGCTTCTTATCCTACAAATATATATGATCTCATGTCAGCACTGACACTTTTGTTTCTTATATAATTAGGACGTAGGATGCCTATTACTAGGACGCCTACGTAAATATTAAATTAGGACATTTATTCTTCTCAGTATTGCAGTTAAGTCACTGGAAGAAATCCCTTTACTTCTACAAACCTCGCATTAATCAAGCTCTCAATAAAGTAAAGCTACTGCAGAAATGTATTGCGCTCATAGAGGTACCATTTAACTTTGAAGTTTACGTCCAAATAAATATTTTTCAAAGATTGCGAAATGCTGTAATCCTCATTTTGAGATTCCCATTCAAAGAGAAGTCAACACCGTGGCTGTAAAAATGCAGAGCGTGTATTGCATAGTGGCTTGGTACACTTATTGACAGACTGTCAGTATTTCCAATCAGTGTAGTTACCATGACAAAAACCCGATGTTTAAGCCACAGAAATTATTTAGCCCCTCAAAACTATAAATTCTAAGTACTTTAAAAGAAAGACAGTTCTGCCTATTTCTGTTGGACAAACCAGGTTAAAACAGGCAGCAACACCGTAGATGTTTAGTTAGATGAGAAAATGCCGTAATGGGGGGGGTAGACATCTGAAAGCCAGCTTGCAGCATTTCTTTCAAGTCACTAGGTCAGGGATTGGTTTCCTTCAAAGTGGGTTAGCCCAGCCCCTCTGAAAGTCAGGGGTTTCAGGAGGCTGATAAACAGCCCCGGGACATTTAGTACTCCAGCTCTTCCCAATAAATCGGCAGATGCTCCAGGCACCACCTTCATTCTAAGGGATGTTTTCTCACATAGCCAAGGCTTCATCCTCAATCTTTTCTGTTCATTTTTTAATGAATAAACAGATAGTGTTTTATGGCTTGGTTAAAAAAAAAAATAAAATAATATTAGATCTCATCAAGTCTTTACTTGCAAAGAAAATACTCCCAGTGAAAGGATAGCCTTGCATATTTGTTGAGATAACTGTGCAGCACACAGAGGAACTCCAAGGTATGTCAGTGAAGCCCAGTTTTAGAAATGAGAGCACGGGATCGCTCTGGTGAGCTAAATGCAGTAGATAAGCACAGCAGAAAATTCAGAACTAAAACCAAAGGCTTTTGTAAGGTGAGGAATGATAATATTATCTTATAAAAATACCCGTATCCCTACCTTGGTGTACCACTACAAACTTCTGCTGGAGAATTCAATATGCTGTAAGCAGGTCCAGTGCTGAAAAGAAGTCACAAGCCAAAAAGCACTGAAACCTTATGAAAAATTGCTTTTATTCTTCCAGCAGAACAAACAGCTTCCCACCCTCTTAACTAATGCTTCTCTCTCTGGTTTGGACGCAAAGAAACAAAGCAAAACTAAAGCATTTAAAATATCTAAACCCCAGTTTTTTTGACTGCATCATCACCCACACAAACAAGGAACAACTCTGAGGAAGGCCACAGAATGGCTCCACCTTCACTCTCCTATATGGAAGAGCAAACTATGGCACTTTCCCTTCCACCATTAAGTATTGATAAATAAAATGTGTGAAGGCTCAAACTGAAACATGAGATTGTTTGCATCTAACAAGCGTCCTGTGTTACACTATAGTGCATTTGCGCTTGCTACCAGTACAACATACGCTATCTGCATGCTCCATACTCACAGAGGTTGCTTTGTCTCAAACTCACCCCCAAAGTGCAGAGGAGCAAGGTTTAAATTAACAGCCTCCATTTAATGTCTGCACAGTAACTTTTGGGCTTGGAAACGCTGCTTGGGGAATGCAATGAAGCAGCGCAGGCTGGCCTGACCCAAGGGTCTTGCTCCCAGAACCTCCCAGCAGCTGCCCCCAGTGCACAATCTAGTTGGCATTTCAGCAAGCGCAGTATCCTACTGAACTGACAAAAATCAAGTTTTCCATTCTGAACTGCACTACTTCCAGTCGAGCACTAAGCAACTATTTAGAGATCTAACCAGCTGGGACCAGTCTAGATGTGATTAAACTCCTGTCTGTGCAAAACCAAAGGTCACCAAGTTGGACTGCAGTGTGACAGAGAGGGGAGAGTGCGCTGCCAGCACGATGCTCTCAGGGGGGAACCCACTAACTCTGCATTTCAAACCATGGGATACCTCCTGTTTGTATCAATTCTGGCAGTGGACTGCAAAGCACATCTACCTTAAAAAGTTTCTCGTGGAGAAGAGAAGACGGTTGGGTAAACACCTCAGCTGGAGTGAAGTACTGGATTATTTGTTGCTCAGCATGGCTGTGCAATTTTAAAGGCAAGACCAGCTTCAGGATTTTATCTGTTGTTATAATGGGGCTTCACCCATGACACAGCTTAACTGCATTCAGCTTTGTGTACACACTAGGATGAAGTCTATATTTAATAAACTTTGCCACAACACCTCATCAGGAAATATGCTTATAGACAAACTTATCATAACTATTTATCTTTGTTTAGCTTTGTCAAACTCAGCAAAACAAAATGAGCTATACCAAGAAAAACTAAACAAAACATCTTTATGCTAGTATAGCAATGTTTATGTCAGGGCTTCCATCAGTATAAGGTGATAAAACCAGCGTTAAAGATCCTTATGCTCTCCTACCTCTTACTGAGGTGAGACAAAAGTAGTGAATGCTGACTTAGGTGGGGTAAGGAGCAGACCCTATCCTGAAGAGCTTACAAATTACATCAAGAAGTACAGAAGGAAAAAGAAAGTGTTACTTTTATGCCTAGGGGAAAAAGGCCACAGATAAAGTGAACTGGCCAAAGTTAAGCCACAGATAAAGTGAACTGGCCAAAGTTAAGCCAAAGCTCTGTAGCTGAAATTAAAACCAGACTATCTGCTCAGCTTGCTCGGGTATTGATCCACAAGACCTAATCTCTCTATACTGCCAAGAGTGCAATTTTAAAGGTGTACAATTTTAGCTTTGTACTTTTTATTTTAGAAAGCATCCTCTTTGATCAAGAGGAATGCATAACATACATTCACAGTGGACAAACAGTCTGAAGAAGAGAAGACATGTAACCATCTCAGCAAATGATGAATCACTTGCAAAACATTCTTCCCCTTTACTGTTTTATTGGGAAGCCCAACCTTCCTAGAAGTCCAAATACCAGTATCATGCATGTTTACGCTAATGGCAATGTGTTTCACACCCGCATCTACTCTTGCCAGCTGCACTGTTAACAACCCAGGGAAATAAAAAAGCATCTATTGCAAACACAGCAAGCACAAACACACAGAAAACAGAATCTGGAGAAATGGGAGGTTTGTATTACCCTGGAAGAATCCCTGTTGTCAGATCGTCCACATCATGAAACAACTGACCAACAACAAGAAATGCAATAAAACATGTGAATTCTCCACTGACAACTCTAGAACAATTTTTTGGCAAACAGAAAAATCCAGGACCTGATTCTATTAGTGGGTAAGAGTGCGATGAACAGATGGGGTGATGCAGAGCCGAGGATCCCCACCATGACAAGAAAGAAATGATTCTCTTCAAAGAGATGACAAGACCATCAGCAAGCGTAGCTGCCAGACGGGGCTATGTTGGATCTGGTCTGGTCTGGCCAACAGAACATGCCAGAATGCTGGGTAGCCACCCTATTAAAAGAGCAAATACTTTTACAACCCATAACCAGGTAAAAGGGTAGATTAAGTCAAGAGGAGATTCTAACCCTGTGCCTGGTAAATCTCCCAGATAGCTCTGCACTTTCAAAGGCAATTTTATGTGACACAGCTTTTGACCCATTTCAGAATTTCAAGGCCACCATGTCACCTATGGATGGGGCTGTGATTGCTGATGGTTGCAATTAGCACATATTAACAGGCTGTAAATTCTCCTCTCAGGTCAGAGATCAACTGCTATGATTGCCTCTAAACCAGGAAATGCTGAGGCACACAGTAGCCACAGACTAACCTCCAGGACAGTATCTCACTATTGCAAACAACTCCCCATCTCACAAATTAACTGATAAAGCAAGGCATAACGCCTCCCTGCCACGGCATTTTTCAAACTGCCTATATGGTAAAGTTAGGACCCAAGTTTACCAATTCTTATGCCAGTGTTTCCTTCATGCACTTAGAAGGTCAACAGAACTACAGTAAGCTCTTGAAACAGAAGTAGCTTATGTCTCAATTCTGTTGATGCCTTGCAAACAGTGCCTTGCACACACAGTCCCAATCACAGAGTGATGAAGTCAAAGCCAGCATTCCTGTAAACATTGCTGAATTCCCAGATTCAAATTCTCCCCTTTGATGATCACTTGCAATACTGCTTTGCCTTAAAGTGGGGCACTGTAAAACATGATGATGCAAAACCAAAAAAAACAGACCGACTAAAGCTGCTGTCAGAAATGGTTGGGATCAGGGGACACATAGTATGGTGTGCATCTCCTTGGATTTGAGCTTGCCAAACAGATCGCCAGCTCTGCTAGAGCAGGATGCCTTGGAGGCTTCATTCACGTATTTCTAACATTTTTATCTGCCAAGATATTTTCAAGCTATTCCTTTCTGGCATGTCCTGAAAGGAATATATCAAAACATAAGGATTTTTCTTGAGGTTTGAGGTCTGCTTCAAAAATACCACTGAGGTCAATATAACTCTTTGTTAAACTCCAGCTTCAGCCTTTAGGAAAAACAAGAAAAGAAAGAAAATTTAACACTTGCACATAACTTCTCAAACAGACCTGTGCCTGTCCTCTGCTACACATTCCTGGGACATCACTACCAACACTTACAAAGTATTCTCACACTAGATCACATAATCACCAGTAGAAGACATTTATGAATGCACTTACTAACTGGTATATCTTATGCTTTCAACTTTTTCTTGCTTTCTGGATGTCAAGATCTCAGCTGATGTTTTACTGAATAACTGTGCAGTCAAGTGGTGAAAGGACTCTTCCTGTACATCCCTAACAGCTGCTGCATTGGCACTCCAAAAGGCACCCGTTTTCAGGAGTATCCCTGGCTATGGGGCAAATGATACAGAATAACTGATGTCTGCACTGATCAGAGCTTACCGTCTCCTCAGCAGATTAGTCATGAAAAAATGACCTATACATTGGACACAACCATCCCCTGGACAGTACATGGAGCCTGTCATAGCTAGTGACATGTTTATTATCTTCTGCGTGCTCCCCTCCCTCCCAGGAAAACATACAAAATACTCCGAAAGTTGTGTCACAGCCTCCCCATAAAATACACACTGCAACCAAGTGCTGTTGGGATGGTGCTATGTTAGAGTAACAAGGTGGTTCCAGTGACCTGGAAACACACATCTGCATTTGTCTGTCTTTTTCAGACAGTGCCAGTCAAAGAAAGAATAAGCACTTATATAAAGCCTGATTTCTCATTTTTTAAAACCCACAAATCAATTACAGAAATGGGCCACAGCTATTTACTGCCACCAATCCCTAATGTTTACATTTGAACCAATAACACATGCCAACAGGTACTCTGTCTCACCTGTAACAGAAATGTAAGTGTACTTTAAATACTTTGGATGTATTTTTACTTCAAAAGGCTGCAATAGTCAATATGCATAATGATGAAACAAATTATTGTAATGTACTACTTGAAGAACATTGCCTTAGAGCTTCATTAACTCAGTATTAAAGCAAATTAGGATATAGCAAGCATATCTACAGGGTAGAAGTTAATGACATATTTGCATTTCAGTCACACTATAACATTACACAGTTGGGCCTGACTGCCACCTCTCTCTACAATAAAATTGTCACTGAATTCAATGAAAGCTCTCAGACAAGGTCTACAGCTCTCAGGGCATGACTTTGGAGGGATGCTCAGGCAAGTCAACTGGCATTAGTTGAACATATAACCTAAAGGAGATTAGTTAAACTCTATGTGGATGCTTTCCTTCAGAATTAAAGTGACTTTAATATGATTTTCTTACTTAAGTTTGGAAGTGAAGTAAACAAAATTGAATTAGGCCACTTTAATGGTGAAGAAAAGCATCCAGACAGAGTTTTGATGCAGCACAACAAGCTGCTTTAAAAACTAACTCATATTAGTTTTCCCATGTGTCCACTCATTCACAAATCCTTTAGGAAGGCTATAGTTTTAAAACTATTAAACCAATTAAATGAAATTTCACTTTATCAAATCACATAATTCCAATTGCTAGTGTGATGAAATCACTAAATATTGAAGTGAGCTCCCTGGAAAAGTCATTCAGCTTCAGAGGAAACAGAATATTTCTGCTGTGGTACTTCAGTGAGTTATACTAAAGGACTACGAAAACACTCACACCTTTTCAGAGTTTGATGAGTGACATCCAGTACAATATTTCAGGGGGTGGGAAGAAGGGTTTGAAGTCCCTTTTGATTTTGCTTTAAGGCAGAGTAACTTCATTACCAGAGACCATATTTACTAACACAAAGCACATTTCCAAGTATAAGACCTCCAGCATCTTATATAGCCTTCCACACAAACTAAATCAGGGAAGTCAAACAATAATGGTTAAATCATTCTCAAACAACTCAGAGAAAAAGACAAGGCAGTTAAGTAAGGCAGAAAGGATGATTTGACATGTACTATCTCAAGAGTACTGGGCCAATGGATACTGTATTTTATAACTCCCATTGATAGAGAAAGAACAAGGGAAGATGAATCCAGAATGAATACTAAGGTATCTCTAACATTCCAAAAGTACCGCTTGCTTTTTTTCCTAGACCATTATAAACCTCAGTCAAATACCTTCCCTTCTGTCATATTTGCACAGAAAGTCTGCAGACACCATTACACTGAAGGCGGAGAGGTCTCTCAGTAGAGCTATAAAAGAAACACCTCTTCACAGAACAGATTTTAAACATGCAGGCCATATATATGCATTTTTACAGTACCTTATTACAGCACATGCATCTGCTGGTCTCCAACTGCACCAGAACGTGTCATATGTTTTAGAGACATTCAGGTTTCTTACCGGAGATGAGCTAGTAATAATAAAGTACTCTCTGCTAGCCCTTACACTCTTGAATAAGTCAGACACAGCTTGTATCAAGACACGCAGCTCTCAGCAAAACATGACCAGACCCACCATTACTGCGATGAATAAGATCTTGTAGTTACATGCTCGTGCGTCACAAAGAAACAGGGCACAACAGCACATAATTAGGTACATCACAGAAGTCTGCATTTTCTTTAAATATTCCCATAATAGCCACATTCAAAACTAAGCTATCAGACGGATGGATCTGTGAGTGACTTTAAGTGCTTTGACAACTGCCCTCTGGAGTCTGATAGAAGTTAGCAGCATTTGTAGCAAGTAAACTAAAACTAGTGGGCTTAAAAATATTCTAACACCCAAAATAACAGTAAAAACAAAATCAGTAGTTTGCAATCTTCTTTTCTTTAGACCTTCCTGGCTCATTGAATTAAGAACAGGGGGCAATTTCAGCTCTACAGCAGTTTTTCAGACTGAATGTTTAGGATGTGGCAGATGCATACTTAATTACAATGGGTTTGAAGTAAGTATGAAGATAAAAAAAAAAAAAAAGAAATGTTACATTAAAAAGGAGAGAGTGGGAAAGAGTTGTTTGAGTTGGTAGGGGAAACATTATACACAGAATTAAGATCAGTATTATAGTTTTAGAAATGAAGCAAGCAAGCTAGATAAGCAGCAGCACATAATAATTGAGTATTTACACAGCTGTAAAACATCTACCAGGAGAATTGTGAGTACACGTGTTTGGAATGGTGGCAGGGAAGTCTTCTCCACCTGATCCTGTACAACAATTTGCTTTATTGCCTGGCTGCTCTTGGTTCCTACAAGAACACCAGGAAAGGTTCATTGATTTAAGCCATGTGTATCTGAGTAAATCAACGATCGAAACTGCCAGTTTATTCA
>JAVJGG010000082.1:14098234-14125487 GCA_035590195.1 Aviceda cuculoides | reverse complement strand
GTGGGTTTTAATGAAAGAGATAGATAAAGCAAAGAAAGCCTTGACAGCATCCAGCCAGTTCAGAACTCATGGACACACTCCTGATGTTCCTCTTTCCCAGCTGAGGGATTCCACCATTGAGAGACGAAAGAAAATATTTAATCAAAAATGTAAAATGGAGGAATCTCTCACTTGAAAGCCTGGAAATGGGACTGTTCTCACCTGGGTGTGTTGTAGCCTGGTATTGGGAAGAGTAATTCCACTACCTTGCTTGCTACGACACTGTGCACAGAAAGACGGATGCTGGTCAGGTCTGCCAGGGAATTCCTTTCACAAAAAAGCTCCTCCGGGAAAATAAAGTGCTCGACGTACTTCTACTAACAGGCCGACCAGGTCTTTCATGAATTAATTGGTCCTGGCTTATCAGCAGGCAGACTTACATTTGTCTTACCTTCAGATGTTTAGATAAGAATAATTTATTAATTTAGTATGTTTGTTTATTAGACATAAAAAGCATTTTAAACTTTCTCAGGTTTAGACTAGTAATAACCTTAAAAATTACCTAATCATCACTGTTGCATTTAGTACTGTGCTTTAATACAAAGTATTTTATAGAAGCTGGTAATAATATTTAACACACAGATGAAAATGAAACAGGTATCACAAGAGATAAAGAAGGACCCGCTCACACCTGCTATATCCTCTGCCTTCTACTCACAGCACCTTCAGCTTACACTGGAAATAAACTTTACTAGTCTTTAGTACAACATTCAGCCACAGGGATCAGAATGGTCATCTCACACTTACTTATTTCTGCCCTGCCAGCCTTGCAAAAGCTATCTGCGAAAAACGCACCCATTGACATCAGCAACTTCAGTATTAGCCACTTAAAACAAAGCGGTAAAAGTTTTTAGCAAATGCTGAACACACTCTGTCATGAAGCAACTACAAAAGGAGGCAAACACCCTTAGCTTTCCTGGGAAGATGGGGATGCTTCAGAAAAGGTTTGCCTGCACAAAAGCTGGTGTAAACTTCCTAATACAGTCACAACCAAAATTATAGGGAGTTTTCCCAATGAACAAACTTGATTTCCTCCTCCTCTTTGCCACTTGCTCCCAGTATCTGCCATAACTAGGACACATTCCCTGTTGTGTGCTACTCTCCTTCTACCTCCCTGTTGGCAGAACAGAAGAAGGAAGCCCTGCTGCCCTGCACATTTGATACACAGCTCTAAGATGCTCCAAGGGCAACTCTGAAATTCCTTTTCCTACAGCCACATTCTCTTCACAGTCCCAAACCCAAGTACAGGAAACATATGTTGGGGCAGAGAGCAAATGCTGAGATATATCCCTGCAATCTCAAGGAAGCAGGTGGTTCCTCACAAATCATTGCCAGTTCCCGCATCTCAGAGCGGTCCATGGCCTGGGTGTGGCAGAGGTATAATCAGTCCTTAAATATCCTTTTCTTCTCCACACTGTTCAGCCCACGCACAGCAAAGCCTCTGTTTTGTTATGTCTGGGAACACGACAGTAGCAAAGAGATTCAAGACACACAAGTTTCCTGTTTTCATTGTTTAGCACGCTTTGGCAGCTATATGCTCAAAACCAACTGATTCAGGTCATTAATCAAATCAACAGAGAGCTGGCTAACAATCTGTTTTAACTCAGTTGGCAACTGATAGCTGTCTACATCTCTGAATTTGTGTAGCCCCGGTTAGTTTTAACCAGCTGCGCAGCCATTAAACCATCCTTGTTCTCCAAACGAAGAAGACAAATTCTGCGGATTAAACTTTTGATGTGAATAGTTGTACTTGCTCGTTCAGGGAGCCCTTACTGAGACTACTCCATGTCTGTCACTCAAAATTAGCTGTTTCCTTCTGCACTGCTGCCAGTAAGCTGTTGAAAGATGAAAGCTAAAGGGGAACAAACGCAGGCAAGTGGACATCCAGATATGGTAAAATCTTGAGACCTTGAACACAGTCCAAAAATTATCCCTTTGCCAACACAAAAACATGTCTCAAGTTTAGGCCAGAAAACTAAGATGAGAGCTCTGTCTTCATATGATTTAGAAACAGTATGCGTCTGTCAGTCTCGAGAGAAACACACTCACGTTAAAACAAACAAATTAATAAACTGTTATAAACTACTAATAGTAACAAAGACTAAAATAAAAAAAAAAAATAAAAAAAATACTTATTCCACCTTACCAAGCATGCGCTACTGCAGGACTGGGACTGAATAGCTCTTCTATTTCCAAATACATGAGACATGCAAGCTATAAATAAACAAGTTCAAGATGTGCATCGATATCACAGACGCCACCCACTTGTTTTGCTGTCCTTCACTCACTACAGCCCATTTCTGACATTGTCTTTATTTTCTTCCTCTTTGCAGGCATTAAGAGACTGTCAAATGTCATCAGGTATATCAACAGTTGTCTTTTATTCAGTTCATATCGTTTCTCACCCTGGATTTCTTGTATTCGAGTAGTGCCTCCTAGCCAGTGTCAGCTCATACATCACTCTGTAGGATAACAGCTCCCTAGATCTTGTGTTAAGATACGAGTTGTTCCTCAGAGAGTATTATACACTTGCTTGGACATTTTAATTGTTATTATTTAAGCAATAAAGTGCAGGTGGGAAGAGGCTCATCGAAAGGTCAGCATCTATGGGCCTGAAGCTTCACTTCAGCCACTCGGGTCTTTCCAGAAGTAAAATACTTCACGTACATATTGGTCTTACTATATCCTGACCACAAGAAAGAAAAGTTCTGCTTTGGACAGTTGCTTTCATGTGTAAAAATCTAGGAACTCTACATGCAGAATACCACTGTTACCATGACCAGCAAGTACATAAGACTTCCACAAAAAATTCACAGGGTCAGCCTATGTATTTATGACCTTTTTCACAGTTTTTCAAAGTGCTTAAAGTTAAGATAGGAATGGATGCAAAATAAATGCAGAATCTTTGAAAACAAGCATCAACCAGCTGGTCACAGTGTAAGCACATTTTAAAGTTATCACAGTAAAGCCCCTCAGAGTATGAGTAAAGACAATGTTTTTGTTGGAGATTAACTAGGATTTCTTGGGAGCTTCAGATTAAAAGAAAACTATGCAAATAACTCCAATCACCATGTAGATATGTAACATGAGTCTTCCTCAAAAACTAGAAAATAACCCTGCTCTAATGTTCCAGCATCACAAGAATCAGTCACCAAGTATACAAAAGGTAACTAATGTAAAATAATGTAAATATTTTATAAGAATGTAATGCCATCACCCAAAGAAATTTCTTAGGCGAGTCATTTAAGGTCTTCCAAAAGATCACATTAATTTCCACAAAACAGTTCTGCTAAACTTTAGGAGCAAGGAGCACAAAGGTGTCTTACATCCCTGCTGTGTTCCTTCTTCCCTCCTGGAAGGTCAATGCTAAGGGGATGCCTAGGCAGCCTCCAGAGAGTTTCCTTGAATTCCTAAGAGGCCACCCTGCACGCTTCTGTCAGCACTGTACCCAGCCCAGGCAAGCACATGGTCTATCTCAGAGATGCTGATTAGCTCAGGCTCAGCACAAACTAATTGTGGCGTAAGTCTTAAGTCTTTTGATATCAACTCACCAAAGACTGAATAGACATACCTCACCAGAGCTGCACCACAAAATTTTAGTGTTTCTGACAGCAGCAATTGCTCAGAAATTGTTTGAAACTCGATGCTATATAGTTTCATTCTAACTCATTTCAGTGCTCATCTGCACAGATGACACATCCCTTCAGTCTTCTCTCAAGCTCAGGGACCAGGCTTGGCTTGCCTTCATTGTCTTTTCCCTGAGCACTTTAGGAGAACAATTTATATAGTTTGAAGTTGATGGAAATCTTGAATTCAAGTGATACTACTGAAGATTCTCAGAAATGAGATCTGAACTTGCAAGTACTAGTCTTTGAACTGAAGCCCCAGCTGTATCAGAAGTTACACTCATCGACAGGGAGAACAGCTACATAACGGAGGCCCTACACATCCAACGCAGCCTGAAGGTCAGATGTTACATACGCTTTGCTTATTAACAAACACTGAAGAAATTATCTGTCCAGTAACTTGAAAATGTACACACTCAATTCTCTGTAATGGCTAATATTGAATTCTTAAAAAAGAACACAAGCCAAATTCACTGAGGAGGGAATTTGTAATGACTTAGAAGGGTTTGGCTCCAGGTATTTTCAGCAGGCAAACCTGTAACATGGGAGGCCTGCAGGTACTTAGAAGTTTTAGTAGCTACCAAGCAGTGGGTGGCAAAGCCCATTGCTGCAACTAGCTAGTCATCTCCAAGCTTAAGAGGCACGTGTCTTCTGAAGATTATCATGCATTTTTGCTCAGAAAAGTGGGCAGACAGTTCTACAGACAGCAGCAGTACCTCATCAGCAAAAAAAGATACTTACACATTTATGAAATTTGCTCTGAAAAATCACATTGTTCTGAAGCCTGTATGAAGGACTCCACCAGACCTGTTAGACAATCTGGCAGCAGCAAAACAGACAGACTTCCAAGGATGAGGAACAAGTAAATGAAATCCAAGAGGGTTTTTTTAGGCCATGTCTAAAGTAACCAGGCAAACTTCAACCCATGCCCGCCCATTGCTGAAGCCACTGCCAGTATTCCCAGCAGAGTCTGAAGCCTTTATAGCTGTACAAACAGCATACTTAAAAACTTGATAGTGGACTTGGAATTGGATAGCCTTATAAATCTGGTGGCTTCATAGCTTACTAAATAAGTTCTACTTCTGAGGAAGCAAAGCGTCTCCAAAAATAGTAACATTTTATCTTAAAATGTTAAGCTGCAGTCTTATATCCATATAACCTCAGGATCCATGCTTCATTCTGTTTCTTAAGTGCATTGTTTTGCGTGTTCACAGCATATGTGAAAAACGCTAACACAAAGGGTTAATTCATTAACATTTTCAGTGTTAAAGGAGAAACCTCAATATAAGAATCCTATATGGGTTTGAGTGCTCAAGTTTTTGCTAATATGTTGCATTAACCCTAGGGTAGGATGGCTTTTTTTAATCATTATCATCTCATCTTCAAATCTTCACAGCTTTTTTAACAGATCTCACTACAAATCCCCTGATGCAAGAGGACAGCGCTCCTCTAGAAACAAATCTGTCTTTTTTTTGTTACTAATGCCATAGCAAACACCACTTTGACACAGACTGAGTATAAGCTATTTAGCATTGCCCATGGTAGAAGGAGACAATGAACTATAAATTAATTTGATCCCTTCACACCTTTCCTTTATCCTCCTCCACAGCGAAGCTAATACCCAGAACCACGTGTAAAATACACTTGGCAAATGAATGGCTGAAGCTGCCAAGTTTCAGAATTATTTTTTCCTGTCTCGGCAACAGTAGCAGGAATGCTATCACATGGTGGTTTTGGTCTGTTTCTGGCTATCCCACTGCAAGCATTGAATTCGGTTGTACATGAGTGCTGGAAATGCTTCTAGTAAAAAAAATTAAAAAAAAAAAAAAAAGCATAAGATCTACTTAGGTAGTTTCCATGTTATCAGAAAAAAATATTTACTTGCTACAGGTTAAATTTAAATTTTTATTAAAGCATATGAAAGACAACTGTCCTATGTTTTAGTCCACCTCAACAGCCACACATCTGGACAGGGTAGAAATGTTCTATTTCTGTAGCTGTGAAGACACTCAGCAAGACGTCGTCCTCGCTTGCATGGAGAATACTTTTGAACATGGATCCCAATCCCTTTTCTACCAAGTGTAATCAATTTAAACATCAGAGAATTTTCTTAGAAAAATAAGCAGGCTGGACAAATTTTGCCCTAAGCTTGTAACTCCACACACCTACCTTTTATGGAATTCATACATGTTCCAACCCCGCACTGTAATTGATTGAGTTACAAGTGAAAAGTTACACTTGTTAACTTTAATTCTCTTCCATGAAGCTTTTGGGAGAGACATTACCATAAGACCCAAGACATTTGGTCACTCCACCTGGATAGTGCGCGCACCTCCTTTGCAGAGTAACCTTTGACAGCAAGCGAGCCCCAGCTGTGTACCACAGTTACAAATGGAACATCATGCTGATCTTTTTCTGAATAAAACACCACAATGTCAGAAATCAGGTTTTAGTGCGTTTGCAGGTAACCAATATGGTTTTTTTTATCTGATGTGACAAGACACTAAACGGGATGTTGGGACCCCTGGAGCAGCCTCACTGTTTGGCAAAAGACACGGAAAGTGAAAGACAGCAAACATGAAAAACCAGCAGCAACACCATGTAGAGTTTTAAAAGGAGAGCTAACCATTAGAAAATGCAGCAACCAGCTTTGATAATGACATTTTCTGACATAACAAACATAAAAGAGAAGCATTAAATGTCGGTTTCCTCATGTAAAAAAACCTGATCACAGTTACAAATGCAAGTTAAGTATAATATCCTTCTCTGCAATATATACGGAAAGGTTCTCCTTTTATAACACCTTACATAAACATGTTAATTCAGTGTTTCTCAACGCATCAATCACATTTCATGGAGGAAAGGAACTTGTTTGAAAGTTACAAGTACGCACATCTAGATTCTCCAGTTCTCTTTATATTCATATAAGGATATTCATTAAATGGTAGTTCCTCCAGAGTTAACAGCAAGCAATTAAAAATCCTCTGCCCTGGCTCACAGCAGCAGCTGCACAGCCCAGCAGCAGGACTGGCCATGTGTGATCAATGGCCTTGCCTGGGGACAGAAGCTGAACAGATCAAGAGGAGGTCCCAGAGCTTGGCCAGTCACTGGAACCACATGAAGGATGTTGAGAGCCACAAGCAAAAAGCAGAAGGTGGTTGAAGCCACAGGATTAAGAAGATATCACCACCCTCCTCCTCTCGCTCATCTGCCAAACCAACGCCAAATTGACGGCATCCAACCTGCAGAGCCTCCTAATGGTGCTCACAGGAATCAAAGCAGAGAGGAGATTGACTGGCAGTTACATTTCTAAAGGCCAATATTTGTGTGCTACAGGACTTTCACAGCTATAGGCTAAATCCATTTGAGAGCACGGAAAATCCTGTATTTCGTTAACCCATGAGGCAGCATGGGTTCTAGAATTCGGCACTGTTAACTCACTCTTCAAAGTATCTAACAAAAAATAAAAGAAACATCACAAGAATGTGTTACGAGCATTTTTTTTTTTTCTTCCCTATTGAAATGCTCTAAGTATAGAGGAATATTTTTCCCCAAGTATTTACTTACCATGCCTTTTTCCTGGTTTTAGGTTCTGTTTATTTTCATTTGAATGTAACAGATGAAATATTTAACTTTGCAGTGTAAACAATGTATCAGATACATCAAATGCTGGACTAAGTGGTCCAAAATAAATTGGAGATAGCTTGCATTCTCTTTGTTGCTACTATTATCATGTCCAAATGATAGCACAATCTTTCATAGCAAAACGCAACGGAGACTTTTCCCAGCTAGCTGAAGGGATAAAAGCAAACCTGAGTCTTCTCATTACAGCACCCAGACAATTTGATTTAATCCTGAGTAGATCATTCATTCTCAAGGGCTCCACTACAATTTCACATATGTCTTTATAATCTGTCTTCTACCTGCATGGCAGTGAGGCTGTTCATTCCAATAAATGCAGCTTTAATTGTGTCTATTGGATATAAAAAGCAGTTTTCACAGAAATAAACAATTACTCAAGTCGGCTTCTTACAAACCAACTCTGGTTTTACATTTCTTGCTCTTGAAGCAACTCCATACGCAAGACTTACTCTTACAAGGCCCAAACATTGATCTGAAAACAGAATGTCTTTAATAGAACAGAACATTTTAATAGTCGTGTCATTGACAAATTAATTTTAGTGTGACAGATGCTTTCCACAGCAAGTAACAAGAAAGCCTTGCATGTGCAAGCTACAGGATTTAAAGAACATGAAGCACATTTCAAAAATGTGATTTTATGCTGTCCTCGCAGCTACAGTGGCTGCATAAAATAGAAAGGAAGAATGTCTTTCCTACCAAATCAGGACAATATTGCACATATTTAATGCACTTAAAAGAAGTATCAAAAATTGTCCTCATAGTTGGCAATTAATGTCTCAACTGCAGTTCTAGATTAATGGTTAATATACTACTTATCTCTTGAGCTATGTGGAATGCAACTGTTACTCAGTTAGGTACCTAATAACATGTATCAGACAGTAGAAAGTGGAAAGACTCTGAAACCTAGTTTCATTATCACACTAATTTTCCATGCCTTACAGAGACAACAGCAGTAACTGGAACATGGATATCAGAGAAAAAGACTTGTGCACTGAGAGCCTATTTGTAAATACACCAGAACAGTTCAGTATTTCTAATTAAACAAAGATCAGAAGTGCCACAAACTAACAGAAATGCTGTTGGCAGTAGCTTATTCAATCACATTTCAAAAATATTCTTGAAATTTACCTCTGATGATCACTCACTGCCAGTACCTTCTGAAATCTGTGGCACACACAACCTTATAAATAACAACAGCGGCAAATTTCATGCTGACGTCACATGAAATTGAAACTTTTGATTGAACAGTTCAGCTTTTGTTAACTGTACAATATTCATTAGCTGGCCGAATTGGCTGACTTGACTGTTGCCTGTCAATTTAGCCAATGGCAAACATAGAAAGGCAGATAGTACAGTTGTAGTCTAGGCTACCAGCATAAATCATTCTTCCAGCTTTTTTACAAGTTCCCCCTAAGACCTTTACGCACACTATTTTAGCAAGAGAATATACGTCTGCTGTGGACAGACAACAGGAATAAGTGATTTAGATAATGTCATGAAATGATCTTTTAAATTGTCAGCATCAAGGAGCAGAACAGGATGAACAAATTTCAGTGCGTAAAACCATTCAAATCATGTATGTCATATAACTGATGTGAAAGCCAAATATTAGTTTTAAGGTCTGCGGATGCAAACTTCTTTTTCCAGTGATGTCAAATCTTGCAAGTACAGTAGACATTCTGCAGGTAACGTTTTATTTTAGCTCACAGATGGAGCTGAGTGTGGCTCAGAAGACTGTCAATTCTCAGAATGATGCAAACACAGAATGAATATCAACACACACTATTACGAAGGATATTTGTGGAAGTAGTCCTGTATTTGTGCAACTTAGTAGTCTCCTTCCCTCTGAAACTAGTATTTTGGAAGCTATGAGACAATTAACATAATTTGATAAGGACATATCATGGCACTGAAGCACCTAGACTGAACAGAGGATGCCTGAAAGCATGGAGTGGATTCACTCATCTGATATATTTGAAGACTTTGTATTACTAATATTATAGTTGCATACGAAGGCAAAGGATTTTACACTGCATCCAGAAAACAGTAACCCATGTTCTTTTGAGCTGCTTTTGCTAAAACAGGAAAGAACTAAATTATGGTTTAGAAATGTCAGGCAGGACAGGGAACAGACAGAAGAAAAAAAAAAAAATTGCTTTCTAAAGATAAAATAGCTACACTTAAAAGGCCAAGATTGGTCTGTGTCCTGAGTGAAAGAATAGTTGCTAGAAACTTAGAACATGAACTGAAACTCAAATGTACACTGGCCTAGAGAGTATCTGTGACAGTCAGGAGACAGAAACTCCTCAGTTAAGATGCAGTAGTCATTGCCTACATTGCCTGCAGTCAGTCACCAAAATATTCCACATCTCTTCTGATTCTTCCTTTCCTTCCTCTTCTACCTTGTCACCTAGACTGGATATAGGAAAAAAATCTGGAAGTGCTTGTTGTTGAAGAAGTAACAACATTTTTAGTCAAGAACATTAATGACAGAAAAGTTATTTTATTCTGCCAAAAGCATATAACGACTAATTGAGAGTGAAGCGGAAGCACCCCAGCTTGTTATTACAAAGCATAAATTCCAACATCCTTTTCCATGTGCATTTTGATGCTGCTGCTCCAACTGCCAACAGCTTGCTGAACTCACTGTTCTTAAGCTCCAAGAAACATGCCCTTCTATCCCCATTGCTCCTCAGAAATGGGGGCTTCTTTTCTAACCAGCATCTCACTTGGCACATGCTCCCAGTCCTCACAGTTTCCCAAAGAAAACTAATATCTGTCTTTCCTCCCTAAAAGCACTTTCTCCAAAGTATGAACATACATTCTCTCTCACATGAGATCACCCAACATGGCAGGGAGCAGTGGCAGAGGTCATGCCTGCTTTGGCCATCCCAGTGAAGGTTGGTGAAAAGTAACACACAGAGATAAGTGTATTTGTGCATCTTCTATGTAGAATGAGACCTACTATCACCAGGACACTTGTAGAACCTGGAAATACTCGAGCAACACACTGTTGATATGAAACCAGACAGATGACTGAGCACAGACAGTGGCTTGCTTCCCACCTAAGTCTGCTCAGGATTTCTATCAGCTTGTTTTTTCCTCAAAAACAAAAGTTTCATTAAAAAAGTTAGAATGGTAATCCTGAAAGTAACTTCTACAAAACCTTGATGATTTGACTTCACCACTCTAAATAATTATTTTCTCTTATATAAAATAGACATCTTAATAAAGGTACAAAAATTGTATTGCAAGTATTAATATTTCTTTGAAAGCACACATGAGGATAAATGAGATTCTGGTTGCTGGCAAAGGAAATTGCTTATGTAAACTTTCATGGAGCCGAAGGTCATTTATTTCCTTAAAATTCCTTCTAGCCTAAACATAACTACAATATCTTTAAGTTTAAGTAGAACTGGCATTTTAAAACACTTGGCCTTAGCAATGGCATTTAAAGTAATGTGGGGATAATTACTGACATTTACTGTGCTGTAGGGAGAGTATTCAGAAAAGGAGCAAGTAAGCATTTGAGCTACGCTGATGCCCAATAGCTCAACAATATTATTAGTGTCGGCACAAGGCCGCATTAAATCTGGTACTCCACATCCATTCCAAGTTTGTAGACACTCAAAGAGCACTTATCTTCCAATAAATAAGAACTCAAACACTGTTCAAAGTACTTGAGGATGCATACCATAAACTTGATTCTGGCACTGTTGAGGATTACAGATACAAATGATACAGCATACTGCTCAAAGGAGCAAGAGGGCTTTGCAAGACTTTGTATTTCTAGCCTGAACTATCGAATGACTGAAAATATTCATGACTAGGCTGTTAACAGAATATCAACAATTTTATGTTAAAGTAAACAATTATTTCTATGGTTTTGACTTGGAAAGTTAGCTGGAAATCTCCAAGTAAAACCTATGCCATCAGTTGCTGTAGCTGTTTTAAAAGTAGCTGCTGAAATTATTTACAAATATACGAAACCACTCAGAGACAGACAACATTTCCTGCTGGTCAAAAACATGGAGGTCCTTGCAAATGTCAGGACTCTTGTCACTGCATTTCCCACCCTCGTCACTTGAGAAAATTACACCAGCAGTGGCTACCTTTTCTAGTCATCATGCTAAGCTCTGCCCCTCTCTATCTATATGCATTCTGCCTTGTGTTACACTGGTACACAGGGATTTTTATGCTACTCTACATGTTTAAAAACCCAGCTTGCGCCCCCCAGCCCCCCCCCCGCCTCCCGAAAATCCCTATGCAGCCTATTGACCCTCTGAAAATATTCCAGGATTTACCCATTCATAGCACCCCAGGAGTTCCTGTTCAAGTGCTTATCCCATATACTGCAAAGACATGAGCGTCTCTGAGATAGGGACCATATTCTTTTTTCCTTCCCCCTTCTCAGCATGCAGTAAGTTTGCCACTTGCGGGAATTTTGGTGTATGGAGCCAAATCCTTCTACTGCCTGAGAACTGATGCAAGTCTTCCAGGTCTGCCAAAAAGCCACAGAAAGGCAGAACTTTTCATTCTCCCTGTCACTGCAATCAGACATCCTGTTGCATGAATTTTACCTTAATTTGGCAGTGATATCTCCAGCAAACACTTCCAAAGGCTGTTTATTTACAATGGTATTTTAAAATGTGAAGCATCTGAGGCATTACTGTCTGAACACAGACACATACATTTTAGACATGCTATCTGGAAGATAATCACTTAATTTTCAAGGTTCAGTTATATCAAAGTTTGTTCTTTTGGAAAAAAAATTTAAAGGACATCAATGAGGACAAAACCTTCCCAAAGCTTATCAAAAGCCCCATAAAAGATGACTCCTTTTCACACTCAGGATGGTAAAGACTAGAAGAAGCAAAAAGCACTGTGCTTTGGACAGTGTGCACTACTTCTCCAGCACTTTTACACATACAAGACATATAAGGGTGAGACTACAAGAAGGTTCTTGGGAAAGACTCTAAAAATAAGAAAGTAGCAGCAGGATGGTGGGAAGGACTTAACAACATGCTGACTTTTATGGTAATTTCCTACATGGTTCTCAGCAAAAGCAATTTTTTATAAGACTAACTGGCTTCCTGCAAATCCCTTCTACCACTATTAAAAGCAAACAAGCGAACAGCCACTGTGCCCATCACCACCACACACAAACACAATCTCTACAAAATCAAAAGAACACCTTCCCTGTCCTTGCAGGGATCCTGCAGCACTCACAACACACAAAGAGCCAACAAGCTAGTTTTGTCTGCTTGTTGGTCACAGATCCAGCCTTTGGGGCATATGGATCCTTCTCCCTCTGATCCTTCAGTATTTGTGACTGAAAACTTTGATGGAAATCTCTGCTTGCACAGAGCTCTTCACCGTATCCTGATGAAGAGACAGAAGGACTCACCCATGCTGGAGGAACTCCCTGTAATCATGCTCAGAAGACTGACTGGGTGGGGGGCCACTCACCCTGCTCCATTTGGGAGTCATCCTCCCCAGTAGATGCTACCAGCACAACATGCCCAATACACCATCGGACATCTGTTGATGTCTGATGGGGTCAGCTGGAGGCAGAGGTTGGCTGGACAGCCACATGCAGAAGACACACAGGAAAAACTTGAGCTGGCTCAGCCAAACTGAGGAACTGCTAAACACAGAAAAGACAAACATATTCTTTAAATTAGCATGTCATGTTAAGGTTTGGTTACTGGCTTAAGGACAATATGTAAGTTGGAGAACTAAATGTTTGGGACCGTAGCAAATACACTTAAATTTGCTGTTTTCCCTGGCAGCTATTGTTTATCCCACAGAAGTACTTGCAAATTACACATTTCCTAATAAATACCTGATTAATTGGAAAATAAATCTCTATGTTTAGCCTGACTTAAGCTTGTCTTGTTTGTTTACATGTCTACTTCACTTTTTAGCAAGTGCAACAAAAACTTCAACAAAAACACTAACCATACACAGACGTTTCCTTTGGAACTTTCCATCAACCTTGGCCAGGCCAAGTCTTGCTTTATTTATTGCATAACTTTTCTAGGAGGTAAATACATATTGTCCAGGAAATAACAGCAGAGTTGTTTTCTCCTGACTTCATCAACATGGATAAAACTCTTGGGGAAGACTTATCTCTGAAAAAAATGAGTCTTTGTATGTTCCAACACAATACACTGCCTAGAGGAAGGTACATGAGAATGCTATACGGATATCTTTGACTCCCACAACTTTTAAGCGCCTGCTCTTCCTGAGCTCCAAAAACACTTGACAGTATGTTTACGTACCCAAACCAATCCCTTCCCATGGAATTTCACCAATTTTATATGCCCTGGGAAATGAAGAGCTGGAACACATTCAATACAAGCAAATACACACAGTAAAACAAGCTGAGGGCTCAAGTGGCTGAAATTTCTACAGATGATACATAACAGAAGGCAATAGTAATTTGTTTACTATTATTCTCTATGCAAAATACAATAGCATGCTTTATAATCACAAATATATTTAATCTAATGGAAAAGCTGACATAAAGGAA
Organism: Aviceda cuculoides; assembly: GCA_035590195.1. Taxonomy (NCBI): domain Eukaryota; kingdom Metazoa; phylum Chordata; class Aves; order Accipitriformes; family Accipitridae; genus Aviceda; species Aviceda cuculoides. The sequence goes on along the minus strand of JAVJGG010000082.1, from coordinate 14,111,645 downwards.
AAAGCAAAAATGTTACATGAACTGGAAAAATGTCTTCATTCTTGAAAGGATATCATTTAGGTAATGATTACATGGAAATGCTGAATAACTTCCAAGGTTTCTCCACAACACCACACTACCACACCTTCCAACTAATTACTTACTGAATTTCTTTCAGGTAGGTATTTAAAAAAACAACAAAACCCCCAAACAACAACAACAACAAAAACAACCAAAAAACCTCATCCTAAACTTCCACTGGCTTCTAAACGTCTAGTGAGAAGTAGCATGATAGCCAACAAAAAAGCATTTAGCTGGCAACTATGAAAAGAGCTTTTACATTTGGCTTGAGGCTTTAAATATTCAACATACACTAGAGACTGCTGAAAAAAAAAAAAAAAGAAAAAAAAGAAAGATTATTTGCATTGCAGTGGCACGGGATGCTCAGTCACAGGTCAGGATCCCATTCTCCCAAGTATGCAATTAGTTTACAGCTGAGACTGGAAGAGAGCAGGAGAACAGCACTTTATTATTTGTCATGCTGCCTTGAACATTACAACCTGAGAGAAGTGGACTTTTGGCCCACCCACCAAGGTTATAACATGCCCTTTCTGAAGGAGCTATTTCTTCATAGCAAAAGGGACCTTGGTTTAATATTTCATCTGAAGGACAGAACCCCTATTAGGGACAGGCTCAATCTGTTGAGTAAAGGTTAGCTATGAATTTTCAAGGGCTGCATTAACAATCCTGAAATTTTACAGTACATGACACTGTATCAGAGCATTAGCATTGAGAATGAACACAAATATCAAAGTGGGCCTTATAAAACAAGATCCCTCTATGATTTCTATCAAAAATACTCTAAAGTGTTTATATTAAACTCTTCAATGTTGTATGATTAAACAACTTTTCATTGCTTCACCTGAACTGCATATTTTTACAAACTAAACAAACAGTATAGCCCAGCATTTCCCAAACCTCAGGTAGCAGCCAACACAAAATAATGGAATATCTGCATTGACTCACACTGAATTTAAAGGTGAGGTCTTAGAAGTATTGCCACCTATTGAAGCATCTGCTAATATCATCCTAATAATCAACTCAAAAAGCGAAGGATCTGAATTCTGTTGCTCTAGCTCTTATAGATCCATCTATACAAGCTTTACTATTTCAAAAGGCCACAGTAATATCTGCCACAATAGCTGTATTCTGTAAACACCTTGAAGAATTTGTTTCATTCATTCAGCTGCAGCCATGCAGCACTTCTACATGTCCAAGGTAAGAAGTTCTTTTAATTGGACATTTTGCCATAAGATACAAAAACCTTACAATATTAAGGCTAGTAGAAAGCATCTACTTTCTAAGGGATGTTTCTAGGGATGTTTTCAATAACCATTGTTTGATGAGTTAAAGGCAAATGCTGTGCGTTTAAATACAAATACAATTACAGGCACTTTTTCCCCAGAACTTTCAATCAGTCTCTTGCAAAGTAATGCCAATGAACTTGATGAGACATCAGATTATATTTGTCAGCTTTAATGATATAAATTTATTTTTGTTAATTACTCCAGTCAGTTACAAAGGAGAAAGTCAACTTTTCTACCTAATATTTCTACTTTTCTTCATTGAACACACAGATTGCAGCAGTGGCCCAAATTGTCTAAGAATCTTTCAAAGTGAAATTACTGCCTCCAAATACACAAAAGCTAACACAAACTCACAGTGAGATCTATGATCTACATGTGAGGACATTGCACAGGATTAAGATTTGGTTATCAGAATGATTCTGTCCCAAATTGACATGAAAAGGCATCAATCCAGCAAGATGCACCTCATTCACATGACTCCTCTCCCAATCCTCCACAGTTCAATTCATGGCTTTCCATTTTACTAGGACCCAGCTTCAGTTTTACTCTCCCTACCCATGCAAACTAACAGGTTGTTCATCCTAAAAATAAGCTAGTATACTCACTAATTTATTCCAGCGTTTTTCTTCAGCCGAAACAGTGAACTGCATCCTGAGATTTGGAAGTTGTACCAGCTCACACAGCAAATAAGACTACTTCTGTAATCACACAACGAAGTAATTTTCCCTTCATGCTAACAGAGGATGAATCATGAATGAGATTTAAACCTAAGACTGTTCTCCCCATTTTCAAGAACGTTTAAATAATTCTGTGTGCCAACCAAAAAAAAAAAAAAAAAAAATTCATTCATATCTCCAATGTCTCTTTTTATTTCTCCAAAAACAATGACAATAACAGAAAAGCTACAATTACTGTATTTTCCACTGTAGCTCTACTTTTATTTTAAAATTTTTGAGTTGCTGTTTGTTGAGGGTTTTTTAAATGATAGTATTACTTCATTGGACAAAGCATTAGTATCTATGCTACCTTCAGGACTCAAAAGGCATAACTTCAGCACATGATTTACTACCAAATGCAACTCAACATGTACGTTGGAGTGGCTGCAGTACCACCTGTGCAACCCTTTAACTTTGCCTACTGCAAACAACGCTTATGCAATGGCAGTTTGTGTGTTTTGTAGTTTCCCCAACTCCACTCTCCACGAGAGCGCAAAGAATTACACAATGAAATCATCTGAACTGCAAAGTTATAATAGCAATATTAACAAAGAAAGTACCAAATTAAGTAATTCTCTGGATTACAACTTCTCTTGTTTTGCTTTTATACTTCTAGAGAAGTTCAGCGTCATTAAGTAAAAACTTTCCAACAAGTCTCAAGGGTTACACACAATCAGCCATAAAACCACTCTAAAAGAAGTTGACATGCCTGAAAGTTTTGTTAGCACCTAATATCCTCTGTGCTGATAATTATTTCCAGTTACTTAAAAAGGCCAAGTTAATGATTACACTCATAGTAACAGGTGTGGATTATATACAGCTGGCAGAAATCCTTTCCTCTTCTAAATTATGCCTCATTGCTATTCACCAGCAGAAACGGGAAGCCGAATGCCCTCAGGAAAAGATTCAGACACAGAGCTAATGATTATCCACATAGGTGTGGATAAAACATACCCCACCAAACAGACACACCCTTACGAAGACATCAACATTTCAGATGGTTTCAGACAAGCATTGCCCAAGCACACACTTTATTTCCACTTTCTAAAAGCACATTTATACCCACCGTTCAAGGGCTTGAAGCAACTGTGCTCATGCCAGACTATTTAACATTGTCTGCTCCTGCAGCAGTGGCAGAGCTGTATCTTCAGTGACACTGAAGAGTTATTTTGCACTGAGACCTCAGATGGGAAAATCTGATCTCACTTTCCCAGGAGCTTGTAATGCTCTCTGCACAGCCGGGAGACAGCAAGACAAAGCCTTCACTCCTCAGAAATTATTCTTTGGTAGGAAGATAAGCACCGTCTCCCAGAAGATGCCACTAGGAAACAACTACTTTTAGCTTCTGGCTGAGAATTTCAGGATTCAGCCTATCAGAGGCTGCATGGTAGCCTGTCTCGCCTTTCTACCAAAGGACAAATGACAGATGAAGCCAAATTTCATTTAACTACAGAAAACTCAAAAAAGCCTAGCCAAAACATAGTCAGGGTTGAAATAATCTACCAATATTTAACATGTTCCATATTGCCTCACCAGACCTTCCCATTCCTACATCTGCTCTAAGATTACAAGGAAGGGAAGAAGTTTAGTCCACTGCTTTGAGTCTTGCAAGGAAGGTTAAAATTATTAGGGTCAGCACTTGATCTGTCACTCCAGGATTAGAGAGCTACAGGTGATGAGGAAATCTGCATCAATATCTGCATCGTTTTAATTGACTTTTAAATTGTCAAGGAATGAAGTGCTGCTGCCAGAAGGACAGATCCCAGAAAAGAACCTGTCTCACGGCAGCCAGCTGGAAGAGGCAGGAGTTAAGCCAACAGCTACAATATCATTCAGCAAGAAGCAGCCTTGCTCACACACAGGGTAAGCAGGCTCCAGAGAGAATGCCAAGGGAAGCAGGAGTAAAAAGAAACAAACAAACAAAACCTCCAAAAAACCAACAAAACCAAAAACAAACAAACAAACCAACCCAAACAACCCCCCCAAAACAAACAAGCAAACCAACCAAACAAAAAAAAACCCCAAAAACAAACAAAAAGGAAAAAAGCAAACTCTTCTTCCCCATCTTCCCTCCCCAGACTCCCGAGGTGCAGTGAATTCTGCTTTAATAATACAGCTGTACGCTAAATGAATTACTTTTTCCTACCATCAGGAACAAGGATGCTCAGGAGAGCTTACTAACTGCAGCTCAGCTCCATGTTCCAGTACCAGCTTTTGGATCAGAGCTAGCCCACGCACTGCTGGCTCACGCTGCAAGCCCAGCAAGCTCACATGTGCCTGCAGTATGTGGCACAGCGTAGCTACGATGCTTCATAAAAATCAGCACCTGTCTGATGCTAAGAAAATCCTTAAACAACTTGCCTCTAGCTGTTATCTACAACAAAATAAATGTATTTCAGAGTGTCACACCTATATTAGACGCCCTTTGGGGATGTGATACTTGCACAGCTAGATGCAGTCACAGAACCAAGGCTGCCCCAACTTTCAGTTTGAGGCCATTGGTTTATTCAGGGTACTGCCACAGTAATTTGCCACACACACAGTCCTATCAGCATGTTTCATCCTTGCTCCCACATGCCACCTTCTTTGGAGCCAACATGATCCAGACTATTCTTCCTCTGCCAGGTATAATACCCCAGGTGAGTTTTTAGGCAGTTGTTTGGGCCTCAGTGTCACCTGCATCTTAAAGCAAAGCCTGCCAGATGGGAGTGCTCAGTGGCTTCTCCTAAGCCACAGGAATGAATTTGCACGGACAAACTGTAACTAAAGGGTTTGCAGTTCATCAGCAATACCTCACAGTATGCAATACATGAACAAGAGCTTGGAAGCTGGACAGCTCATTTACACATTGCAAAAAACAACCACCATAAAACAAGAACACTTCCAGTATACTGGGACACCAAATTAAGCACTGCAAATTCAGCAAAAGCCAGAAGCCCATGGGCGTGACTCTTCTCATTTTATACAGCAGGTTGGACAATGTCCAAAGACCTGAGGACATGAACGTCTATCCCAGTGTGTGTTGGTGACGGGGATACTCATGAATTATCACTTAAATTATCTTCTATTAAGGAAAAAAAATCTCTGGGCACAAATCTAAGACAACACAAAGAACGTTCATCTCTAAAAAACAATTTAGCTTCAAAGACCAAGCCTTATAACTGGCTTTGTCTTGTCAGCATACACAGCATGAGTCCACTTAAATACTGCATGACTTTGAATTTTCAGACGCACAGAACTTTATACTTCTTGATAAAAAACAAAAACAAAAACAACAAACATGTTTTCCTACTTCAGTGAAGGATCTTTTCAATGCCCAGTTGGCCAACTGTAAAACCATACATCTTCATCTTACTCTGAAGTTTAAAAACCACACAGTTTAGCTTGACTACTTACTCAGAAAATGGTCTAATTGAAAAATATTCTGGAGTTCAAATGAAATGCTCTAAGCTATCTCCCCATGGTTTGCAAAACGAGGTTTTGGTGGGTTTGGTTTTGTTGGGGACGGGGCGGGATGTTGCACTTTAATGCAATAATCATTAGTTATTTGCCTCCCAATCTAAGGTTTCAATTCCAAAAGCTGTTTATCATCAGCATAACATTCTGAAGTGGATGCAAACCAGTAGTTTGCTTATAGCTCTGAGATTGCTAGGTAGCAACCAGTACTCCTCCATCCCCAACTCCCCTTCTCACTCCTGCACACCAGCACTTTGACTAAGACCAGAAGTCCAACACTGCACCATGTGTCACCCCACAACTTCAATATGTTTCTGACTTACTGAAGCATCTCTCATACACCATTACTAAGTCACGTGCTCTGTAAGTAAGATGAAAAAACACTAGAGGATGCAGAAGACATTCAAGACGACGACAGGTCAAACCAACACTTCATGTAATAGGAAAAGGCTTTTCTACATTCTGCAAGCGTATCAAGTAATGCATGCCATTCATTTTGTGGTCTGCATGCATCGGTTTGACAGAATGTATAGTTAAAAAAAGATTTCCAGATCATGCAGGACCTTGCAATACATTGTATGTTTTCTTATTTTGTTGATTTATGCAATGATTTATTAATCAGTAGCTGTCTGACTGGAATTGAGTCTCTGGAACAAACACTGCCATTTGTATCATAATGATATTAGCCAAAGACGTTCTCAAGCCTCTTCTGGGAGGTCATTCATTTTCACAGGTATATTAACCTCTTGTGAGTTGAGGGGGGGGCCAGGGGGGTGGGGGGGAAGTGCAGGAGAAAAGCACATACACACAGGTCTATGTTTGTGGCACATTTACAGCTCCAGAATACCCTTTTAGACAATCTTGGGGAAAAAAAACAGGCATGTCTAGACACGGGGCATATGATTTATCTCCAAAGTAAACAGAACATAACTTTATTAATCCACATTAGTATATGGCCTGTGTCTTCAAGCAAATCCAGCTTAGAGTACTGCATCTTCACCTCAACTAATAAGCGCAGGGAAAAGTACAGATGTACATAGAAATAACATCATAATATTTGTCTTTAACAGAATCCAAGCAAGTTTGGATTTAAACCAGAATTGTTCATTCTGCCTTACATGACAGTAAGCAGATACTAATGTCTATTCTTACTCCCCATGACTATAACTAAAGTCAAACATGACATTCAAGATTTCCAAAAGTATTCCATGCAGTGCAAGGAGGCTTCCTTACATTGAAAGTAATGAGTCTGATTCTGCAAGTTAGCCTATTTAATTTTATACACACCTACAGAATCAAGTATGAAAAAACAATTTAAAAAAATATAAAAGCAAAGAAGTATATCTGCTTTGCAAATAGTCCTGAGACAAGACCCACCTTCAAGAAGGAAGAGCTCCCCCACACCCCTAACAAACAGGGCAGGTGGGACCCTGAGCTAGTAGAAGCAGTCCCATCTCCTCTGGTGCCCATACAACTTGTTGGGGTACCTATCACAGTAACCCCTGGGCTCCCTTGATTAAAGGAGAGGTAACTACAATCTCCCTACCACAACCATCAGGGCAACTACCAGTCCAGCTCAGAAAGCCCATATTCATTCCTCAGCCATGTACAGCCTGGCCCTTACAATACCACCCCAAGCTGACAGGTCAGACAGTTTTCCTTCCATAATAAATATCAAAACCAAAGCTGCAGCAAGTTGCATCCTTAGGCAGCAATCAGTTCTCAGGGTTAGAACGATGCATTTGTAGGCTGACTGGCAAGATTCCCTCTGAGAGCTCTTTCCAACCTAGTGCATCTGATGGCAGGGGGCAATGAGAGATGATAGGAAGCGATCATCTGTCACTGCCCGTGAGAGCTATACTTGCACACAAGATTATTGCCGTTGCAATTCTTGCAAGCCAGCAGAAGGGGGAAAAAAAGAAAACAAAATGCTGAACTGAACAGTATCAACTGACTGGTAATAATTCCCTTGACCCATAAGTGGAGTCCCCTTGACCCCTAAGTGGAGTCCCCTTGATGCTCAAAGGTAATTCTATTCCGTCCAATCTCCATTCTGCTGAAACACCCAGGTTAAATTAAGTTTTGTCATTTCCCAGATGTTATTGAGCTTCAAAGCCTGGTACCTTCTCCTTCCACACACCCCTCCTGTAGAAACGCATTACTGGTATATTCAGTTGAACTCCATGCATGGGAACAGTGTTTATGAAGAGCTCATTGCCTAGCCAGTGAAAGGAAAACTCCACTTTTGCAGATAAGAAACACTGATGCAAGAAAAAGGGGCTTTTATTCAGCAAGCCACAAGGTAATTCTTTTCTCAAGTGATATGAAGTTTCTGTCTTGTATTTACTAGACCTGCAATGGGGACAAAAGTAGCCTTTTCAGTTTGAGACTTTGACTTGAAACAATGCTATTTTGTTTAGCATATGACTCTACAGCTCATAACACACTTGTTCCCATGTTCTCAGCATTATTAATGATAGCAATATATGAACATTCAGACCACCTAACAATCTATATTCCAAACATAAAGCCAAGCCAATTAAACAACATATCTAATCATGCTAGGATATTAAACTAATGGAGCAGATTTTACAATTTCTTAAACAGTCCATAAAGATTATGTGTGAAGTGCTTTTAATTCCCCTAGATCTTACTCTTTCAGTCATACCCATATAACTGGCAACTTTTTAGTCTATGGGGAATTTACTGTCAAATTATAACGCCCTTGTGATTCAGAGATTATCTTCATGTTGCTGTCATCATCATGTAGGTTAAATTCAAATGTACAGAATTAATACACTGCTGAAACAGCTCAGTTTCACCAATCTCAGATATAAAGTTCCATGCTTCAAATCCCTCTTTTGAATCAGGCAGAGTGAGATTGTGGCATAAGTCTCTTCAGACCCTGAGGGATCTCGTATTGGTCAGTCACTCTCTTATTTTCTACAAGAAAACTTAAGTATGCTGTTCTCTCTCTAAGAAAAGATTCGCAGAAGAAAGTCTAGTTCAAGTCACCAGCTGGATGCTTCATTTCCACCTCTCCCTTCTTCTGTTCACCTCCCAACCCACTTTGGAAGCAGGGGGTGCAACCTGCCAGCCACCACCATGGTCTGCACTGCACAGTTAAAGCTGAATGCCAGACTCCACCTGAGAATCCCGGGAGGCAAATGCCAACTCCAGGTGCTGGTCATTTATGCTTCAGGGGCTATAGTCTGAGGCCACACAAAACTGCAACGGTGATGTGATCCAAACATGTCTTAAGACTTATGACACAGGACTGTTTTAGCAAATTTGGACTCATATTTCAAGCCTTTGAAATCCTCAGATGCCAAAAATGTCTGGAAGTCATCTATAGAGCACCCTTTTGTGTTACTACTGATACCAAAGAACTATTTCTTTGGCTCTGAGCTGAGACTGTTGCAGACTGGCACTTTTGACTTAATTCATTAAAATTACCACTTCTGTTTCTCATTGTTCTGATAATATAATACCATAGCAACAAATGAGAAGCTCCAAATTATATGCGTGACTCTGAAAGGAAGTGCATAGTTCCTGTATATACAAACTTTGATCTACTGCAGGATGGTCAACAGCATCTGTTACTCTAATATCCCACATTATTATAGCCATTTAGCTAAACAGATCATAAAAAGATTGTTCCATTATCCATCTTCCTGGCATAAATCCAGGGCAGTGGGAAGTTGCTCAGTGGCCATGACCAAGTACCAGCACAAATACAAAGGATTTAGATGGATGGCTGTGGCTAAATGCCTGCATTCTTCAGTGGTAGGAGCCTTATGTTGTTATTTCCAGGCTCACATTTTTAGCTACAATATTACACACGTGGTTGAGCACTCTGAAGAAGGTGACACAAAGTGACGTGTCATATACAATTGTTTGTAATTGCCAGTCCAACCATATGCAAGTCTCTTTCACATTTTAAACCTGCTCTGAAGCCAATCTGTGAAGAGCTGTTTTAATGTAACATAGATGTATCAGAGTTGCACAGCCCGTATGCACTGTACAGCCCATCCAGAAACCAAAAAGAAATGGCAAAAGCCATCCTTCTACACAGGCAAAATTTCTGCATGAGAAAACAGGACATGCCCAGGAAACTCAGATACATACCGAGACAGAGCTGTGTACACAGATCCTATCAGTTCTTTGTGAAGCAGAATTTGAGGCAGGAGGAGCAATGAGAGGAAGGACACACAATTTTAGCCTGAACCCCAGTAAGTCCTGAATGAAATGCCAGAAGGGGGAGCACAGGGAGGGGAAGGCTTCACTCTGCATTATGAAATGTCTTATGTTACTTCTCAACCAAGAGAGAAGGCATTTTCAAGGAATTAAGAGATCTTGTTTCAACAATCAGCTTTGCAACAGGACTTCTGAAGAGGCTAAGATACTACCACCCCCCACACATTGTAACTACAAAAGGGTAGATAATTCTCCCCTTACACAAAGGCTGTGAAGCCAGAATGACTTTTGACAGTGAAAGGTAGGAACACTACGGAGACGAGTGCAAATATTTCAGTCTGCAAGTCAGAATGGCTGACTTGATCTCCAGCTTTATCTTACCTATAGCCTGAGTTCAACATACACAAAAGAGGGATCTAAATTTGGATATGCAACACACTGATATCCAAAAGATACTCGTATGAGTTGACAGTGATAAGATACATCTGCAGTCAGTACACTGAAAACCTACTTCTGCCAGCAGAAAAGCAGTGCCACTTTTCAAACTGATTTTCCACATTTCAAAATATACTGTATGCAAGTCTAATGAGAGAAGCTTTTCACCTCACCCATCTAGTATGTATGACATCATTATGCTCAAAGAGTACTACTGCAGCATCTCCAACAGGCTCTTCCCAGCAACTTTCACTAGCAAAAATGCCCATAGGTTTCTGTCTTCCGGTATGTCTGTAAAGGGGTAGAATGCAAAGCCAGAGATTTATCTGAGATAATTTTAGACTATGACACTTACTGATAACATTCTAAGTGAATAAGCCAACTTTGCATACAAGTAGTTTACAACCAACTCAAAACCACACACTGCAGAGAGGATGTACTCTGCACCCACAGAAAGCACACTATGGAGTTCCTTTGAATACAATTGTTACAGGGCACTGACAGACACATATTATTTAAAATACAATTGCTAAAGCATTTTTCTTTGCTGTCAAGTACCAGTTACTTATTAGCCACCTCACTGAATTATGCACCACTGTATTATTATAACCAATCACATTGCTTTTAAGGCACTGCTAGTAAAAAGCCATTGCGGATCCGCACCTAAGAACAATTCAACCTCAGGGCAAAAGCCCAGAGCTAGGGAACTGAAAGGCAAAGTTCCGGCTACCTTCAAATCCCCGAAGTATCATAGCAATGAGATATTTTTCTGGGGCAGGGGAAGCATATATGATATTTAATGATCCAGTCTAGTCCTTTACTGTGGTATGTGACTGCTAGGAAGCGGATTGCAAGTGCAAGACTCAGGACTGTCCTTGGAACACCATTGCTGCTGCTCAACACACATGATGCCAGCTTCCCTTCAAGCATGTTTCAGAACTTTTAATTATGGTATGGGCTAGTGACCCAGTAAATATCTGGTTATGGAAGACTGGCTGGCTGAAGTGCCTGGCAGATAACTTTAAGATGCACCACCACAACATGGACTTCAGTGGCAAGGGGAAAAACAGCTTAGGAAGTCTTAAGTCTTACCTTCATTTAGAAGGATGTTCTTCATGAACAATATAGTCCTATGCTTATTTGACTATTTAACAAGCAAATCTGGATTAAAAGCAGGAAAACCACCTCAATTTTATTTATTTCTTTATCTTTAGGGAAACTACAGAATAAAGCCACCTTTTGTAAGACACCATATAGTTCTTAAAGTTCCCTTAAATACCAGATATTCTTCTATTTTTCCCAGTCTGAAAGTTGAAAGTACCAGACAGCCATATCTTACTAATCAATATTTTTATTATTGCTTTTGTTAAACAGCTCCCTGGGTAGTAAACCACCTGTCCAAATTATCCATAGTCCTCTTAAGTGATACATATTGTACAGGTAAATACATTACAATTCAGAGTTTATTCAACATACTGCAATCAGCAAGACAGCATTCGCCTAGCTCAGCTGCCAGTTAGCTTTCAATAAACAGTACTTGAAATCGCTAGCAGCACAGCTGTGCGCTATCAGCTAACAACCCACAGGCTTCTCCAATTTTGAGGCAGACTCTGTCATCTGAAGCAGCCAGGGATGTACTGCTAGCCAGTTAGCAGCACACCACCAGTCTGACGGTGTCCGCACAGACTGCAGCCATGGCAGTAGCAAAAGGCTCAGTAAAGTTCTGCAGGCACACCGTGACCAGCCTTGAAATCAATGGTAGGTTCTGGTAATCCCCAGCCGCCAGACAGTACGAGAGCTCTTCGGGATGCAGCACAGGGGTAGAATTTCACTTTTAATGTATAACTGCAGCCTTGAAATAGCAATGTTATATATACCCCTACAGACAAAATTGTTACTGGGCTAATTGGACAGCCAAGTGTTTAACATGCCCTGGAGACTCAGGATTTAAATAAGTTCGTGAACCACTAACAGTTCTCTTGTACAGTAGTACATCTTGTTCCTCTCACACGATGCAGAGTGCATCTTGGATAAAGGCATGTGCCAGTCTTAAAAGCAGGCTCAATCTCCACATTAAAAATTCAGACACTGGAAATTACTTTTCCTGGGATATGAATGAAGACAGAAACCTAAATCCTCTATGTCACAGCCCCTACTCCTTCCCCCCAGCACAAGTGCATGAGGAATGAATCGACATCAGTAGAACTACAGTGTCATAAACTAGGTGTCAGAAATGAGAATGTAGACCTATTACTGTTTTTTGTTAACAAATGAAGGATGGACAATGACATCAAGTAGTCATAACACACTGGAAAACGTGCCTATGTGGAAAGATTAATTAGAATTAATGAAGACGAATACTCATTTCTGCCTTGTGAAGAGCCCTAACTCTGAAAAGGCAAAAAAGGAGGTTTGCCTACTAATAGCACATGCATGTGCATACGTACACAAAACACAGCCAGGGGAAGGCACAGCCTCCTCAGAAACAGTCTCCTCTCTTTTGGGGGTTTGACATCCTCCAGAGCTAGTTCAGAACTTTAGTACCACTGCCTGTGGAGAAGATACGGCAGCACAAAACATCAAAAAACAGAAATCCAGGCTGCAGATGAGAGAATACACACACCACTGGCAGAGCCTGCCTGCAGATTTTACAGACCTTCTAATCCAGCAGAATATTTGGAGGAGACTGGCAATGTAAGCAGCATCTGTATAGTTAGAAATGCTCAAAAATAACAGCCACACAGTGAACCTGAAACTCCTATGATTTGTAGCATGAGGTTGTTTGTGTGTCTTCCCAGTACTGGGATATATAAAACTTGTCATTAAAGCAAAGATGGGACTGAAAGATGATTCTCTAGGAAAAGGTCCTACAGTGTCTTCTGTCCTTACACACTAACCCCAAATCAAAAAGGAAGGCAGTGTTGTACAATGCAGTACATTGTTATGGCTGTCCATACAGGCCAAGGGCTTTATCATTTCTGCTGCGGTATGCCAGCTGCAAGCATGCAGAGCTGCTGTAAAATACCAAGACTGTAGGAGTAAGCAAAGGGCAGGAGAGGGAAGCAGAGTCAAGTCCACATTTTTAATAGCAAAAAGCCTTAAAGCAAAAGCAAGTATTAGTGCAAAACTGACATTTATTACCAGTCACTTGTATTTCAAGAACTTTTTTCAAATTCCTTAAAAAAAAAAAAAAAAAAAAAGGGGGGGGTGGCCCGAAATTTCAAAATCCATTTCTCACATAACACTGATTACAAGTGGAGT
>JAVJGG010000082.1:14077307-14098207 GCA_035590195.1 Aviceda cuculoides | reverse complement strand
GCTGATGCAGGGTAGGAACTTTTCTTACTTCAAAACTCCATCATCAACTTGAGAACATCGAAATGTTATCTTTTTTTAAAAAAAAAAACAAAAAACAAAAAACCGAAAGCATAGTGGGAAGGGGAAACAGCTAGGATATGAAGCATTAGAGAGAAGTATCTGAACTGGCAGAGCTTCGGCACAGAAGGCAATCTGACAGGCACGCCGAGAGATCAGTTATCCTCCCAACAATCAGGAAAGCTGATGTCCTAGAAGCCAATATTTGAACTGTGCTAATAATAGGTCAGTCAGCAAAGCTGATGCTACATATTCAACCAAGTCTATGTACAAGCTGCAGGCATGAACACGAGACTTTTTTTAATTAAGGAGGAGAAAAAGAGACTAAAGGCTAGCTTATCACACACCATCGTCTCTGTTTACCACAAGCCCTTCTCAGCTAGAAGACATTAACATCTCCAATACCAAAGCACACATACTGCAGCAGGTTGGAAGCACGCTGTGCCAGGTGCTAATTAGGCTGTAACAGGCTGTCCCTGCTGCAGCCCTACTCACAGAGGGCTTACTGAATAGACAAAGTCAGGGTAGAAGGAGAAACAGGCACAGGGAGGTAGAGCAGCATTGCTGAACTACGGCAAATCATGACCAGGAAGAGGCAAGGACCCAGGTGTTTCAACTCCCAGCTGTCTCCTAAAAGCATAGATTGCCATTAGTTAAGGCCAAATATCTACTGCTGCATTAAATGATATTATGACCTGATGAGATACAAATTGTAAGAAAATTCTTATTTACGTCACATAGCATTTGAAAGCTTGACAGAGACTCACTAAAGTCACTTCAGCATACGCTAGTTGACTTGGCCACAAGTTTTCTTCACTATTTAAGCTGAAAATTGTAGCAATAAAACAGTCTCCAGCAGCCAGATCATAAAGGTCTCTTGCACAAAAACTCAAGTTTCCAATTTTTTTGTAACATTTACAGCTATCTACAGCCAAAGCTTACCAAGTCTCAGCCCATCTAAACAAAGACAACCTACAATCTCATCTTTATAGGAAAGTCACAACCCACTTTGAATTAGACAGCAAGTATAATATTCCTGCATACCACAAAATACGTTAGAACTATTCTCAGTACCTGAGAATTCAGTAGTACCTAAATCTGTCTGACTCCAGTCATCCCCCCTTTTTGAAGTTCTTTGGCTTCCTCATTTCAGGAACTGGACCTACGTTGTGGATTAAACCCAAAACTCATTTTCTATTCCTGCCTCCCTCACAACAATAAGGGGGATATTTAGCAGTGGGAAATGCTTATTAGAGAGCTTCTGTGTTTGATGTAGTACCATTTCCCTAATGGGCCTTGAACAATTTCCATGTTTTGAAAGCTGAGAGATTTCCTTTTAAAAATGGAATCAGCAGGCTGATGGGAAGTTGACCTCCATGTAATATTTCCTCCCATTTTCACTATCTGTGGCAATCCCCTGCCACTTTCCCCGTCTTCTTTCATTCTGCTCACATGCTGATTTTTAAGTAGTTGTGAAAAAACATGAGCTGCAACTTCCAGGTGACTGTAAACTATTGCTAGGCTGACTCCCCTACCGCATTAACTGTTGAGCTAGAAATTTTCCTCACATCGAAATACAACAATCTCTGTAGTATAAGCCAGCAAGGAGGCAGTGTTCTTTACTGAAAAAGGCACTGGCAACACAGTTCCATCAGTATGGCTGTTAGCTCATGTACTGGTTTTTATTATTTCTGAATTCTTAGGTACTGCCTTTAGAGATATACGTTAGGAGTTATTTCTATATTAAAGAGAAAGCAAATGCATGCAGGTGAACTTTCCAGGATTACTGCTTGGGCTACTACCAGAGGTAGAAGCTCAACCTTTGAATACTTTTTTACCCTCAACTCCTCCAAGCTAGTGTCAGGACCCCCAAGCTGAAAACTCTTGCTAGAGATTAGTTAGCTTCTTCACTTTTGACAAGTTGACTTTTATGCTGCATATCGCATAACTGCATCTTCACTGGAGAAAGAACTCACCTTTAGGATTTTTTACTGTGCCACCACAATTATTTTACTAGCTGCTTCGGGTTCACTCACAATTTCCAGAGTCACTGAGAGGCAAAACCTGACATCACAACAACTCCTTGTCCAAGGGAAGTCCTCATCCAGATTTCCAGTGAAAACTATTCTGTGTCACCTCTTCCAGAATGTGACTGACTTGTTTTGAAAAACAGATACCAGCCCAACTCCATCTAATTGTGCCAAAAGACTAGCATCACCTCCACAGGAACTCCTCCACCTTCAAGAGCCTGAAACCCCTCACTCCTTAAATTTCCAACTGAAACATAGTGAGTGACCCTTGCCCTCAAAAATCAGAGGCAATCCACCCGTAGCTTTGTGCTTAGTTCACATATGCAGTAAATGGATAAAGGAATAGTGCCACATGGAGCAAGTCTTGAGCAATGCCTTTCATGGAATGAATTTAACTTCCACTTCAGTAGGAAAAGATTACAATCAGATATCAAAAGGGTCTTTCTGATAAGAAACTTTCCTAGCTTTGGTATCATTTCCATTCATGCCAGTTTGACACTAGACAATGTGCGTTATGTAGATTATACATAATATTTTTAGAGAAGTGCATAAAGAAGCACCACAAGTACTAGAGCACTGAGAACACACATCATTTAATACAGAATTTGCTACTGATAAATAAAAAAACCCCACTACATAAAGACCTAAATGTACCTAAAAATCGTTCAGTGCCTGGTAGAATGCCAGTGTGGTGCATGGATCTAAGTCATTCCGACTCCTGTGTTTTGCAGCTAAAGCAAAGGCAAATCCATTCCTATGACAAACTGTGTGATAGAGGCCCACGTATTCGATATTCATTATCAAACAGAATTAACAATAAGAGAGGTTGACTGCTTAAATGCTAGAGATACTAAAAGAATGAGGAAGAAGAGCGAGTTTTTCATCGTACATGTTAAAATAATCCCTTATGCAGAGAGACATGCATCATCTTTTCTCATTCAACTAATGATATTTACAATCTCAGTTCTTCAAAGGGTCTAGTTATTTAGCCCGGCCCCCCCCTTCCATGCCAGAAAGAGAAGCGTGAATACATGTTTAGTGATGCACTTCTTGGATGTTTTCAACAGTGAAATGCATCACTGAGTAACCTTGCTCTTGAAGAAATTAAGCCAAACAGTTGGGGTTTGGAGCAGGTATTTTTAAACCTAGTACTACTGAATATTACATTCTTCTCATTAAATTATTAGGTATATTTTAAATATTGTTATATTAACTTCAGCCTTTATTGTGTGCTTGTCAAATGTACTGTAAAACCTATACAGATGTAATGAAAATATCTTTGACCCACAGGGCAGTACAAATATTGACCCAATTGTTTCAAAGCCCTGATTCAAAACAGACACAAAAGAACTCTCTTAAATAACACAGACAAAATCCCCAGCAGCTGGAAAAATGCCACATCATCTTTCATTTGGATGAGGGCAATGGGATTGCCACAGAATTTACAAACATGCTGAAGCCAAGCCTAGTCCTACAAAATCGCACCTACAGCCTTCAGGCTCCACTTCGCACATTCAGTCTGCAGTTTGTGTTGGGTTTTCAGGCCCAAGGAAACCCATGATCACCTCTGGACACAAAAGGGGAAAGGACCTTCCAGGTCAGAAAAACGCTCTCCTCTTTTATCATAAGGAAACACTTCATGGAGTCTCAGGAAATTAGAAAGTTCCATCTCAAGGTACAGTACTATTGCTACAGGCTCTTGTATCAAGCTCATATTCTGTGGCTGAGCTACAGCATATTAGCACCAGTTCTGTCAGCAATGTTCACACACAAAAACAGGCCTATCCCTGTAAGAGGAGAAAGTACCCCCACTCCTTCCCTTGAAAACTGCAAAACTATCATTACTAAAAAGCTGTACGGATTGAGTGTCTCTGCCTTTAGATATCCTCAGGCTGTCAGTCTGAGTAAGCCAGAGCTGGAGGAAATAGCTGTCTGTAGGTACTTCTGTACTGCTGTGGTCTCATCACCCCACCTTCTCTCAGACACACTTAAAGGCTTGAGGTATGAACTGTGCAAGCTTGCCACTGAAGCAGGGACTCCTTGCTGAACCATTTGATTGGGCTGTGCTACTGCTCTGATTGCAACCAGCAGAGGAGGGAAGCTTCAGCCATACATCCCCTCCCATGGAGTAAGTATCACCTCAGCACTTGGAGTAGTTTCTCAACACAAACTTCCTTTGGACAAATGGGATCATCGTCTGTTTACAATAGCATTTCTTCAGAAGGCTTTAGAAATTGCTGTTTACTCCCTGGACCTGGACACTTATATTTAGTTTCATGACACCGACTGTTAGCCGTTATCTTTTCATGGTGCTGTGGATGAGACCGGGTCTGCATCCGCTGTATTTTCAGCATGCTGCCATGTCAGTGTAGTTACCCAGCTTTAAAAATAAAGAGAAATAAATCAGTACATGCTAGTGAGATGAAGAGGACAGCATATTATACCATCCTCAGACTTTTAAAAACCTAAATGGCTCCACCATAAAAACGACTAGTTGCTTTCTTCCTTTACTGCTTTTCTTAGGGAGTGTCAGAACTGCACTGAGTCAATGGTTAAGTGTGTTCTCCTAACATCCATTTGGTTGTGTAACATAACTTCCAGCTAAAGGATGCAAGAATTATAACGCACAAACTGTCTGACAATACATATTTCTTCTTCCACTCTGCCTATGCTTCTGTTGAGATCTTTATTCATAGACAGAAATCACAGTCTTTCTGTGGCTTGGCTTTGCTAGCTAGGCTAAACCAAAAACCTCCAGCCTCTTCTCATCTTCCAAGAAATGCTTTTTATTATCACTCCTTTTTATTCTAGTAGACTTTATCTTCATCTGGTCGAGTTTTAATTCACCTTTTTTCAATGCTTATGACCAGAATAAGAACAAATAGAAGAAATGGCATTCCATTTTTTTAAAAAGTAGTAAGGAACCGAGATATGTTTCAGTCAGGTCATAAAAATTCGACAACGCAATGAATATTGCTTGGTTTTGCTATAGTTAAGGAACATTACAGAAACAATAAGATATGTAACAGACGCTAGCTTGTCACACTAATTAATTTTTCTTTTTTAAAACCTATGTTGAGAATCATTCAAGTAATAATATGAAATCAGCCAGCACTCTGCAGACAGATGAAGCAAATATTCCAGAACCTTCAGCAACAAAAGAATTTCATACTGAAAAATACAATTAAAATCAGAAAGCTGTCCTGCCATCTGTTTAAAACAAAAGGTTTTAAATTTCCTTGTTTTTATCAGGAAATAACAAAATGCTATGTATGACTTTATTTTGCAGGATTATCTTTACTCATGACAGCAAAATATACTTAAATATGCAAATACACAGTGTGTCAAACTGCAGGATATCACATTGTTATTACCAAATTGTAAGATCACAGCTTAAATGAACTTGATTAACAGACCTTCGCTGCAGCTATGACCATACTAGGATGGGCAGTGAAGGTGAACCGAGCACATAAAATTCAAAGAGGAATGGCATGTGGTCAGAAGAACCTGTATGCGTTTTCATCCTAAGCTACTGTTTACTCTGCTGGTAGTCATTCAAACAGAGAAGTCTCATCACCCACTTTTTAATATGGCTTTTTTTAATGTCCAAAAGCAGTTGTGCTGGTCCTGGGTACTGGGCAGGACACATTGGAGCCAGCCCAAACATAATTAAATGGTCACATCACACACAGTCGTGAAGAAACAAGCAAGGCACATCGATACTTACTTTGCATTGAAGGAGTCTTGAGCAATTAGTTTACTGTTTGCCTTGCCTGTAAGTTGTCAGATGGCCATGTCAGATGGCAAAGCAGGCTTCTGGGGGCTCTTTCCCTCTTCAGCTTGCCTTCTTTACAAGTTCTATTCCTGCTCTTAGAGGTAAATGATGAGAAGATGGCTCCGCTAGGCCTGGCCACCACTGGTATCTCATACCACAAGAATGGCCATCCTTACAGTCTTTCATGTATGGTGTAATGCATGTGGCATAGATCTTCATGAGGCTGAAACTACAGACCTAGGATGATTTATTAAGAGCATATGGCTCCTGCAAGCAAACTATGAAATTTGCTACTAACTTGTCAGAAAGCTACAGGGGACAGCAAGTTAAGAGTCCGCACTGGTCAGATACATATAACTTCTTTGTAAGAATTACTTTATAGGCAGCCTTTTTGACCCATCACCTGTTTGACTCCAGCATTATCCAGACTCACCAACTGGGCTGCAAACCCTGGAAGGATTGCTGATTCATAGAGAACTACAGGATGGGGTCAGTGACACTGATGGAGGGCTGCACTGAACATGCATCTTCACCAGGAACTTTGAGCTCTGACTGCACAAAGAACAATCCAAAAGACTGTCCAGATACACTGCTAGACAGCAGACACTACATATTATTTTCCTTTCTCTGCAACAGAGAAGAAACAGAAAAGGAAGGTAACAGGAAAACAACGCAAGAAGCAGCTCAATCAGCCAACAAGTTAAAGCCACAAGAGCTACAAACACCAGTTCCCTAAGCTAAATAAAAATTTAGCATAAGGGAGTGTTTCTTTTGGTTCCTCGCCCCCCCAGTGACTCATGTAATTTTTGTGTAACTTTACTGATAAGGCAACAGCAACCAAAGGAGCCAGATTCCTAATTTAAAAGCCATACCATTATCCAGGCAGTAATTTACTGCTTTGCACACTGTCTTGCAAACAGGACAGTCAAATGGCTAGAAAGATGACTGCTACTCATTCCTCATCTCCACACCTGTTTCTGGTCAGCTCCCAGGAAAATGTGTCTGACTAAGGATGCTGGCAGGCAGGCTTCAGTTCACCACTTTGTTTAGCAAGGCCTATCCTTCCATATGCAGAAAAAAACCAGGCCCTGATTAGGACAAAAGCAATTGCTTAAAAAATAACAACTAGGGGAAAAAAAAGAGAAAGCGATCACATAGAGATTGTATTGTTCTGATATTATTTCTTCACGCAGTTCCACTGTCATCACAGGATCACTTTACACAAAGAGAAGGAAATGAAGATAATTTCCTATATAACCTCCTTCTTCAATATATTTGTAATTTCACAATAAACAAACCCAACCATTCTCTGCAAAAGCAGAAAGTGGCATTTCCTTCCTGGTTCTTGCACTATCAGCACCCCAATAGAAATATATTTACTTTCTTTAAATAGACAGTGCTAGGATGGGGTTTAGAAACAAGCTTCACCTAGTTGTCATGAATTATTAACCAGAAAAAAATCCCTCTTGTTGCCCTTTACAGAGGCTTGATTTGCAAGTTTAAAAATCAAACTGACACTTAAGTCTCTTGTACAAATACCCAACCTTTTAAAAAATGCTCTGAGCATTATAAATACATTTTTTTCATGAATACGAGAATAACAATTCTATAAATAGCTATTCTTCGCAGAATTGCTTCAAGACATTGTTTTCACAGACAACAGTAGGAAACTGAAGGAGGTCTTAATGCCAAACGTACTAAAAGCGAAATAAACTCTCCAATCAACTCTGTGTTTCCATTTATTATTACAAAGTTCACTGTTATTTTTCAGCTTATACAATTAGTTTATGCAAGGGAAAGAACAAAACTGAAGACTGCACTGAGTTCTGGCATAAATCAGTCATAGCCTTCAAATTCTGAGGGCATTCACTTTGCTTCTTTGACAGTAATTTAACAACTCTGGACTGTCAACAGATGAACTTTCTATTACCCACCACAACCTGGTACAAGCACAAGCAAAGACAAGATTTTTATTATAACTCCATGATATGATTTCCAAATACACAGACTCAAAACTGTGCTCCATCTCCCCTAAAAAGCCAACATAGGAAGATAAATATGATCTAACGTAATAGCAAGTTGCCTGTTCAGTCTGCATTCTAATGGTTGCTACCTCCTCAAGCCATTTTTGCACTGGTATCTAAACATAAAATCAACAGGAACTTCTGAAAAACAGCTACACAACTGGTAAACCAGGTTTCCATAGCCAGAATACTACCAGTACGTATTTAGTAATTTTGGCACATACTCCAACACAAAGCCAAAGCTCAAGCACTACCAAGTTCTAACACCGTTTTCAACAGGGACCCGGTACAAGCACTTATTTCATAAGTACTTGAAAATTCATCTGTAAAAAAAAAAAAAAAAAAGGAGGAACTCATTCAGTTCCTAGTTTTGATATGGTATTTTGCTATAACAATTGCAACAATAAGTTTCTATTATATGTCTGATACAGTATATGAAAGAAACTGCTCAGGGTACTGATACCCTTTCACCCTGGTGCAGCTCCACAGTCTCCAACAGCTTGAAACATGACAGGGCTGACTTCAAGGGATGACACGGATGTGAAACTGGAGTAACACAGTGATGAATCAGGCCATGAGCTTTCCCAACAGCTCCCCAGCCATAATAGCGATCTAAGCATACTGGAATGTTTTTAAAAGAAAGTAAGTGTCCAGCGAGGATTAGTAAGAACTTAGTGACGTGGCTCACCAGGCATGGCCAGGGAGCACGCAGCAGTTCAGGAGGAAGAATTCAAAGGGAGCTCTGGCCTCTGGTAATTCTGGGTCTGCCATGCACCACAGCCCAATTTCTCAGTTGTACAGAAGGCAAGACAGAGAAACCACAAGCCAGCTATGAACTACCACAGCATCGCAAATGGATCCTTGCCTGTAAACCAGGACAATTACACACATCGCTGGCCATCAGATCATTAACATGGCTGGAAACTACCAAGTCTTCCATCCATCTCTTCACATTCTGTGCACCAGGGATAAGCCACAGGCCTGTTGTATTTGCTTCCCAGGAGAGCAGAGGAACATACGCTGATGTAATGCTTGTCTGCTGTGCCAGAACTGGCATGCAAAGCCTCCCGATTCCTGCCCGTCACACCGCAGAAAGTACAAAGAACCATTCTGGAACAAGAAGCTTTTCTCTTACCTTGTTTTGATCTGTCCAGTAAAAGAAAAATCCCTGTGGATCTGTTCTGAGAATAATTGGAGTCACAACAGTGGAGTCCTGGAAGAAAAAAAGGACAAACAAAAAACATCCATGTCAGCACACAGAACACATAGTTATGCACTAGCTACTTTGCCAGCCATATTAACAAATTGCAACATCTAGAAATTACCCTGAAGGTATCACTAGCAAGATGTCACTAAAAGAATTAAATATCACCTGCCTAATCTCCATTTTTCTGACATAACGTATTTCCATTACTGAGAAGACAGCACTAAATAACTCAAGACTTGTCAACACATGGAGTTACTCCAGAAAAGCTGGAAGTAGATGAAGTTAAACAGACATAACACAGTCAAACTAGAGCCCACACAGTAAAGTGCTATAGTTATCAGAAGTCCACTGCCCACCTTGATCCAAATCAACCTTCAGATACAGACAAAAGCTAAATGCCTATAAGCTTTCCTTTAACATAAAAAGACTGAATTTGCCCAGAAAACCTGGAATAACATCCACTACATTATAACTTTTGTCAGTTACATTCCATTAGTACTTTTCTGGCTTTTCTACAATCAAACCATGAAGATTTTAGTAATGGGAGTATATATATTACACCCCACCTCCAAATCAGTTGAAAACCTGTCTGCTCTGGTAACATCCATAACTCAGGTCATTTAAAACTAAGCACATTTTTAAGTACTATAAGTAAGGCAGCCTGGTTACCTACATATTCATGTCTTCCGAGTGACAGCAGGTACCTGACTAAGGAGATATAAGCTCTAACTGAAGCCTTTTCTGCAGGTGGGCATTCATTACATCTCTTGCCCATCAGGATTCCCTGGTGCCTAACAGTAATTGACACCAGTGCAGCCTGGTCCTAATAGGTTTTCTTCTCTCTTTCCTCTACTATTTTTCATGACTTCTGTAAAAACACTGTTGTCTTGAGACCTCCACCTGTTTGCCAAACTGGATTTAAAAGTTAGAGGGAGCACAGAAAGGAGGAAGAAGACAAGCAGACAGAAAAACTGCCTAGGCCTTATCTCCACAGGAACCCAGGCTAAACTCACAATTCCTCCTCAAAAAGGATGTATATTTCTGTTGAAGTGGTACAGGTATTTTAAAGCTTTCGCATTCACCTATTTCCAAAGCAGCAATATGTGAGGTCAGTCTATATTCCTTGAAGGAAAAAAATGGGCTCTAATAGGTTCAAATTTAAATCAAATGTATTTAAGTGGGGTGGGTGTGTGTGGGTGTTAAAGTGCAAATAAAGTTGATGGAAGTGACATTATGATAAATAAATAAAAACTAACTTATGCAAGTGCCATTTCCAATGCAATAAGATAACACTTGTCTATATTACACCACTAGTACAGTCCTTTGTGACGGAGTACCGAACTCACAGCAATGGGCATTCATGAAACAGTAAAATTATTCCTGGTTTACAACTAGAAAAAAGAAGACCCAAAGAAGCTGAGTGACAGGCCCAGCACCAGTCAGAAGCCTGCAGGGGAACAAGTAGAAGAATAAAATGGAGTCAATCATGAAGCATATTTTTATCTCAGCACAAGAGAAATATAAATAGAAGAGCAAGTTCTACACTAAGAAAAAATACAAGATTGAACCCATAAATGAGTGTAAAAGTTATCTTTATAACTGGAAGATCCAGGCTGTGGATTAATTGTGCCACAGGTACACTGACACCCAAATGGGTGCCACGTGAGCTTTCAGAGGCTGGGAACAAGTGCGGCTGTACCAATGCCAGGCAGTGCTATGGGAATGGCCCAGCTGGGATCAGAGCTCGTTCAAAGCACCACTGACCTCTCTTTTCCTCATTACAAGGAAACAGGGTTGTATGCACTTCCCCTAAGAGAACAGACATACAGAATTTGTACCATCTTTTTTCTTCCCTGTTTCTCCATAGTTTCTAGCATCTTGTACACCTGAGAGTTGGATACTCTGAGTGCAACAGGCAAATTTATTTTTAAAATATGCCAGGCCCTGAAGAGATGTTGACTGGCTGTCTATATCTGCCAGCTCCTAAAAAAGTGTTCTTAAACCTCTGCCATTCAAAGAGAGGGAAAAAAACCTGCTCTGGAGATACAACTCTCCTTTTTTAGCTTATTTCATTATGTCCCATGCAGCCTGTGTGTAAATACATAAAATGAGGAAAGAAAAAGACTAAGTGTCCTTCTGCCTTTGGATGAGATCTACACAACTTCGGGGGGGGGGAAGTAAGTGATGGGAAACAGACAGGCATGAAGCAATTATGTCTAGGATTAATCAATTTTGCTGGTTAATCATTTCAGATCAGTTGCTTCAACCCAAAAGCTGTTTGGATTTGTCTGTGCTGGAGACATACAGCTATCAAATTAATACTTTTGTAGATGCGGGTTGTAAAATGTTGACTATAACTAGACTCAAAAAAGTGGAGGATGAGGGGTAAGAGCCTTCAATATCTATTAGGTGACATAAAGGAAACTTCATCATGACAGGGGTAATGATGAATCTTAATTTAAAGATCCTCTGTGGTCCAGGAAGTTGCTTGCTTGTTTGTTTTTTAAATCAGAAAAAAGCCTCTGCTGAATTAACTATACTACTCTGACATTAAGCATAGCACAATTAACATGCTGATGAATACAAGAACCCCACACTGTCATGCTGTATACAAACATAGGATCTGAGAATAACTTTGTACATGTAACTGTGTAACTATATGTCTTAGGAACCCTTCCACACAGTTAACAGCAGCAATAAAAGTCATGTGCACGTTTTATATATTCGACAAGCTAATTATAACACTTATCAGTCCCGGCCACCAAAAGCCACACTCCCTAGTCCTGGGTGTAGAGGAACAGAAATAAGCCTCCCTAGTCAGCTCTGCAAGTCCTTCTCCCTGCTCCACCTTAACGCAGCGCCCTTTGTCAGGTGGAACAGGTCTGTTGCTTTTATACTGCTCTGCAATCAGGGCTTGCAAAGGCAGGCAACAATCCAAAAGATACATGAAAAACCCTTTATACAGGATACATTCAAGAAGAGCAGCAGTTCAAGGCACTGAAATAGAAACATTTCAAATGACAACTGTCTGGTAAATTTATTTACAAAAACTATTGTAGTATATGGGAATAACTGTGATTTGTGACCCAGAAGACACACCTGCAGTCATTCATGAGAGCGTCCTGAAGCCCATTAATTCAATTTCCCTCACCCAAAGAGGTGACCTATCTCATAACTCCCCTGAACAGATTTACCAACCATGCACAACTCTGAAGAAGGTGGTAACAGACAGGACACAACAGATAAAGGGAAAACAACCCAAACAAACAAAACTTGAAGGACAAACAAATATGGAGCAGATGTTAATTTCTTCCCTAACCCACTCAGATCCAGAACATGAGAATAAAATGGGGGGGGGGAAATGTCAGTGTTGTGCATCTCTAACGTTTATTTAAATGACTAATAGGGGCATAGCTCTTACAATCCTATGGACGTCAATAAAGCAAGCAGCCCTTTGGGTAGAAGCCCCAGATTCTTGTGATACTTCCAAGTATGTAAGAAAAGAAGCAAGAGGAGGTGACCAAGGCAAAAACCAGACATGACCAGAAATTAGAGATGAAGAGAAAGGCAGTGTCCCAGTCAATGATGCAAATGATTGTGGGTTATCAGGCCTTTTAAATGCCACCCATGGGCACTTGTGCCAAGCAATGGCTTGGTTTCCAACACACTGCTATTGCAAATTCCTTGAATACAAAGACTTAGAGTGGCCCTAACCTGGCAGTCCCAGTGTGCTGCATATCACACCAGTCTAAACTTAAGTGAATAATTTTTCTAAAGGGCTTCTAATTTCACCTTTAAAAGCCCCCCACCTTTTTATTTGTTGACTTAGGGCCAATTCTCTACTTTCCTGAAGTTTCACAGCCTCAAATGAGTAACGTCGTTGTTCTATACTTGTTCCATTAAGTTGCCTCCTAACTGGCTGTACAACTTCAGATCCTGCATTAGCAATATTCTTTATTTTTATACTTTTAAACAAAGAGGCTTCAAATATATGCCCACAGAGAACTCTGGGATCTTTGCCAACCAGGCGCAGCAGAACACTGGCATAGAAGATCAATGGACAAATCCATATTTAAGTGCCTGTCAGGTAACCCTTTCAAGGTCTGATTTTAAGTGTGGGTCCCCTGGACTACCTCTAACATCTGCAAGCAAAAAGTGCCACCTCCATTTTAATATTACTGAGCAATAAAGACTATCATACAAAACCAAACAGTAAAGAGGGTGGAAACCTTGGTTTAGTTCCTTTCTGACTGCACACCCATGCTTCCTAATCCTCAGAGCACCCCCATGAACAGGCTGTGCATCCAGCCACGGGGGATGGAGCCTTCTACCCTACTCCTCAACTGTCACTGGCAAGACCTGAAGAGACACGAGGCTACATAAGGGTGCCCCACTCTGCCACCTACAACCCAGGCTTTGGCCCTTGCTCCCAGAACTCTCTGCACTCTACTCAGTATGTATTAAGGCAAGGGAGTAACACTATTGCCACTGTGTTTTGCGCCAAGCACAGGTCAATGTTAAAATGATCAGAGGACATCACAGGCTGGGAGTAGTGTGCCTGCAATGCAAATATCAGGTCAATCCCACTGTAAAGGAAAAGTTCCTAATGGATCTTAAAAGTACCTACATAGGAATGAAAATCTACATGTACCTTGTCAATTAGCAAGACCATGAGTTAGATGAGCATGTGTTTCAATAAATCATACACAGATAATGATGATGTTTCTTAGAAACAGTTGCGGTCAAAATTCACATTAACAGATTTTAAAAAAAGCAGACCAGCCTTTATCTTCAGCTCTTACAATAGATGGGGCTCACAGCAAGGCCCTATTAAGCCAGACTGTTGTTTCCTGGTTTTGCCTCAGGTTTTTAGAGACATCGAACATCCCCGAATATAACCAGAAAACTTTTACACACATCATTATTTCATTTGCTTGCACCTTCCCCTGGAAAATTTCTGCCAAACTGCTTCCAAACACAAAGCTAAGAAATACAGATTGTTTCTGGCAAAGGCAAAATATTCTGCAACTTCTCTTTCACTTTGGCGAAGGGGCTTGAACTCTGGTTAAGCAAGGGTGTAAGACTGTGGGAAAGGTGTGGGGACCGTCCCTGCAAAGAGTTTTCTCGCCACCCCACAAACCAGGGGGATTACAGGCTTGCAGGAGCAGAGAAGGAGCAAAGGAGAAGGGATACCAAACCCACAGTTTATACATGGTCAGCAGATATATTAGCTGTTAAATTCCATAATACACTGGGTGTACTCAGACTGGAACTAAGCAGGATTACCCAAACAATTAGCACTATGAATTTCTTCAGGCTGACAGCTGAACTATGAGTGAGAGGGAGAGAGCACCCATCCCCCGGGTTTGCAATGAACCCCTGAAATAATCCAGAAGGGTAAAGATGCCCTCTTTTACTGAGGGCAGAAGAACCTAATCTGCCATGGAAAGGAACAGACTGCAAGAAGGAAATGCTGGAGAAGGTGAAATGAGTGCTGGAGGTTCAAAGCAGGACAAAAAAATCAAAACTGGAATTGAGTTTACAGGACCCATAAAATGAAATCGCACTTGTTCAACAGGAAGATGCAGGAAAATCTTCTTCACTATTAGAGTGGTTAAACCCTGGAGAAATTTTGGTGATGGCACCACAGGACAAAGGTCACCATTCTGCTAATCAAAGACTTAACTTCCTGCAAATTTAAAAGAGCTACCTTGAGCAGGATTTGTTTCTCAGAAGCAGACTACCCTGTCTCATTTCTCAGGATGCCCATACTCTTGGGCTTATTATAGCCTTACTGCATGTAGTCTTGATTTGTCTGCATGAGTCCTCATTTGTTATAGATGTTGCAAAGTATGCAGTCAAGAAAGAAGGAATAAAGGGAAAACTTTATAGCAAAAGTAGCCAAATGCCAACCAGGAAGATCTTATCTCTGCCAGAGTGTTCTTATGTGATGCTCAGCAAATCATTTAAACCACTCTGTTCATGGGTGTAAATGCTGTATTCTGCTTTTGAAGGAATAATGAAATTGTATTTCCACATTTCATTTTCTAATTTTCAGAGATGCTGAGCCCAAATTAATCTGAAGTCACTGGGGAGGCATTCTGAACATCTGTCTGTACAGTGCAATGCAGTCTGAAAACTAGGTCCAAGCTATCCAATCACAGATTAAAAATCGGTAGGTTTTTTTATGTTGGACTCCTTTTGGACCTACAACAGTACAATTGGGAACACATTCTGTCATCTAATGGATCTTGTGAAAATAAACTAAAAACTGCTTATGAAGCATTTACTTTATAATAGATAAAAGACTCCACAATGATTAGTTAACTCACCATTTCACTACAGTCTTTGTTAAAAAAAGGCCTTGAGCATTCAAACATTCAAGTGAAGAAAGCATACAGTGCACAATGTAAATTCACTGTTAGCTTCCCTTTCACAAAGAATGCCTCATTTACTTAAGAGTTGTTTTCTGGTTTTCAGTTTCTCTAGTATCTACCAACACTCCAAAAGGCTCAGATACAACACCACCACAGAGGTTATCTGCAACTTAACCATGCAAAGTCTTCACCAGATCTTCCGAGGCAGGCATCTAACCATTTTGCAGCAGATCCAAATCTTCTCCTCCCGCCAAGCCGAAGTTAGCAAGAGCTTTCCAATAATCAAGTTCAGGCTTTCCCCTTTACTAAACATTAACTGTTGAAAAATTTTATACTCAATCTGATTATGCTCCTATGTTGCAAAAGACCAAAACCACAACTTCTACTCATTTAGATAAAACATTTTTATATAGCACAGAGCTGATATTTGTCTACTATATAAAGATTAGCAACAAAGAAAGAAAAAAAACAACAAAAACCCTAGAATGTTGGATTAACTTCCCTCCAGACTGGAAATATTCAGAAAAAAAATAAACTCCTTTCAGTTTATTGTTGCAGTTTTACACGCACAGAACAATGGTTGTTCATTTTTCATGGCCTCAGTAATGTACTGTAGTGACAGACTTATGCAGTGTTTAAAAAAAAAAAAAGGCAAGGAAAAAAACAAGTTACCTGAGCATCAACATCTTAAAATCACTTCTGATAATTCCAGGTTTTGTCTTTGTTTGACCTCAGCTTATCCATAATAATAATATGCTGACATTATATTTACTTGTAAGGTTAAAGGGGATGTATCTCATACACTTGATAATCTTCTTTAGAAGATTCTAAACAAATAAAGAAGCCCAGAAACTTTACATAGCACTTAACATCTGAGCTCAAAAATGTCTTCTAAAGACAAAGAAGTGCTCTGAGAGAAAGGCATTAAAATAGAACTTAAAAGACCTGGGTTCAGTACTGCTGCTCACTGGAATATCTGGTGAAGTGCTGTAGCCACTAAACACTACTACTTATCAGCAGGTTTGTTTCGTAACTAAATATTTAGAAAAAATATATGGCTATAACACTGGAATCACGTCCCTCAATTTAGGTAGAGTTACATTACCTTACCAATATAGTTAACATGCAAGTAAAAGTAAATAGTGTAAGCCACAGAGAGACCACTCAAATTCTTTATGCAAAGTACATACTATCACTAGGGAAGATAAGAAAGCCTTTAAGCAAGAACTGAAAACAAACCTATTTTTTAATATACACCATCATATTAACTGGCTTCAGTGTGCCAATTACTGCGTTTTGGAAAACATCAGTTCAGCTGTGCTCTAGCTGTTGAGCTATTTGTTAACTCAGTTATATCTGCCTTGTTCCCACTACAGGCCAGAGAAAAATAAAGGAAAAATGACAGCCAAGGCAGGTTTCAGCTCCTTCAGATGTCAGATCAGTCCTGAGAGAAGTTGCCCTTTATACTCAGGTTTCATTAACCTTCTCAGCTAGCAACACATTCTGCTGCATTAAGTTCAACCCCCTACAAAAAAGCTTCACCCATGGACTTAATTGCATCCTTTTTATTTATTTATTAAACTGTTTTAAAATTCTCATCAGGAAGAGCTATTATAATCTGGGTTTCCCTACAGCAGAGTGGATCACATCAGTTCTTTAAGCCTTCCCTGTCACAGCTATCACTTTTCTCTAGGAATAAGAGAGTGTATCTGTTCAAAGACCAGACCAGTACTTAAGAGACTCAGAGTCTCTTCCCAGTAGTAACGGAGAAGTGGTTATAAAGACCCAACTGAAGGCAGCATGGAGAAATATCACTTGAAGAAGCAAGTGCTCAGCCAACTAGCATTTTAAACCAGACACACATGTGCATATATTCACGAAAAAAACACCTAGGCGACCAGTCACTTATCTTTAACCTATTCAAATGTCAGCTATTCCTGTTCAGTGCCTTGTGAATCCAATCTACACATCAAGAACAAGAGTTAATTCTAAAATTTGTTTTCCATCCTGTAATACTGTTACAGAATAAAACAGTGTGAGGAAAAGCAAAGTTACAGGACAACAATCATCTGTTTGACTTTAGTGCTTTATATCCTGATCCAAAACAGAATTTGTTAATAGACTGTATTAGGCATTGGATGGTGTAAGTGATATTACATCCAATCCCGATGCACAAAAGTGTGATTTGTCTTGCAAAGCTGGAACTTTTTAACTGATCCTAATGCTTTTACAATTTAGAAATTGAAGATGGCCCACAGAGGAAACGGAATTTCAAGCCTCCTGAGCTGCTTGCCTTCCACCTGCCTGTACGTGATCCTGAATGGTTGACGTAACCTCTTCCTCTCCTCTTAGCAAAGCTCAGGCAAGGCGTTTCTCTTTCAAACTGGATCATCATTATGGGGCAGGGGGGGGAAGCGACAGCAGGCACTGGATGAGGTTCATGTGTACCATGTAGCAGACATCACTGCTGTTCCTCAGGGAGGAGGTCCGTATAACAACGTCAGTACCACATCTGCTTATTAGCAGCCTCGGAGTTACTAATTAGGCACAGAGCTATTAGAAGCTCAGGATGGGAAGTCCATGGGTGGATCAGTTTTAAAGTCTGTATCTCTACAGCTTTTGTCAGATTGTTCTGCACACCATGCTGCAGCATCCTTCTAAAAGCTGGCAAACACATTCTTTAACAACTGTTACTCTATACACCATGAAATTCCTTACACGCCTCTCATGCACTGGTTCAAATCCTTCCAGCATTCCCATTTAAAAAAATGCTACTTTTCGGTGGTTTATAACTCAGCTGGAAAAATTTTGCTTTGGGCTGAAACTTGGTACAAGTCATAGAAATTCACCAAAAACACTCTTGCTTTATGAAATGTGAAGCAAAGTCAATAGAGCTGTCTTTAAACTGCAAACCAAAACAGCAGGGGAGTGTACTACAAGGGTATGCCTTGGACAGGAACAAATGCTGCCCTAGTGCACAGGCGATGTGGAGGAACTGAACTCCCGTTCTCACTCAGAAACAGTAAATAGAAAATGGTGCGCAATAAACAGCAGTATGTGAGCCTCACTTTTCTCAACAGCCCTGTCAGCACAGCAGATCCAAAGTACTCGTTATGGTCCATTCTATTTTACTGTTACATTTTGTAGTTTACTATTTCTCATTACAGCCTATTGTTTCACTAGAGAGTTTGTGCATGCCTATTTACATGAGAGACCACAGAGGTGCAGATTAATAATAATCATTTTTTTAAAACCCTACAAGCAGATTAATTTGATAGAAAACAAAGACTCTGAAGTGGTGATTGGCTACTCAACGGCAAATACTTTTCAAAGTCATTCAACACGCATTCATCTGAAGACCTTCTCACAGCCGGAGTGCCAAATGAGATTCATTTCCCTTGAAATCTTTGATTTTGTGGGGCTTCCACTGCTGAGGAGAAACACTACAGGCAAGACAGTGGGGCTGGGGGGTGGGAAATGCATTCATGTACACACAATCCATGGTCAACAATGAGTTAATGCTAGTACTCTTCATCACACAGCGTGGCTAAATACTCACCAACTTTCACAAGGCTGCTGATGAAAGCACTCAATACAACAGGACTCTTTCTCATCTCAGTCACACATTCCAGGTAATACCTGTGTATTGCTGAGTAACACCTTTAACCTGACACACATAAATAGAATTTAGCTGTATTTTATTACTGCAGCCTTTAGGTTTACAACTGAAAAATCTTTTTTCCAGTTAGTCTAAAGCAGACAGGTTAGCCACTGAGCATCCACTATGCATGGAGAACACGTTTCCCTCAAATCCTATGTATACAACATACTGCTTAAGAAATAGCACTTAAACTAATAATTTAAACTGTTGCTTAATAGTTTAGACTTTCAGTCTGGAGACTTAAATCACCATTAACTTGACCTCTGCATATACCTGTGGAAATTTCTTGATAGCTTACCAAATATAAAACAATAACTGCAATGACAAGGCTGAGGTTATGCTGCCTTTTCCTACACTAAGGAACATATCAACCGAAGGAAAACAGTTTCTCAGACAAGCTCAGTTCCCGAATATGAATAACCTGTGTCAAGCCAACATTTACTACCACGGACAAGGTCAGGTCACTGAGCTTATTAAAAATGTGCTAGCTTATTATTGTGAACAAAATTTCACACTACAAGTTGTCCAGTTTCTTGGTGTTCTTTGTGAGAGTGTTTATCACAGGGTTATAGAGGTCAGGCTCACACATTTGGCCACTGGACAGGCTGAAAGCAATGGCAAAACAGCAATACGTAATGAGACAAGAACAGTTGTTAGACACATGAACTGCTCCTTCTCCCTCTCTCTCTGTTGTCCCTCCAGCTGTTGCTGTGGATGTCTTTAGCACAGCCGAATTTGCAGCAAAAATACAAGAGCCACGTCAAGGCTCTCAAAGCAAGTTATCCTCAACAATTCTCCTGACATTCAAACTGCCTGCCTTCTTTCCCAACCACTCCTCTACTGCAGCTTGAGTCTCACTATGTCCCTCTGTCTCCAGACACCATTCACAGGCAGACTTTTAGGGGGACCCCCTCCTCCTTGCACAACTGAGACACAAACACCCAACGTCCTATTGTAGGAGCAAGGCTAGCAGAGGACTCGTCCTTTCTGTTTTTCTTCTCTGCAGCACAGCAGGCTTACTTTCATGCTCCGAGAAGAGGAACGCTGAACAGAGAAAGGCTACCTTTCTCTGAAACAGTCCTGGGCATAGCCTGCAAGTGAAGAAAGAAATCCCAGCTGCCGAATAGCTGCGCTACCAAAGGGGAAGTGAAAACCCCACTCCTCTCCTAGGTGAGGCAATACAAGTGTAAGGCGTTGGGACAAGGGAAAGTGGATGTGATTTTGAGGCAAGCCCCATGCCCTAATGAGCCAATAAAGAAGAGTGCCTTCTGCGGAGGAAGAAAGATGAGCAGGGGTACCCAAACAGCGAGCCCTGGGAGAACGTGTCCAGGGCTTGACAACCCCCCCAGAGACAGAGAGACAAAGGGAAGGGCAGCAGCCAGAAGGAAGGAGACAAGTCGGGAGGAGGAAACAGGAGATGGAACAAGAGAGATAGGGAACAGGTTGAAACAACTGTGTTACGGCGACAGAGATGGCAACGTGCACAATAAAACAAGGGAGGCAGGAGTGGAAGACGCTCGCGACGGGAGCCAGCTCAACACGGCTCGCACCGGCCAAGCGAAGTGAGCCGGGAGAACCTTTGGAGAAAGTTTGCCCGGCAGACGGCCGGCAGTTTAACACCGCCTTTCGGCTCGGCCCGGACTCCACGCGGCGACCGCCCAGCCGGGGCGGGGGCACCTACCGCCAGCCGCCGCGACCGTCCCCCCCCGGCCGCCAACTCAACTCCCGCCGTAGGACGGCCCCGCCGCCTCGCACCTGCCCTCCACACC